>CM019180.2:64336328-64403961 GCA_009739505.2 Apolygus lucorum
TGGGATCGGTCGCCTGTCTTCGAGCGACCTGGCTTCCCCCTCCCATGTTTTCTCGGCGCACTCTCCGACTGTGATTCACATTTTCTTGTTCCTGCCTTTTGATTCAGGCCATTTTGATTCACACTGTTGACAAAAACATGGATATTGAACTTTTAATAAGTGCTGTGAGAGAAAAAACTCCATTGTGGAACATGAAGGACCCTCGGTATCATCACAGGGACGTTCAGAGAAAACTGTCGGGTGCAGTTTACGAGAGCATTATCCAGCAAATAAATACTATCTATGTCGTCCATTGTGTAGTACTTCACCAAAAATAAAATGCAGTCCACTATACACCACCACAGATTTCGCGCGACTAAGTCGCCTGTAATCGCCTTGTCGCTTGGTCGCTTGAGGTCGCTTCCAGTGGAGGGCCAGGCTTAAGTTCTCATGGGGACCGAACATTGCTCTGGGTGGTCTCATTCGATTATAAAAATTCGAACTAAGTATTTCAAATTGATGAAAAAACCTTTTTTTATAGTATCGGTATTTTTCTAGGTAGAGCTTTTTCAAAATTTTGACCCAACCCCAAATGGTTATTAATTGGTTTAAACAACATCATCTGATGAAAGACGGCGCCGTTCTGGCTTTTCAAGTTTAAAAGTCAGACGAAAAAGATGTCTATTCTCTGAAATTCTGGCATATCAGTTGTCACCAAACGAAAACTGATTCTAGTATTGCAAGAGCACGTGGAGCGAGAAATTGACGTAACTTTCAATCTTCTACTCGTCTCTTGATTTGAAGGAGGTGGAAAACTGTTGTTGTACGGAGATTAGTGATGCAATAACCATAATGTTTCTCCTGGGAATGTAGCTTCCACCTGATCAAATTTTTGAAATTTCCGCTGAAACCCATCTATTTGCTGTAATTAAGATGCTAGGAAGAAACATATTTCGACGCCCCAGTTGCGAACCCCTATTGAGCTCTTCCATGGTGAGTCGACGATGTTACAAGAAAGATTCGTGTCAGACAGAGAAACGGAGACGGGATGTTGAAGGTTGTCGAACGAATTCATTAAGTAGGAAGTAATTAGATTCCTTTTCGTGGTGGCGAATTCAATAATTATGTCGTGCATCGTTAGCGTGACTTGTAAAACGTCCTTGACTCCATCAGCCTTGTCGCTCTCAGGTGTGTAACTGCTCCAGGCAGGTCTACTACCAAAACAAGTAGGATAAGTTGAGGAACTTGATTCCAAAAGGTTTCTCTGTTTTGGTCAAACGTGAAAAAAAAACCATATCGATCTAAAAACGTACAAAAAGCCAATTTCGTTATTAGTTCAAAGATTCAAATAATTTTGAACGAGATTTGAAATACCAGATTTATGGATATAGTAGATACTTTTAGAAACAGAGCGAGGCGTTTAATACATTTCAAAATCAAACGAGTACTTTTTGAAACAATAATTATCTTCTTCCGAAACAATAATAGGCTGTTCTGGCATCTGTACTAAAAATTTAAAAAAAATAAAATACTTCTTTTAGTTTGCAGGAATTGTAAAAATACCTTCCTCCGTATTTTCTATTGTGTGTAGGGGATATTTGTTTCTAATAAAAATACTGGAAATGAATTTCAAAATATCCTATTTCATTAAAATGGCCGTCTCGTTTAAAAAGCCCTCAATTTATAAAATTTATAAATTCAAGCTGTTTTGGCAGTGTATAATTTATACTTTATTTAATAAAGTAAAATTATAAAATTATAAATAAAGTATAAAGTAAAAATAAAGTATAAATAAATAAATATAAAGTATAAATTATATACTGCCAAAACAGCTGTAAATATAGACGAAGCTGAGATATACCTCTGATTTAAAAGAACTGTAAACAAAATTCGCGGTACAAATGTAATCAAAGGATCTTGAAACCTAGGCGAGATTTTGTTTTGAATGCGGGCTTTTAGTTGTGACGTTTTCTTCGACGTTTTAGATGTTTTCGATTTCTCAATAATAACAATACCTTTGGGACATCAAGAGGTGAATGAAATGACGAGGAATTTGAAAAGCAGACCCATAAAGGGCTAAATTAAAACAACAGATAACGTATTCCTAGTAAAAGGAAACAGCAAACAAACTAAACACGGCTAAAGCATGTTCCATGTTTCTTGAATTTTAGCCGAAGGCTCTAAGCAGTAACCATCCGGTTGTCCCCTTGGTGAGGCCCTTAGCTACATTTTCTATTTCTCTTCTTTCCACCCCCAGAATATCTCAGTTTTCTTCATATACCAATATTCTGGCCTGATTATCGGTTGTTTAATTGGCTCTTTCCACAAGTCTCCATCAATGAGAGCGTAAATTTTGTCAGGTTTGTCAGGTTAGGGAGAATTTTTACCGCCTCCAGCTGCGTTTACTTTGCTTTCTGTAGGGAGAAAAATGTATTATTATTAGTCACTTTCCAACAACTTTTGAAGCACTGCATAAACTAAATCAGCAAAATTAGATATTTCTTCTGTACTGATAATTCTCCATGCTCTTGTTATGAGTGAGGAAGCTGTAGGTACTGCCCACCAAACAGACAGGCGTTTTTGCTTGTGGGAAAACGGAATTGCAAGTGGAATCGTTCATAAATCTTCGTTCCTCCGAGTTTCAATTATAGTTTTCTCTGAGTCCAGAAAGCGTATATTCTTGGGGTCTCCACCGCCCATAAAACTGTCCACACGTTCCTGATCTTCTTAACCCTCTCGGAAAACCAACTTAGGCCCTTTAAGTGTCCGTACCCTCTCTAGCCCATTTGAACCCTCCTCACTCTTGCTCTACTTCCCTTACGCTCCTCAGGATTCAACCTACTTCCTTTACCCCCTTCCTCTCTCCAGGATTCATCCCTCGTTCAACCTTTCGCCGCCTCCAAAATTTATTAGGCTGTCCTGAGCTGTTGGGGCCCTCGCGTTCCAATTTACCGTCCTTTCGGACCGTCCATCACCAGGGACTACCCTAAACCTCGCTACCTCATTTTACTAAAGATCTTGAGCCCCTACCGACGAGGGTCATTACAGAAGTAAAAGCGTTTTACTAACGAAATTTATGATTCATTTTAATAACCATTTATAGATTTCAAAACAGTATACTTACTTGCATTTCACTGTACAAAATCAAGGAGGTAGTAGATTTTGAAGCGCTCCTTCGGAAAATGCTATTAAAACTACGTTAATTTACTATTTTTGCGTTTTTTCTTCAAATAACTATTTATTAATTTATTACACGGGCAGGCCCAATAGTATTCATTAATGTTAGAAAACATATATTCATGAAGAACAAACGAGACATATGTTTCGTTCACAGAAAATACAAAAGGAATGAAGTTTTCCTGAACTACAAGATGCGTAGCTAAACTGTTTGAAACCAAGACCATTGGTCTTAACAACTTAATAATATCAACATCCACCTTCTTTCTTCTTCTCTTCTATTCCCATCTTCTTCAGGATTTCTTCATTGCGAAATTTGGATAAGGGCTTGGTGAGAATGTCCGATTTGTTTTCTCTTGTTGTTACATAATCCACATTCAGTTTTCGACCCTTCACCAGGTCTCTCAGAAAATGATATTTTATGTCAATGTGTCGCGAATGTGATGTGACACTGTTTCCTTTTGCGAAGTTGAGGGCCGATTGGTTGTCACAGAATATCAGCGGCTCGCTTGGCAGGTTACACCCAATTTCATTTAGGACATGGTTGAGCCACAACATTTCAACGCTACATGATACGACTGCAACAAATTCTGATTCCATCGTTGAGAGAGCAACCGAAATTTGTTTGTTTGACTTCCAGATTATGGCCGTGTCATTCACCTCGATTAGAAGGCCGGTAGTTGAACCCCTTCACATTTATTACATTCCCTTCCGAAACTTTGGCTATCTTGAATTCGTGGTTTATCGTTCCTTTCAAGTATCGCAAAACCCTTTTAGCAGCTTGCCAATGAACTTTGCCTGGATTCGATGAAAACTGTCCTAGTTTAGAAACAGCGAAAGCGAGATCTGGACTTGTTGCTTGAGACAGGTACATCAGTTTTCCTACCAACCGTCTAAAAGGAACAGTTTTCATTTCATCTTCCTCCTCTCTAGTTCTAGGACAATCGACCTTACTGAGACATTGGTTCGGTTCTAGTGGTGTTTTCACAGGCTTGCAATCCGTCATTCCGAACTCACTCAAAATTTCCTTTATTATTCTGTACTTCTGCTGTAGTCATTTTGTTGATATGTTGTGGAGAGGGAAGCAGAGGACGTCAATATATTTATATATTCACATTTATTCGGCAAGCGCTTTCGGGGCAAGCTATGGCCCCTTTCTCAAGCCTACAAGAAAAAACAATTAATTGAAGACTAAAAAATAATAACAGTAGCATGAAAATCACAGTTAGTATAACCAACCTGTCAAAAATATTAGTTAGTATAACACTATGTCAAAAAAATGTTATTACTTAATAATTACTTTTTATTAAAACCATTAAAAATGAGCCACCAAGATTAAACCTATTCTATCATCATCTAAAAACCAATAACAATATAAGCAACCAAGAACTGAAATATACACACAATAACACACAGACAAACATTAAAAATAGAAAGAAAACAAAACAACCTACCTATGTTCACTCTGAAATTATTCTCCCACAATCTTCCATCCCTCCTCAATCATCAAAATCTCCCCTCTGCCAATCTTGAAAACAATTTTCACTGGAAACCAGTAATACATCTCAATATAATTTTGAAGAAATGTCCCCTAACCAAAAACATACAAAAATAGAAATCTCATAAAATACCTTCGTCCATTTCCATAACAATTATTCTCTTCAATCACTGGCAGGACCTAAAAATATTTAAATTTAATTTTTAACATTAACATTTTTAAATTTAATTTTAATATTTAATTTAATATTTAACGTGTATCTTCCACCAAATGAGCGGAATATTGAGAGTCTAGTGGCGGATACGGAGTTTGCTTTGCAGGGAATGGATATAGGAGATAAGGAGAAAAATACAATAAGAAATAAGGTTTTCTCAATAGTTAAAGCAGCAAGAAACAAGGATAATAATAAAATAGCAGATAATTCATATAATAACTTCATGCAAAGAAAAATAACAGGTAACCTCAAGAGATTGAACAATTTTAGAAAAGAGAATAAGGATTTGGCTTTTGTTCAGGCAGATAAGGCGAACACAACCATTATAATGAAAAGAAATGACTACGATAATCTAATGTATAAACATCTTCATGATGACAGCAGGTATAAAAAGCTAATAGGCGACCCTACCAAGAAAATCTTTAATAAAGTGGAAAAATTTGTAAAGAAACTGTCACAGAACGAAATAATTGAGAAGCAGGAGGTGAGATTACTCAGTAATAAGCATGCAACAATCCCTTTGATTTACGGTAAATTAAAGACACATAAAACTCCAGAGTCCTTAAGACCTATAGTCTCCACTGTAAATAGTCCAACTAGGGCATTGGCGCAATGGTACTCCAATATTCTTAGACCCTTCACCAGCAAATTTCCTTACAATGTCAAAAATGCAAGTGAACTGAAAGAAAAATTGCAGCATTTAAACATACCTGGAAACTATGAAATAATTTCATTTGATGTTAAAGAAATGTTCCCATCGTTGAGAGTAGGAGATGCTGCGGAGGTGATTAGGGAGCATTGGGATGAAATCAAAGATAATTCCCCAATAAAAGATGTTGATATGTTCATTGAAGGGTTTGAATTAATCTTAACTAATGGCTATTGCCAGTTCAAAGGTGTGGCCTTCGAACAGCTTGTAGGAGTAGAGGCTGGAGGTTGCCTTTCAGTTACTTGTGGAGATTTGATTATGAATGCTTTGTTGGAGAAGCTACTGAAGGATTCTGATATACCTGTTCTCTTTTTGCATAAATATGTAGATGATTTGATCTTGGCTGTGCCAGAGAATAAGGTGTAAGAATTGTTTGATAAGTTTCAAAGTGCAAACCCATCATTAAAATTTACAAAAGAACATATGATTAATGGGGAAATGCCATATCTGGATATGACCCTCATTAAGCCACAGGGAGGTGGAAATCTGATGTTTAAGTGGTATACTAAGCCTACTAGTACAAGTAAGCTAATAAGTTATAATTCTGCTCACCCTGAGCAGTTTAAGAGGAATCTGATTAGTAATATGGCCGTTACAGCATTCAGACGCACCTCTCCTGACTATTTCCCAATTATACGGGACAAAATTACTCGCCTAGCCCTCAAGAATGACTACCCTGCCAGTTTAGTAAAAGGGATTTTGCATAAAGCTGAGAGATCAGTGATTTATGGTTTGAGAGAGGTAGGTAAAGAAGCTGTTAAAATTATAGTTGAAAATGTTGGCCATTTGCAGGTAGATGATGCGCTCGTTGGAGGTGATAGACCAGCTAGAAAGTTTGTTTCGTGTACCTACCATCCAATGTGGCAAAATGAACTGCAGAAGGTTTTTGCGCGAGTGGATGAAAATATAAGAATAGCATGGAGCTATCCTACTAAAATAAATAGCTTTGTACCTTCACTTAAGGATACATTGGACCCCCTAAAGTCACGGTACAATGTGTATAGTGTTGGGTGTGGAACATGCTCCAAAGTTTATATTGGCCAAAGCATGCAGTTGTTGGAAGGTAGGTTGGCGGCACATAGGAGTGATGTAACTGCCAAAAGTGAGAGAGTTGGTTTGGCTAAACATATTACGAGGGCAAAGCATGAAGTAGACTGGAAAAGTGTAAGGTCAGTAAGAAGGGAGAAGAATAATTTTAAGCGTAGAGTATTGGAGAACATACATATATTAAGAAATAAAGAGCGGTCGTTAAATAAGATGCAAGATATACAGGATTTAAACGATATGTATGCCTCCTTGTTTCTAAATTCAATGTGAAGGAGTGAGATGGGCGTGGCTAAGTTGGAGCCAAGAGGGTGGAGCCTCACATGGATGTTGATGGTATACTGTGATGTTTTCTTTTCTTACCTAGGTACTTCCACTCAGTGAAGGAGAAGTAGCCCTGTCTGACCAATTCTCTCTATTGTAATATGAAATCTATAATGCCTGTGATAAGAGATATAACCTGAGATTGTTGTTCCTGTTAAAATTGAAAAAGTTCTCCTGAAAAAAAAAAAAAAAAGTCTGTGATCCCCTCTAGTCATTGTTTTGTTTTTTATTGTTAGTTAGTTTTAAATAATTTTAGGTCCTGCCAGTGATTGAAGAGAATAATTGTTATGGAAATGGACGAAGGTATTTTATGAGATTTCTATTTTTGTATGTTTTTGGTTAGGGGACATTTCTTCAAAATTATATTGAGATGTATTACTGGTTTCCAGTGAAAATTGTTTTCAAGATTGGCAGAGGGGAGATTTTGATGATTGAGGAGGGATGGAAGATTGTGGGAGAATAATTTCAGAGTGAACATAGGTAGGTTGTTTTGTTTTCTTTCTATTTTTAATGTTTGTCTGTGTGTTATTGTGTGTATAGTTCAGTTCTTGGTTGCTTATATTGTTATTGGTTTTTAGATGATGATAGAATAGGTTTAATCTTGGTGGCTCATTTTTAATGGTTTTAATAAAAAGTAATTATTAAGTAATAACATTTTTTTGACATAGTGTTATACTAACTAATATTTTTGACAGGTTGGTTATACTAACTGTGATTTTTCATGCTACTGTTATTATTTTTTAGTCTTCAATTAATTGTTTTTTCTTGTAGGCTTGAGAAAGGGGCCATAGCTTGCCCCGAAAGCGCTTGCCGAATAAATGTGAATATATAAATATATTGACGTCCTCTGCTTCCCTCTCCACAACATACCAACAAAATTTCCTTTATGTACTTCGTTTGGTTTAAAGTTAGAGACCCATCATCCGCTTTCTTCACTTCAATACCTAGAATATAATGAAGTGGTCCCATGTCTTTGGTGTCAAAGTGGTTGCTTATCATTCTCTTAGTTTCTTCCATACCAGTTTGACTGGATGTTATAAGGATCAAATCATCGACATATACTGATATAATCCTGAAATCGCCATTTTTTCTTTTGATAATATATGCAAGGTTCCGCTTTGCATTTTTTCATTCCTCCATACTGTAACTTTTTATCCAACATCTCATACCAAGAGCGACCTGATTGTTTTAATCCATAGAGACTCTTGATCAATTTGTAAACCTTCCACTTTTGTATTAGGCTCATTTACTCCTTCGGGTATCTTCATGTAAATTTCTTCTTTCAAGTCCCCATTTAAATAAGCCGTTTTAACGTCCATTTGATGAACTAACCAGTCGTTCTCTACTGCCAGTTTTAGTAAAAGTCTTACTGATGGAAGGCTGATCACTGGACTGTATGTTTCATCATAATCGACGCCTGGTTTTTGTGTGAAACCTTGCGCCACAAGTCTGGCTTTGTACCTCTCAATATTCCCGTCTGACAAATATTTCTTTTTGAAAACCCATTTACACCCAACTGCTGTTTTTCCTGGTGGTAAATCACTCAGCTCCCAAACTTTCATTGATGTCAAGGAAGACAATTCTTCTTGAATCGCTTCGACCCAAAGGTCTCTGTCTATTCCTTGCATGGCTTGCTTATATGTTTTAGGATCTGGGTTTTAAGAGGTGCTAAAGCAAGCATGATGGAATTGAGGTCTTTTGGTTGTACTTCTGTCTCTTAGCTCCATGTGATGTTTTGGAAGTTCTTTGTTTTCATTGTTCAACTCCTCTTCATCCCCATTCAACTCCATATCTTGACCATCTTGTTCATTGTCGCTGTTATTTTCTATGTTACTACTTTCTTTCAAAAATGAGGTTTCATCCCAATTTCTCCTACTTCATCTTCTTCAATACACTGTTCTTCTACATTATTTGTCAATGACGGCAATTCCTCTTCCACCAAGGGTTGTTCTTCCTCTATAGAAATTTCCTCTTCAGTTAGTCTCTTTCCTTTTGAAATTTTAGTTTGTGGTCTTGAATCACCTTTTCCCTTTTTATCAATTTTCTCATCTCTAGAACTTTGTGTTGCCTTTTCTTCAAGATCCATTTCTGAATAATCGCATTTTTCAGATTCATTGTACGGATATTTGTTCTCCTCAAATATTACATCTCTACTCACTAGAATTTTCTTATCTACAAGATCCCACAACCTATAACCTTTGGAAACTCCACTATAACCAAGCATTATACAGTCTCTGGTCTTACCATCCAATTTTCTTCTTTGGACATTTGGGATGTGTGCATGAGCCTTGCATCCGAAAGGTCTAAGATGCTGAACATTTAGCTTTCTTCCTGTCCATCTCTCCTCTGGAATTCGACTATCATCAGACGTAGGGCATCGGTTGCGAATGTATGTAGCTGTGCTCTCGGCTTCAGCCCAGAAATTTTTTGGTAGATTTGCAGCAATTAACATGGACCTTGAAAGATCAAGTAAAGTTCTATTGTAACGCTCAGCAATTCCATTCTGTTGGGGACTGTACGGTATTGTCAATTGTCGTTCTATACCATGTTCTTCCAGAAAGTTATCAAAAGCTCTGTTGACGTACTCTTTCCCATTGTCGCTCCTCAAGGATTTAATTAACTTCCCGGTTTGTTTTTCTACCATAATTTTGAATTTCTTGAAACAGCTAAGCACCTCATCTTTACTTTTCAAGAAAAATACACAGGCTTTCCTTGAAAAATCATCAAAAAATGTTATGAAATACCTGTACCTTGAATTAGATTCTACGGGCATTGGCCCACAAACATCAGTATGGATAAGCTCAAGTAGCTCTTTTGTATCATGACAACTTGATTTCGGGAATGGCTTTCGCGATAACTTTCCTTTGATGCATGCTCCACAGACATCTTGGAATCTCATAACTGTGCCATCTAGTCCCTTCACCATTTCGTTCCTGTACATAGTTTTAATAGAATCTATATTCACGTGACAGAATCTTTCATGCCATTTTTTCTTGTTTATTTGCCCTACATTAACCTTTTCTTTCAAAATTATATTTTTCAATGCATACATTGAAAAATTCTCCCCGCTTAGCATCTATGATTAACTCGTTTCCACCATGAACTTTACATGTTCCTTTCTTGATTAAAATGTTGTACCCATTCATTTCAATTTTAGTTATGGAAAGCAGTCTAAAACAAAAATTTGGTACATGTAGAACTTCCTTCAAATTGAGAATGAATTTACCATGATTAGTTGTAGATATGATTGAGACTGTCCCTATTCCAATAATTTTTCATTCGATATTTGATGCAAGCGTGACCACTTTTTCACAATCCAAAGCTTGATAATGGCTAAAATCTTCTTTGTATGGGGTGAAATGACTGCTGGCCCCACTATCAATCAGCCATTCTTCATTTCGAGAAATATTTGCCACATTGAGACTTACAGCATTCAAAGTTTTTTGCGGATCTTCGAATTTCGGTTTACTTCTATTTATCACGTCTTTTTGTCGACAAAACCTAGCTATATGACCTTCTTTACCACAAATGAAACATGTGAGCTTTAACCCATTTCCGCCGACTGTGCCAGATCTGGCACGACGAAAGGGGTGACTTTCACGATTTCCTGTTCACTTCTGCATGCTGATGAACAATCCTACTCTGTACCTCCCAATTCAGCAGGTCTTCATAAAAATCCCCTACGATTTTCATTCGCTTTTGAGTCTTTGTCTAGGCATGAGTTAAGTTTGAATTTAATCAAGATTGTACCGAAGAGAATAACCCGACTTTGCGCTGCTGTAAGCACTCTAATCGTGTATACTAATACTTTTTCTCTCAGCTTTCCATGAATTCTTGTTATTTATGGTCATTTGAAGGAATCAAAACAATTTTTTCATTTCCTACTTCTTTTGGTTGGATTTGGCGTCCTTGGAAACTCAGGTGTGCCAGATCTGGCACAGTCGTCATATAGTGTCAAAAATTCGGAACTTTTTTTGAGAGCTGGAGAGCTGGAGAACGTGGGAGTTTTGGCTGTTACAACGATATCACGTTTGCGCATGCCCCCAAAATGCTTTCAATTTGGGGGTCATGATTTTCGTAGGGGACCATCTCCACCTCAATTCGCATAATTCCTGGAAATTTCATCGAAATGAGATGTAAACGTAGAACTTATATCTGTAACAAGGAAACACACGTTTGCACATGCGCAGCGGCGGCTTCTATCAGTCCTGGGATAATGATGTTTATAGGGGACCATCTACTTGCCAACCCTCACAATCCCTGAAAATTTCATCGAAATCGGACGAGAATTGTTGAAGTTTTGGCTGTAGCAAGGATTTCATGACAGACACACAGACAGACACGGATCCAAAATTGTTCAGGAAGGTCTGAATCGTAAAACGCGAGTGGAAATTTTGATTTTGGAAAACATCTTTTTTTTCAACCTTGAAAAGTGAAAGCAATGCTTCCGCTACCTTGGTAGACTCGAAAGAAAAAAGAAAAGCGAGGCTCAAACCACAAAATATTGGATCACATTTTATAGTGGGGTTGTGATTTGCAACTGGTTGGATAATGAATAGTGTGGTGGCTGTATCTTCCACGAAATATGGACATGAGCCCTAAAGTATGGCTAAGAGGTTCTCAAAAGCAGAAAATAAAATAATTTCTGTCCCTCAACCACACCTTATCCATCAGTACAATCGCAATATGGAAGCTTTCCTAGCTTATTTGAGGTTCAGTGACATTGATTTGAGGTAAATTTATATTATATCTCAAAATTTATAGTTCTCGGCGTAAATGGGTTAAAGTTTTTTTCGCGTCTTCGACTTCAAGGCACTGATGTGGTCATAACTCCCTTATTTCTCCTGACTAATCAAGTTTGACTACACCGTTAGAAAGGGCGTTACATTCCTAAGCGATCTAGTGCAAAATCAAAGTCAAAAAGCAAACTTTAACATTTTTTTCGAAACTTGACTTTCTTCGACCAAAGTTTTCACTCTAAATCCCTGCCCGTTTCGATGGGCGCTCTTCGGAGAAAACATGCTCAAATTGTCAGCTTTCCAACGGTCTATCAATTTTTCTTTTTAACATTCAAATTGGAAGAGTAAATGAAGTTTGACTGCCAAAAAACGTGTGTTTTACAGGAAAATCCAGTGTTTCTGGTCCCCCTCGATCTCAAGATGGCTTGACGGTTTTGGTATCATTTCCTATGTAACTTTTTACGCCGAATGCAATGGTGATACTTCCGGATGATTCCGACTGCTAGAAAGTGGATTTTACGAAGAAAACCTTCGTTTTTATACGCATTATTCGTAGATATAGTTGTGAGCATCAATGAACACCTTTCTACTCAACAAAAACTTCAGCTAGAAATTCGGTGTTTTTTTTTGTTATTCGGTGTGGGTCCTAAACTCATAAATCCGATTTCCATATTGATGGGGAGACCCTCTAATATCGGAGATCTGCATAACGGTACCGGGCTTGTTGCCAAAAGTGATCCCTCTGATACTCCTGCTCATAACGGCGCTATCGATTTCAGGGATACTTCGACTTTCTGGGGGGTAGAAAGGTCTTTGGAGGGGATGGAATGGTGAGATTTACCTACTTCCAGCAGCTACGAGTCGTCCTATGACTATAAATAATAAATAATCCTAATATTAATGTAAATGGCTATAAATTGTCTTCAAAATCCCCAGTTGGAGTTTGCCTATTGGTAGGTCTTCGGTCCTCTCTTAGCGAGATGTTCATATTCTCCAACTTTTAATCTCACTTTCACTTCAACTCCCCAGCAAAATCATTTGCTGCAAACAGCAAATATCGTAGCTTTCAAAGAATTCAGGCAACTCCGAGTCAGCATCGATATGTGACCTAAAAGACAAGAATTTCCATAAGAAACCGTAGATCTGAGGAATTTTTGAGTTATATCCTGGCAATTTTATTTTTTTTAAAACGTTTTAACAAAAAAAACGGACCGACCTCAAAACTGATAATGGCATCCCATTAAAAAGGAAAATATAATAATGACAACTTATTCAGAAAGGTTGGTAGGTAGGTAGGTACGCATTGAAGTCGCCGCCGTGCCCATCTGCAGAGACCAACATACGCAAGTAGATTCCACTTCCATTTGATTAGTATTGTAACATGCGTCGATAGTGCAATTCAAAATAGGAATGGGAGTGGGTGCCTATCATTGAGGTAATGCATGTGTTCCAAAACTATTAGGTAGTAGGTCACTGCTGTCGTATGAAGGAGGATGAGAGAGTGACAATAAGTGTGAATCTCAGTAAGAATATTTCCTTTGATAACAGCTGAAGACGTCTGCGTCACCAGAAATGGCAGTTGGATAAAAATTCAACATGAGAAGGTTGTTTACTTACTTACCTACCCGTACTCCTGTTTAGAAATGTGTTGCAAGGTAGCCTTGAGATTAGCTACTATCGGATCATCTATACAATCGGGTTAAGGGTACGAGGATGCTATGTGCCACACCCACTTGGCAAACTTTTGTTTCGTTTTTGCACAATTCCTAAAATAATGGTTTATTACATCAAACTCATTAATTTCTTCAACAAATTTTCGAGCAATAATCGTCAAGAAGGTCAATAATAGTTTTGTAAAATTTGAGTTTTTCTGAAGTTGAAAAAAAGAAAAAAAACGCTGAAAATCATTGCTCAAAGGTTTATTATTTTCTGTATAGATCACCCTTCTGTATAGATCACTGGTTCTCCATCAATAGCACCTACCACCATCTGTATTCTCCCTTGACCTTCCCTCTCAAATTTCAGCTTCCTGCGTTCAATAGGATTGAAAATGGCTTCGGAGCTGATCAGTGCGAGTGAAGAAGATCTCCTCGAATGCTGGAGACGCCTGGAAGAGCACTTTCATTCAATAGGATTAAAAATGGCTTCGGAGCTCACTCAGCTGATCAGTGATCTGAAGAGTAAAGATGATCTCCTTGAATGCTGGAGACGCCTGGAAGAGCACTGATCAGCTGAGTGAGCTCCGAAGCCATCTTCAATCCTATTGAACGCAGGAAGCTGAAATTTGAGAGGGAAGGTCAAGGGAGAATACAGATGGTGGTAGGTGCTATTGATGGAGAACCAGTGATCTATACAGAAGGGTGATCTATACAGAAAATAATAAACCTTTGAACAATGATTTGCAGCGTTTTTTACCTACCATCATTTTTTTTACCTACCAACTATTGGTAGGTACTACCTACCAGACCATACTGGCTTCACACCTTCACAATCAAGTTTATTAGAAAGAACTAAACGCTTCACACTCGATTCGAAAAATAGAAAGCTTCATATGGAAATTTGATTACTGGTTACGCAGAAGGCAAAACTGTATACAAATCGAAGAAATGAACAGCGATCGCATTTTAGTCAGATAAAATTTGAACGGCGATTAGACCTCTTTTGCGATTCACACTCATGATTCTGTTTTATCGAAGGAAAACCTTCAAGTACTCGTAGGGACCGAACGGTAGGGGTGTGTCGGTCCAGGTATTTCTCTGGAACGGTTCCAACTGTTACAGTGACAAAGATGTAACCGTTCCAAATTACCGGTACAGTTCCATTACCGGTACAGGCGATCAAATCCCACTCACATGGCATGGATGAAGCAGGCAGTCAAATCCCTATCGTCCTTCTTCCATGCTTATGATCTTAACTTGCAATACAATAGCATCATTTCCCTTGACAATTCGCTAAAAGGAAGGAATTTGAACAAGTGTTACAAAAGAGGCAATTTATTATAAATAATAGTTACCAAACAATTCAAGGAAAGAATAATGACTTTGCAGTTTAAGAACTTAAAATAGTTACCAAACAATTCAAGGAAAGAATAATGACTTTGCAGTTTAAGAACTTAACATGACAATAATAAATTAATAATACTGGAGACAACTTCCATGCTAACCAGTCCAGAAGATAACTTCTCGCTCAAGAGCCATTCCATGATTCCATGAACCATTCTCAATCCATGGAAGTAGTAAGGGCGCTTCCAGGTACAACATGGAACAGAACTGAGAACAATATCCATGCTTACCGGTCCAAAACCCTTCCCGGTCCAGAGCCATTGAACCATTCTCTATGATATCTTATCAGTCCGGTTCCATCCTTACCAGTCCAGTTCCATCCTCACCAGTCAGAATGATCTCTTCCCGGTCCAGAGCCATTTCAAGATATCTTATCGGTCCGTGGAACTGGACCGGTAAGGGTCGAGTTTTTGTGACTGCGTGGAACCGTTCCAAGTTGATACTCGGTTCCACAGTCCCGGTACTGCTGTACCGGCACACCTCCACCGAACGGTTTGTCCTACAGAGCTCCGGGTGGTCTCAAAAATTTTTAAAAATTCAATACTATTTAAAATTGGTGAAAAAACGAAACCTTTATTTCGAGAGTTTTCGAGCTAGGGCACTCTTGAAAATTTCAACCCTTAATTTTCACCCCTTAGAAGTGACCTACATCAACCAAAAGCTTCGCGGCACAACTAGACCCCGAATGGAGCCTACATACCAAATTTGAACCAAATCGGTCCAGTGTTGCTAAGAAAAGTGCCGCGTACTGCGGACGGACGGAAATTTTTTATTCGATTTTCGTATTCTACGTACCTTGAAACGTAAAACATCAAATTTTGAGAGGGGGTTAAATTTTTTTTTTTCTTGCTTGATTCCAAAGGCTTATTTTGAAAATATTAAACCAAAACATACTTGTGGGTACTCTATGAGTTCGTGGAGACAAGGAGAGTTTCTGTTTCAAAATTATCAACCAAGGGGTTAATTGTTGTGTATGATTTGTTTCGTGCTATGTGCTACACCCATAAGGCTGATTACGTACTCTCTCATATAGCAATACTTCGATTTTCTTAACCATAGCTTTGTAGATTTCATTGAAAATTCGCTCATGAACTCATATTACTTGGATGGACTTTTTTGATGACAAATTATTTTTTGGAGATATTTTGATTATTATGGGAAAAGGTTTCTTTCAACGGCGAATTTACTATTAAAATGGATCTGTGGTGAATTTCACTCTTCTGAATTCAAGGGCCGTCTGCCTCCTCCTCCTCCTACTCCTCCTCCTCCGTCGCCCCTTTCATTGTTCAACGCTTCTCTGGTTTCCCTCCGTCGACCCGCTATCTTCCTCTCCCCGCCGGTCAACTCGAATTCCGCCTCCTCCCTCCCGCGCCGCCTCCTCCCTTCCCGGAGTAGCCGCCTCGATGCCGCCCCCGCGGGGGTGACGGTCGGCACCTTCAAGTCTGCACTTCTGTTGTGCAGTCTCATTGGCGCCTCCTCTTTACTCGTGCTCGATCTCCCACGAGAGAGATGACGTTGCGTTGACCTTCAAATCTATGAAGGTGAAACGAATGAAGGGTCATAGTGGTGAACTTTATTTACTTATAGCATTTACAGATTTATTTCAACCTTTTACCAATTAAATTCAACTTCGTACAAATTCAATTCAACCTTTTATAAATGCAATTAAACTTCTACCAATTTAACTCATCTTGGCCCTTCTCATGAGAAAGAACATCTTTCCTATTACCCTTCTGTTGGTAAGGAAGGTAAAAACAACACTTTTCCTGACCAAATTTCATCAAAATCGGTCAGTAAAAGGAGGAAAGTATGTTTACGTTGGTTTACCTTGAAACGTAAACCAACAAATTTTGAGGGGAGGTTAAATTTCTTGGTCGATTCTTAAGGTTCATTATTGAAAATAATGAACCAAAAGGAGAATTGAATTTGTAAAAGGTCGAATTAAATCTGTAAATGCTATGTTAAGGCACGTATCAATATTATGAATTATTACGTAATTATGAATCCACCGGGACTTCTTCGCAAAATTTCATGAACTATCGACTCCTCGTTCGTTTTTAAGCGCGCAACCCGTTCCACGATCGCGCAAAGTTGGGTAAGAACCAAAATTGCGCAAAATTTGGATTCAAGCACCAAGTACACGAATGTCGAATAATGGAATTATTTTTTATCGCTGATTCACGTGATGGCATCTATTTTGCTTCAGAGCCTACCAAGGTAGCGGAAGCTTTGTTTTCACTTTTCAAGGACGAAAAAAAAGTTCTCCAAAATCAAAATTTCCACTCGCGTTTTGCGTTTTAGACCTTTCTGAACAATTTTGGTTCCGTGTCTGTGTGTCTGTCTGTCTGTGTGTCTATCATGAATTCCTTGTAAGGGGCATAACTATACGAAGTTATTGTCCGATTTCTATGAAATTTTCAGGGATTATGCGGGTTGGTGTGTTGATGGTCCCCTATGAGGGTAGTGAAAGGTACTTAGAGATTGGTGTTTTGAGATGAACTACTATGCATCAGATCATCTATATAATCGGGTTATGGATACGAGGAAACTATGTGCCACACCCACTTGGCAGACTTTTTTTTTTAATAGTACATTTACAATGTTTGGACAATTTTCAATATTCGAACTAGTATTTAAATAAAAATTAAATGAATTGAAATTAAAATATTATTATGATTATGATGGTAATATCCACAAAAATCAAATAAAATACACTTTTTGGTTTATTATTTTTAATAATGAACCTTTGGAAACGACCAAAAAATTTTTTGTTTAACCCCCCTCAAAATTTGTGGGTTTACGTTTCAAGGTACGTAGAATCCGAAAATCAAAAAAAGTTTGGCCGTCCGTCCGCCGTATGCTGCACTTTCCTTAGTTCCCATGGACCGATTTCGATGAACTTTGGTATGTGGGGTCTAGTTGTGCCCCGAAGATTTTGGTTGATGTAGGTCACTTCTAAGGAGTGAAAAATAAAGGTTGAAATTTTGAAAACGCTCTAGCTCAAAAAATTTTTGAAGGTATTGTTTTCCATCAATTTGAGATAGTATTGAATTTTTTGAATTTTTGGAGACCACGCTGACCCCAGTAGGACAAGCCTTTCGCTCCCTAAGGGAACTTAAGAGTTGGACTTAAGATAAATCAGAAACACGAGTGTGAATCGCAGAACAGGCCTAATCTCCGTTCAAATTTTAGCTAAGCTAAAATGAGATCGATGTTTTTCTTCATGTTGGTTGGTATTAACAATGGCTAAGCCGTGTTCTTCGCAGACGAGTGATCTATATAGCAAAAATAATAAACCTTTATGTAATAATTCGCAGCGTTTTGACCTACTTTTTGAAATTTGGACCTCTTAGGAACTCATCTTTTTGTTTGTGATTATGAACATTTTGGCAAAAACTTGACATTTATCACAATTACTTAAGTTATTATCCGGAGTGACACATATATAATACAGGGTGCCTCACTAGACTAAGACCCCCTCTAAAACCGTAATACCTAACTTTTTTTAATTTGCAATTTTGGTTTATTATTTTCAATAATAAGCCTTTGGAATCGAGCAAGAAAAAACAAATTTTAACCCCCCCTCAAAATTTGATGTTTTACGTTTCAAGGTACGTAGAATACGAAAATCGAATAAAAAAATTTCCGTCCGTCCGCCGTACGCCGTCCGCCGTACACCGTACGCCGTACGCGGCACTTTTCTTAGCAACACTGGACCGATTAGGTTCAAATTTGGAATATAGGCTCCATTTGGGGTCTAGTTGTGCCGCGAAGCTTTTGGTTGATGTAGGTCACTTCTAAGGGGTGAAAATTAAGGGTTGAAATTTTCAAGAGTGCCCTAGCTCGAAAACTCTCGAAATAAAGGTATCGTTTTTTCACCAATTTTAAATAGTATTGAATTTTTAAAAATTTTTGAGACCACCCGGAGCTCTGTAGGACAAACCGTTCGGTCCCTACGAGTACTTGAAGGTTTTCATTCTATAAAACAGAATCATGAGTGTGAATCGCAAAAGAGGTCTAATCTCCATTCAAATTTTATCGGACTAAAATGCGATCGCTGTTCATTTCTTCGATTTGTATACAGTTTTGCCTTCTGCGTAACCAGTAATCAAATTTCCATACGAAGCTTTTTATTTTTCCAATCGAGTGTGAAGCGTTTAGTTCTTTCTAATAAACTTGATTGTGAAGGTGTGAAGCCAGTATGGTGTGGTAGGTAGTACCTAGCTAGTATGTAAAAAAAAAGTTGGTAGGTAAAAAAAAAAATGTTGGTGGGTAAAAAACGCTGCAAATTATTGCTCAAAGGCTTCTTCACTCTTCAGATCACTGATCAGCTGAGTGAGCTCCGAAGCCATTTTCAATCATATTGAATGGAAGTGCTCTTCCAGGCGTCTCCAGCATTCGAGGAGATCTTCTTCACTCCTCAGATCACTGATCAGCTGAGTGAGCTCCTAAGCCATTTTTACTCCTATTGAATGGAAGTGCTCTTCCAGGCGTCTCCAGCATTCGAGGAGATCTTCTTCACTCTTCAGATCACTGATCAGCTGAGTGAGCTCCACAGCCATTTTTACTCCTATTGAATTGAAGTGCTCTTCCAGGCGTCTCCAGCATTCGAGGAGATCTTCTTCACTCTTCAGATCACTGATCAGCTGAGTGAGCTCCGAAGCCATTTTCAATCCTATTGAACGCAGGAGCTGAAATTTGAGAGGGAAGGTCAAGGGAGAATACAGATGGTGGTAGGTGCTATTGATGGAGAACCAGTGATCTATACAGAAAATAATAAACCTTTGAGCAATGATTTGCAGCGTTTGTTCCTAGGATTTTTGATATAACCACGTGTGCAACGCACACCAACTTTGTTTCGGTTTATTATTTTCAAAAATAAACCATTGGAATCGAGTAAGAAAAAAGTTTAACCCCCATTCAAAATTTGTCGTTTTACGTTTCAAGGTACGTAGAATCCAAAAATCGGAATTCTGATTCTGAAAAAACAAATTCTGATCTTTCCTGAGAAGACAGCTGATGAGGTCCGCGACGCCAGGAATGGGAGTCGGACAAAAATCCAACCTGAAACGGTTCTTTACTTCACTTTTACTTACTTTTACTCCTCATTTACACTAATTCACTTGATGTCATACTTTTTTATATCCTTTATAGCTGAATAATGGCCAAAAATTGGTTATTTTGAGTGAAAAAAACCTCTTTATAATGCTTTTTCAATTCTCAGTCTTGAGTTGCGCCTCCCTGTATATTATAATACATCATTAGTGGTTATATTAATTTTACTGTACAGTTTTTGCGCATCTTTGCGCACCTGAATTTCCACGATTTACGAATTGCCTCTATCTATCTAGAAAGACCTCCAACATTAGTTTGCTGCATTCACTTGCATTCTTGGGCTCTAGAGACGTATTTATCTTGAAAAAGTGAGCATACCTCTCCAAAGTTTGCTCGATGTGACTGCTGCACGATTGCAGAAATCACTTACTTAGTATTCACAAACCTACCCGATGTTCCAACAACACAATGATTGAATTTTGGAGCGGATGTATGGTTGTGATGGTTCCTCAAGTCAAAGCCAATACTAACAAAGCTTTGAAGACTCTCAAACGTGAGTAAAATCCAACCATACATTGAGGAAGGCGATGAAAACGTCGAGTGATGATGATGGTGAAATGACAGCAGGTTACTTGAATATTAGTTAACCCTCCAGCACTCGCTTCGGGTCATGGTGACCCGAGCCTCCTTTCAAAGGTGAATATTTCTTAGAACAGTGCGTGTTCCCCCCTCCAAATCCCTTGCTAATCCTCCCAGTCGGCTAGATGCGCCTGTCAGTATGATTCACGAGTCCAAAGAGTAATGTTTCATAGGTAAAAGCATCGAACTAAAACACCTGGAATGCTATCTAGGCGGGCGGGGATAGGGCCCCGGCGGTCGGGCCTCGTTCGGCCTACCCCCACTCCGTGGGGGGTTCTGAATCTGTCGCGTGCCGTGTTTACATTGCAATGTTCATATTCATTGTTTGTGATTCGACGTAATTTTTCGAAATTTTGGCAGGGCTTGAAACTTCTGAGATAGAATTCTGTTGAACTCCGAAAATCTAATATAAAAATCCAATTTCATGAAAATGAAACCGATAAATTGATTAAGAAACAGATGAAAGTAGAACAATATTAGGGGATTTACCGGCTAAGAATGTGTTGTGTGTTAAATTGCTCATGATTTCTTCTCATAATGATATAATACTGTTTAGTATTAAAATTTTCAATTTTTATATAATCTTAATATATCCAAAGTTTCAAAATACTCGACGAATCAGAATATTTAACGTATCTAAATGTTCAACTTATCAAAATATTCAACATCGGTACCAAAATGCCCAAAGTATCAAAATGTTCAACGTAATTGGATCAACATTTCCAATGTGTCAAAAACAAAAAAAGAAAAAAAAATGTGTCAAAATGTCCAAAGTATCAAAATTTTCAATGTATTAAAATGTCCAACTTATCATAATGTCCTAAGTATCAAAATATTCAACGTATGAATATCAAAATGTCTAATTTGACACTTCTACATAACTGAACAAACTTTTATTCACAAGTTTAAAACTTACTAGAACTGAATACTTGGTGGACATAACTTCCCGCTTGATAAGGAGTAACTGAAAGTAGTTAAGAGAGAGGGGAGAAAACGTCCAATGTATCAACATTTTATGTACCGAAATCAAAATGTCCAACGTATCGAAATGTCTAATGTAGGTACGTATCAAAATTTCAGTGGTCTCAAAAAGTCCGACGCATAAAAATTTCCATCGAATTAAATCGTTCAATGTGTTGCAAGTTTTATTATTATTGACCATGATTTAGGATTTTCAACCGGAGTTTTCTCCTATCTAACGTTTCAAAATGGTACGATATGTCACACATAGTTGCGTACTGGGTTGCTGGAATTTCAGGGGAGTGGTGGAACATAACTTCAACATCGGGGTATGGTGTCGCTTAAACTATAATTATTAAAAATCCATCAATATTGAACATAATTTTGGTTATTCTATCGTACAAATTTGCCCCCTCTCCCCCCGAAATCGAAGTCCGACTATGGGCATGATTCTCACTTATAGAGGCTCTGGATAAATAACCTCACTTACGAAGTTTAACTTGTAAAAAAAAAAACCTCGTTCACAAAGGGGTTTTGAAAATGACCCACTGCATTTATTTATTCTATTAAGTATGAGTTAAGTACCTATATTTCACTGACAGTAGGTAGTACACAAGTACACAGTACATTCTTAGAGTACAGTGGATAGGTACAACCTACATTCTCAAAACTTGAGACTTTAGGACCAATTGGGAAGGTTCGGTGTCGCAGAACCAACAACGCAGGGACCGAGTGATAAGAACGAAATAAGACCCTCACTGACGTTCTTCATTATTATGTAATGTGAAAAATAGTATTTCCCGATGCTATAAAAGGTATCTGAAAAAAAAACGGGTCAACTTTTTCCCTATGAATGACAAGCCAGTAAGTACCTTAATCAAGCGGGAGAGAAAATGCCCAGTGCTTTTAAATGGGAGTAGGCGCATGGGTACACCCCACGGGGTGGGGGAACCCCTCGGCTAGCCGGACCGCACGCTCAACGCTGAGACGGCGTCCCAGGTGTTATAGTTCGATGGGTAAAAGAGGCATTTTGACCCGACGCGAGCGCCTACGTATTGTTTTTGGAACTCCGAATGACCCGACGCAAGTGAACTCGTAACTTTTTCTGACGAGGTGCCTTTGTGAATGTTTGCTGTTTTTTCCATTGAACCCTCAATTCAACTCGGAGAACCAGTGATCTATAAAGAAAATAATAAACCTTTGGGCAATGATTTGCAGCGTTTTTCCCCTTGGGTATTCTTGGTGTAAACGTAATTATAGGGCCCTATTATCGGATTTGACTTGAAATTCCAGAATATAAAATTGAGGCAAATTCCCCATTTCAGTAACATCTCGCACAGTCGCAGCTCCTGCCCCGAAACTCAGGGGGGCACAGAGATCAGGAGAGGCTATCAAGAAGGGACCGAATAGGTGCTTTCCTCAGCCAAATAGAGATTTCAACGGTATACAAATTGGATAAATCTTAGGAACTTTTTCATCTTAAAATTGCAAACAATACTAAATACGTACAATAGACACGAAAAACGTTCTCTAGTGGTATAATCTGTAAGTCACTTCACACCCACTAAGCCATTCTACCTTCTTATAATACTCGACATTAAACTTTAGGGATGAATGCTGGAGTCCAGATTGAGACTGTATTTTCATGATGATTTTTTGTGATTGTTTTTTGAGTGCTCTATCTTCTTATTGTTCAATTTTGATCTCTCATTACTATCACTCATGTAGATACGAGTATGTTTGTTCTAGTGTAGCTATTGAAGTTCTCCTTTCCACAATTTTTGTGATAATTTTATTTTGAGGGTTCAATTCTCGTTTCGTTCAACGGGAATTATTGTGCTTGTAACCCTCTGTCGTGATGCAAACAAGAGGTCTGAATTTGTAATTCAAGAGACTGAAAACCCCAAAATTTGAGATTATTTATACAATGGTATCTTGCACCCCCTTTGGTCTATTGCCAAAAACCATTCATTTTGGATTTTTCAGCATTTAAAATGTCGATAACAAATACAGAGAATTATTAGAAGTTGCACTATGTATAGGTAAATGACGCTTAAAATTGGGACTGTAGTGAAAATATGGTAAATGGCATGTGATATTTTGAGCTCAATTTAAAAATACCAAGAATGATCTCAATGTGCAAATGTTGTTATTAAATAAAGAAAATTAGTACCTCTTTCAGAATATGTGTCTGGTTTTTTGGTTTTGTAACGATTTTACCCACTAAACTTGAATTAAAAATGGCTCGGGCCAAAAAGACCCGACGCGAGTGCTCACATGTGTAAAACGACGCGAGTGCTGGAGGGTTAAAGAATTATTATAATAATTAAAGAATAATTAGTTGAAGAATTATTAGAAAGAAGAAAAATGTTTTTCTTGGTCGATTCCAAATGTTCATTATTGAATAATAAATCAACAAATAAATTCCACGCTAACAATTTAGAGTCCATTGCAATAGCTTCTTTTTTCTTGAAAATTTGCGAAAACTAGGAGGTGAATTATCGGGAAGGGCTTCGGGCTCCACCCACTCGGGTGGCCTCGTGTTGGAAATGTAGGTCCTGGGAGGGACAGGAAGGAACTCCAGTGCGGGACTGACTGTGGTGGGGACCTCGTCCTCTGGGCGTCCGACCAAATGTGATCGAAGGTCCATCCTATCACCCTCTCAAGTTGTGCGTTGAAATACCTGAGTAAACAGCGAAAATTATACTTCATTGATACCTACAAACGACGAAAACATGCTTTAGTACTGCTTGCATTATAGCTCTGCGCTAGAAGCCCGCTCATTTCGCACTTAGTTTGGTATTTATGGTCGCAGTTTCTAGTTGCTTGGTCCCCAGAGCAGTTGAAAGAGCTTGCCACGTTTTTGGTTCATAATTTTCAATAATCAACCTTTAGAATCGATCAAGAAAAAAAAATGTTGGTAGGTAGGTATCCTCTCTCAAAATTTGATGGTTTACGTTTCGAGACACCTACGTAGAATCCGAAAGTGGAATAAAAACGCTGCAAATTATTACACAACGGTTTATTATTTTTATATAGATCACTCGTCTGCAGAGTCACCAACCATCCAACATGAAGAAAAACATCGATCGCATTTCGGTCAGCTATAATTTAAACGGAGATTAGGCCTCTTTTGCGATTCACACTCGTGTTTCTGATTTATCGTACGTAAAACCTCTAAATTCTCGTAGGGAGCGAACGTTTTGTCCTACAGAGCTCCGCGTGGTCTCAAAAAATTCTAAAAATTCTATAGAATCTTGAATTGAAGGAAAAACAATACCTTTATATCCAAATTTT
The DNA here is from genome assembly GCA_009739505.2 of Apolygus lucorum. Lineage (NCBI taxonomy): Eukaryota > Metazoa > Arthropoda > Insecta > Hemiptera > Miridae > Apolygus > Apolygus lucorum. The sequence goes on from CM019180.2 coordinate 64,361,026, forward strand.
TTGAGTTAGGGCGTTTTCAAAATTTCAAATTGATTTTGGAACCCTTAGAAGTGACCTACATCAACCAAAATCTTCGGGGCACAACAAGACCCCAAATTGAGCCCACATACCAAATTTCATCAAAATCGGTCAATGCTAAGTGGCAAAAGTACGGCGGACGGACGGCCAAATTTTTATTCGATTTTTGGATTCTACGTACCTTGAAACGTAAACCATCAAATTTTGAGGGGGTGTTACTTTTTTTTTTAAAGTAAACCAAAAAAAACAAAATATAAAAAAAATTAAAAAAATAAAAAACAAAAAAAAATTGAAAATAAACCAAAAATAATAAACCAAAAAAAAAACAAAACAAAACCAAATTTGAAAATAATAGACCAAAATTTTCCCGTCCGCCGTACGAGGCACTTTCCTTAGTTCCCATGGACCTACTTTGATGAAATTTGGTATATGGGCTCCATTTGGGGTCTAGTTGTGCCCCGAAGCTTTTGGTTGATGTCTTGTAGAGTTGAAAAACATGTTTAAAAACGCCCTTGCTCAAAAACTTTTGATAGTAAAGATATTGTTTTTCATCAATATTTAAATTGGTAGTAGATATTGAATTTTTAGAATCGAATGAGACCACCCAGAGCTCCGTAGGATTAACCGTTCGCTCCCTATGAGAAGGGTTGGACTTTTAATAAATCAGAGAAATGAGTCTGAATCGCAAAAGAGGCCTAATCTATATTCAAATCTGTGTTCTTTGTAGGAGAGTGAACTATACCTACAGAAAACGCTGCAAATTATTACTAGACCCCAAAATGGAGCCCGTATGGCAAATTTCATCAAAATCTGACCTTACGGCGAACGGACGGCAAAATTTTTATTCGGTTTTCGTATTCTACGTACCTTTAAATGTAAACCAATGAATTTCACGGGAGAGGAGGGGGGGGGTTAAATTTGGTTTTTTTTTCTTGGTCGATTCCAAAGGTTCATTATTGAAAATAATAAACGAAAACCATCTAGGGACGGCCCCTTGAAGCTTTTGGGGCACATTATAACGTTGAAAAACTGTACTGCACAAAATCAGTTAGGAACGAAAGATCAGTTATTTGTTTAGCTGAATTCTTCAAGAAGAGGTTGGCAGCACTGTTCACTTTTCGTCACAAACTGCTCTTTTGCTTGGGGTGCACATGGGGCGGTACGAAAGCGGAAAGGCGGAAGGATGGAACGCAGTCTAATTGGTGAACAACAGTTGAGTATAGTGGTCGCCATTTTGTTAGAGCGGTCGCGCGAGTTATTTATGGAGCGAAACCGGGGAAGAAGAATAGTGGAGTCATGGAAGTAGCATCCATCCTCCCATCTGAATGATGAGATAATAGATTATTAGGGCGGTATTGTTTGTTGGTTTATTATTTTCAATAATGAACCTTTGGAATCGACCAAGAAAAAAAAATTTAACACCCCCTCAAAATTTGATGGTTTACGTTTCAAGGTAGAATCCAAAAATTACGTTTCCTACGTAGAATCCAAAAATCGAATAAAAATTTGGCCGTCCGTCCGCCGTACGCCGTACGCGGCACTTTTGCCACTTAGCATTGACCGATTTTGATGAAATTTGGTATGTGGGCTCCATTTGGGGTCTAGTTGTGCCCCGAAGCTTTTGGTTGATGTAGGTCACTTCTAAGGGTTCCAAAATCAATTTTGAAATTTTGAAAACGCCCTAACTCAAAAAATTTTGATATAAAGGTATTGTTTTTCCTTCAATTTTGGATTTTGTAGAATTTTTAGAATTTTTTGACACCACGCGGAGCTCTGTAGGACAAACCGTTCGCTCCCTACAAAAATTTAAGGGTTAATATTGAAATATATATGTATATAAATCAAAACACGAGTGTGAATCGCGAAAGAGGCCTAATCTCCGTTCAAATTAGAGCTGACCGAAATGCGATCGATGGTTGGTGATTTTGATTTTTTTTTTGTTGATTTTTTTCGATTTTTTTTTAATTGTTATTTATTATTATTATTTTTTTTTTTTTGATTTTTTTTTTTTCATATTGGATGGTTGGTGATTGTAGACGAGTGATCTATATAGAAAAATAATAAACCATTGTGTAATAATTTGCAGCGTTTTTTGTTTCCACGAGAAAATTAATTAAGTGTTGGAGAAGAAATTAAGGGTGTAAAATATGTATTGTAGTGAATTGTAGAAAAATGTATTGAGGTGTAAAATAATAACGGTAGTGTGTTGTATAAGCGAAGCTACAGCTAATGAAAAACGGGATTGCAATGGTAAGTTGCGGCAGTAAAACTAACTGGCGAAAACAATTATTTTCCTTGATAACCGATTTCTCACGACCTGATCTCCCGATATCGACCTAGAGGGGCTTTTGAGGATCAAGATGATTTATAGTTGGTTATACACGGTCAGTTAGCGCCTCAGTCCATATGAAAAAGCAAAAGAACTTGGTCAACATAATTGCAAACAACTTTTATCTATCTTGTTGATCTTTGTCAACATGATTGTGAAAATCATGTGCTCCGTAACAACATGTCTTTAGCAAATTATTGAGTGTTTTCAGACATTAAGTCCTCTTTCGCCTTGTAAGAAACCTATTTACCTACCAGAATTATAGTTTATTCACCCAGAGGGGGTACAGAGCCGTTCATCAGTGTTTCAAGGGAAATGACACTATTCAGAGGAATGACAAAATTGGGTATCCCGTATCCCCCCCCCCCGCCTTGTAAGGACCCTTGATTCACCATTCTCCGAAGTTATGCTTACAAATTCGTTTCATCGATAAGTTGCTTGCATTTTATTTCTACGTTTCACCATTCAATTAGTACTTGTCTATGTTGTGGATATGTGGGATTCATCCAATGAACCAGCGCTATAATTTATTATTACTCCTCCGACAGACAGACACGGAAATATAGTTAATCAGAGAGTACAGAAATGACAACGAAAAGAGATTTTGATGGACGACATTTTTTCCACCTCCTCCACAAATACCTTCCTACCTTCAGTAGTGAGGAATCTTCCTCCCCGTCGGTTTGACTGTAGTGAGATTCATCATCGTCGGGTCATCTCCACGTCTATGGACGGATATGGACACTAGGAATCTTTGTGTCTCACGCAGATTGCCTCACGTTTATTACCTGTAGGTACCTACTTTGTAACTTATGTACGCATATCACATTTATGTTATCTACTAGGAGCTTTCGAATAGGGACATCCAATTGTTGAAAGAAATCGATTCTACAACTAATTTCCTACAACCACTTTTCCTCCTTCCACTAAGTGGGAACCTTCCTTCTTCTATCTCCACTTAAAAGGCCACTTTTTTCTCCTTCAATATATTGGTTTATTATTTTCAATAATAAGCCTTTGGAATCGAGCAAGAAAAAAAAAATTTTAACCCCCCCTCAAAATTTGATGTTTTACGTTTCAAGGTACGTAGAATACGAAAATCGAATAAAAAAATTTCCGTTCGTACGCCGAACGCCGTACGCGGCACTTTTCTTAGCAACACTGGACCGATTTGGTTCAAATTTGGTATGTGGGCTCCATTTGGGGTCTAGTTGTGCCGCGAAGCTTTTGGTTGATGTAGGGCACTTCTAAGGGGTGAAAATTAAGGGTTGAAATTTTCAAGAGTGCCCTAGCTCGAAAACTCTCGAAATAAAGGTATCGTTTTTTCACCAATTTTAAATAGTATTGAATTTTTTAAAATTTTTGAGACCACCCGGAGCTCTGTAGGACAAACCGTTCGGTCCCTACGAGTACTTGAAGGTTTTCCTTCGATAAAACAGAATCATGAGTGTGAATCGCAAAAGAGGTCTAATCTCCATTCAAATTTTATCGGACTAAAATGCGATCGCTGTTCATTCCTTCGATTTGTATACAGTTTTGCCTTCTGCGTAACCAGTAATCAAATTTCCATGAGAAGCTTTCTATTGACATTTTATGTCCTTGCTCTGGCACATAACTCGAAAACCGTTACCAAAATTCGTTACCAAATAATTGTGATGATTTTCACTTACAACAAATATGTAACTAGGGAAAAGTATCTTCAGCAATTTTCATCGCACAAAAATCGTACACCACTCGTTGGAAAGCTCTCAATTTATCCCTAAATACCATGATGTTCATTTGTATGCACATTGACCCCCTTCGTTGTAGAGCACGTTAACATTCCGTCAGTTTGTTTACTAATATGTGAATTTCGACTCCGTCACGAAAAGATTCTCCGTTGGCATGTGAACTCGAAAAGTATTATAAATTCCTCACAATTACACACTAGGGATACACGTAGTTTCGGTATCCAAGAAACATATAAGAACATAATAAAGCTGCATCTTCAGTTGGCATTTAACGATGGATTCGGGACCATCATCACAAAGAAAGAGAAAATTGTGTACAGAAAATCAAGAAGATTATTCAAATAAGAAACAGGCAACCGATTTGCGTCAGGCATCTGAAGTGAGAAAGTGTTCCAAGCCGGTGAAATCAAACGCCGAAAAGCAACGCGAATATCGGCTCAGTAAGGCATCTGTTTTCAACGTTTCTTACATTAATTAAAGAACTGAGTCTAATTACCAATTCTTTTATGATGAACACTACAGTTAAGTATAACAACTACGCTACTGGGGTAGGTGGTGTAGCATTGTTCGAAGGCCCCTGAATCCCTTCTTTAAAGACATAAAATGTCCCAATGTGTTGCAGACTCGTATGCAACTTTCCATTTATATATTTCCAAATTATAGTAAACATTTTTGGGAAAAAGGTAAATTAGTTCAGAGTTAAAAATAATTTTTCCAATCGAGTGTGAAGCGTTTAGTTCTTTCTAATAAACTTGACTGTGAAGGTGTGAAGCCAGTATGGTGTGGTAGGTAGTACCTAGCTGGTAGGTAAAAAAAAGTTGGTAGGTAACAAAAATGTTGGTGGGTAAAAAACGCTGCAAATCATTGCTCAAAGGCTTCTTCACTCTTCAGATCACTGATCAGCTGAGTGAGCGCCGAAGTCATTTTCAATCCTATTGAATGGAAGTGCTCTTCCAGGCGTCTCCAGCATTCGAGGAGATCTTCTTCACTCTTCAGATCACTGATCAGCTGAGTGAGCTCCGAAGCCATTTTCAATCCTATTGAACGCAGGAAGCTGAAATTTGAGAGGGAAGGTCTAGGGAGAATACAGATGGTGGTAGGTGCTATTGATGGAGAACCAGTGATCTATACAGAAGGGTGATCTATACAGAAAATAATAAACCTTTGAGCAATGATTTGCAGCGTTTTTTCATTTTTTCGACCTTGCGGCACTAAAATGATAATTTTCCATGCTTCAATTCAGAAAAACTGTAAGTACCTACACTTTGGATTGACTTGAAAATTTGTCAATTGCTGTTTTTTTCCAAACATAATGGTGATTTTTTTCCTCAAAAACGAGGTTTTCTTCAGGGTTCCTCAAAAGCTCCATTTCATCAGGTTTCCCCTTCTTCAAGTAAGGAGGGAAAAGTTGTTACCTACAAAGTGTTGCCATAAAGTTGTAGAATCGATTCCTGAAGTAAAATTCCTGATTATTTTCGGCTCAGCCTGTGTAATAGGTAATACATTATTTAGTTTCCAGTCCCTAGTGATAATATTTAACTAAGTTGACGTACTTTGCTGTGTTTCAGCTGTACTCCCCCAAAGGAATGTTGCACTTTGGGATGTTGCTACCTCTACGCACCTCCTTCTCCCAATCTCCTCTCTCTCATCTTCTGGAATCACTGGTACCTTTGGTAAGTATTGGATTTATTGTATTTTAATTAAATCAACCCAAAGGGTTCTAGGCCTATTGTAACACACTATCTGCGGTTACAATAAGGATAATTGAGATATTAAGAGATAGAATAAAAGTAAGTCATGATTTGATTCCGACTCAGATCTAATTCAAAATCTCATCAACTTTTACAATCATTGCTAAGTAACAGCTGATTCTATTTAATCAGTCACTGGAGTGTTATTCAGGTTCGTTACACTTAAGTTGGACTTAACAGGGAGCCAACATTCTAAAGGATATTCGAAACTTCAAGAATCAATATTTTGTGGTTGAGGAGGAGGAATGAATGCAGGTCCTCGTGTTCTTAGGTTCCGAGTTCTTTGGTTTAATACAACATCTTCAGGGTTCTTGTTTTGCATTCCCTTTCCGTTTTTTCTTCAAGTAAAGGTTTGTTTTTTCCCATTTGGGCCGTGGGCAGTAACAGTGGATCCCACAACGGTGCTTTATAAGGCTGACTATTTCTCTCAGGAGTTTCACTGTGCAGCGAAACCCATAATAACTTCAAAAATGTCTTATACGAATCTTGGAGCCTGTTTTTTCTTGTTTATTCCTTTAGTATATGTATCGGAGTACAATGACGCCTTCTTCAACCTTTATAAATGTAAAAATAAGGGCACCGTTGGAAAAGGCGTCAAATGTCCTATCTTTCTACTGCCTACAAAAAACCATTTTCGGGGTCCTGGTGAGTGAAAAATCAAGTCGTTAAGTAATTTTTGTCAAATAAGCAAAAATTATATATTTTTTATTCCGGTTTTCTCCATGGTTTTTCACGTACCTCAACACCAAAAACTGCGCAACGATCTCAGCTTTCCAATGGTATAATCAAAAAATATATTACAATCCAATTTAGGAGGAAAATTTGTGTTTGAACGCGGAAAAAAGTGAATTTTTTCAAAGATATCGACCTTTTGATTCGGTGCTTGGGAGGAGCGACGGGGACGTAAACCCGGAGTCAAAAGGTCGATTTCTTTGAAAATAATACTAATTTTTTCCTCTTTCAAACACAAATTTCTCCCCTAAATTGGATTGTATAAAATTTTTTGATTATACCATCAAAAGCTGAAATCTTTGCGTAGTTTTTGGTGTCGAGATACGTGAAAAACCATGGGGAAGAAAAACTCTAACAACAAAAAGAAAAATTGGGAAATTCAGCCAATTTGACTAAAATTACTTTGCGACTTGATTTTTCACCCACCAGGACCCCGGAAATAGTTTTTTGTAGGCAGAAGAAAGATGAGAAATTTGACATCCTTTCCAACGGTGCCCTTTTTTTACATTTTTACGGTAAATTAAGGTTAGTTATGGTTATTTTAGTCACATAAGGTCGAAAACGTGAAAAGAAAATCTTGAAATTCAGGTTGTCGCGACTTGGAAAACCGGAAATACTCAGGGACTTGTACTCTACGGGAGAACTCAGGATTCTTCATTCTTTCCCGAAAACCCGTGGACAAAGCCTTCGAACCTTTTTTGTGGGAAGTGTTGGCAGTCTGAGGGAGAACAATTTTAGTACGGAAAAATATTCACACTTGAAAGTTTGACCCAGCAGTTTATTTATTCCATGGAACTAGCCATAATTGGTAGATTCGATGTGTCCTCCTAGGCAAAAGTAGGCTGTTTCTAGAACGCGGGGAAGCACCCAATCTGAGGGTTTTATGCAAACCCCCCGAATAGGAGTCCTTTATACCGGCTGAACTAGGAAAAGGGTGTTTTTGGTGAATTTCTTCGAATATACCCACGGACTTTATCTTTTCCTACCCTATTGTATTGTTTCACTATTCATGTTATCATATCGGATAGCCTTCACAAAATAGTTGGTAGGTACCTAAGTACTTTTTGCTTCCGAGTCTACTGAGGTAGCAGTAGCATTAATTTCACAAATTTTGAAGGTTGCAAAAAAAAGATGTCTCCAAAATCAAAATTTTTACTCGTGTTTTACATTTTGGCCCTCCCTGAACAATTTTGGTTCCGTTTTTGGGCCTACAAGAATTGACTGGGAATCTTGGAAAGTTATGTTTCCTCTAGGGAACTTAATGAGCTTTTCTATAGTCTTTTTGAATTCGCTGTAGGACCAAATAGTTGAGGAGATAATATGGTTGGTTTTTGGCGAAAACGCTGCAAATTTTTATACAAAGATTTATTATTTTTCTATACAGGGTGTCCCATGTTAAGGACCGAAAAACTTCGGGAGTCGATTCTACAACTAATTTTAGTAAGAAAGTGTCTCGTAGCAATTTTTCGTTAGACGCTCAATTTCCGAGTTATTTCAATTTTAAGATTTTTTTCGTGTTTTCGACCTTAAGCCATAAAAATGACCTTAACTCGCTTAATTTACGATCAATTCAAATCTAATTACACCGTTGGACAGGGCGTTAAATTTGCCATCTTTCTAATGGTCGTACCGAAATTTTTGTAAAGTCGTGATGGGTGAAAAATCAACTCGTAAAGTCATTTTTGTAAAATTGTCAAATTTTCCTACTTTTTCTTTTGATTGTTAAGGTTTTATTTCCACATGATTTTTTACGTACCTCTACATCAAAAACTGCGAAAAGATCTCAGCTCTCGAATGGTATAATTTGTTTTAATTTTACTCCGCTAATTAGGGGTGAAAAATACGTTTGAATGCTAAAAAACGTGGTTGCGCTCATGGAAATCAAGGTTCCTGGTTCGTTGGGCCTCGGGCAGGTTCGATGAATTAGGGGTGGAATTCTAAATCATTTTCAACGCTATTAGACTGATTCCATCACCGTTGGTATGTGAAAGCTCAGTATTGAATTTTGGTAGGTCCGAATCTTTTTTTTTTAATTTACTTGGTATTTATGCACGAATTGAATGTTCAATTCTCGCAACTTTCTCGATTGTATGAAAAAAGAGATGTCTCATACAGAATAGCGTGTAGTTGTGGATTAAAAAAAGATAAATAATGATATTTTGGAGAAAGTAAAAATGATATTTATGAACAAAAATAATCTTTATCTTCATCGAAGTACGTTATCCTCTCCTCCGTCTTTGACTTTGAATTCCATAAGCGCAACCACGTTTTTTAGCATTCAAACGTTTTTTTCACCCATAATTAGCGGAGTAAAATTAAAACAAATTATACCGTTAGAAAGCTGAGATCTTTTTGCAGTTTTTGATGTAGAGGTACGTAAAAAATCTGATGGGAATGAAACCTTAACAATCAAAAGAAAAAGTAGGAAATTTTGACAATTTTACAAAAATGGCTTTACGAGTTGATTTTTCACCCATCACGACCTCACAAAAATTTCGGTACAACCATTAGAAAGATGGCAAATTTAACGCCCTATCCAACGGTGTAATCAGATTTTGAATTACTCGTAAATTAAGCGAGTTAAGGTCATTTTTATGGCTTAAGGTCGAAAACACGAAAAAAATCTTAAAATTGAAATAACTCGGAAATTAAGCGTCTAACGAAAAATTGCTACGAGACACTTTCTTACTAAAATTAGTTGTAGAATCGACTCCCGAAGTTTTTCGGTCCTTAACATGGGACACCCTGTATAGATCACTTGTCTGCAAAGAACACGGCTTCGCCATTGTTACCACCAACCAACTTGAAGAAAAACATCGATCGCATTTCGGTCAGCTAAAATTTTAACGGAGATTAGACCTCTTTTGCGATTCACACTCGTGTTTCTGATGAGTTTTCGTATGTCCAAAACTTAAATTCTTGTAGGGAGCGAACGGTTTGTCCTACAGAGCTCCGCGTGGTCCCAACAAATTCTATACTATCTTACATTGATGGAAAAACAATACCTTTATATCAAAATTTTTTGGATTAGGGCGTTTTCAAAATTTCAAAATTCATTTTTGGATCCTTAGAAGTGACCTACATCAACCAAAATCTTCGGGGCACAACGAGACCCCAAATGGAGCCTACATACCAAATTTCATCAAAATCGGTCTATGCTAGGATGCTGGACAGCCGTTACTAGCTTTTCACTACATCTAGCAGGTTTGATTCTTGCAGGAGATGCACTCTCTTTGAATCTCTTCTCAATGTAAACCGGAGAAACTCAAGGGGGAAAAATAATCTTGAGATATCAATAGTTTTCTTTAAAAGAATCGTATTTTAAAAGAATTGATTGTTTTTTGCCTTGCCTTAGTTTGGTTGCTGCAGGAGATGCACTCTTTTTGAATCTCTTCTCAATGTAAACAGAAGTAGGTAACGGTTTTTTTCTCATATGACTTTCATGTTTCATTCCCTCCCACGTCTGTGCTGGGAGGTGTTGTGTAATTAGTTCCTATAGGTTTTACTCTACTAGTTCCAAATACCAGTTTTCTGTGATTGTTTACGCCCGAGTTCAGGGTTTTGCTTTAATCTTGAGTGTTTTGTCGATAGATTTCCGAGTAGTTACATTCCGAATGAAGTGTCGCACTTACCACCCCTATTTCCGGTCTAAAACGGTCTGGCAGTTCGGTTCATTGTAAATTTGCTTACGATCAGTGAGTTTTGTGTTTGTGAGTGAACACTGCGTTGGAAACAAGCGGATACGGTCAGCTTCGAGCGCTTTACGTAGGGTGAAGGTTGATCACAGCTGGATCATCAAACATTCACCAATATCACGAGGTTGGGTATGTTCCTTCCAAGGTAGAAATTAGTATGGGAGGGTGATTTTCATTGGGGAACATCCACACTCCGATTCGCATAATCTCTGAAAAATTCCATTGAAATCGGATAGAAAAGGAATAAATTAAGTTTGGGCGTTACAAGAAAATTCAAGTAAATAAGCGAATGCTCAGCGGCTACTATCATTCCGAGAGCTATAATTTTCATAGGGAACCATCTACATTCCGATCCGCATAATTCCCGAAAATTTCGCTGAAATTGGACAATAAGTTCGTATAGTTCTGCCCGTTTACAAGGAATTCATGACAGACAGACAGACACGGAACCAAAACTGCCCTAAAACGTAAAACGTGAAAGGAAATCTTCATTTTTGGAGAATTTTTTTTTCACCTTGCAAAGTGAAAACAATGCTTCCGCTACCTGGCTTATGTGGTTTGGGGTGTATATCAAAGCCCCTGGATTGATAGTCGTCTGTGCGAATGTGCAAACTTAAAATCTTTGTAACAACCACAACTTCTACATTTTCAGTCCGAATTCGATGGAATTTTCGGGAATGGGGTGTGCGCATGGGTCGGAAAAGCTGTTTATTCCTATTAGCGAATTTTCAAAGAAAATGAAGCTATTGCAATGGCCTCAAAATTTTTAGAATCGACTTTTTCGAAAAATTTTCACACTGAAATCCGTTTTGGAACATTCTGAAACAATCCCTGAAGTTTTTCCAAAAATCATATGTATATATATACGTGTCATTCCGGACAATAACTTGAGTAATTATTTAAAAATTTTTTTTAAGTTTTTGCCAAAATGTTTGTAACAACATACCATAGGTCAAGTTCGTTAACCAGCAATTTTGGACAATCCAAAGTGGTCCAAAATTCAAAAAAACTCCAAAAAAATGGGTTTTTTCCCGTTTTTTGTGGTTTTTACATTGAAAATCATGGTAATATATGGTATATTCGGATTCAGCACAAAATTTCTGATATGAATGCATTTTTCAAAAATGAAAATTGTCCAAAATTAAGAAAAGTTTGTAGCTATATATATATATAATGAATACGCGCGTATATTTGTTGTACCCAGAAATGCAGTAGCCGTGTGGGTACTCTATGAGTTCGTAGAGACGAGTAGAACATGAATATGGACTCCTAACGTCTTCAAAGCATACCCAGCAATATTTTGCAGCGTATTATTAGCGAATTTTCAAAGAAAATGAAGCTATTGCAATGGCCTCAAAATTTTTAGAATCGACTTTTTCGAAAAATTTTCACACTGAAATCCGTTTTGGAACATTCTGAAACAATCCCTGAAGTTTTTCCAAAAATCATATGTATATATATATATGTGTCATTCCGGACAATAACTTGAGTAATTGTTTAAAAATTTTTTTTTAGTTTTTGCCAAAATGTTTGTAACAACAAACCATAGGTCAAGTTCGTTAACCAGCAATTTTGGACAATCCAAGTGGTCCAAAATTCAAAAAACTCCAAAAAAATGGGTTTTTCCAGTTTTTTGTGGTTTTTACATTGAAAATCATGGTAATATATGGTATATTCGGATTCAGCACAAAATTTCTGATATGAATGAATTTTTCAAAAATGAAAATTGTCCAAAATTAAGAAAAGTTTGTAGCTATATATATATATAATGAATACGCGCGTATATTTGTTGTACCCAGAAATGGAGTAGCCGTGTGGGTACTCTATGAGTTCGTAGAGACGAGTAGAACATGAATATGGACTCCTAACGTCTTCAAAGCATACCCAGCAATATTTTGCAGCGTATTATTAGCGAATTTTCATGCGAAAATCATGTCGGGAGAAAAAAAAAAAAAGAGTCCTCGTTCAAATATTTTATCGACAACTGCCACCGATAGAAACGTTTAAAACCCAGTGTATTAATGAAAATCGCACGATTTTTTCGTACATATCGCGAATATAACTAAATGTTATCAAATTAATTACTTAGATGCGGTAACGCATCAAGGAGAAAAATGTGTGATAAACAAAAGGTGGCTTGTTGTTATGAGGTTGGGAACATACGAGCATGGACGCGATCTGTCGCACTCATCTTTAACTACGTCCCGGAGCTTCCACAATCAGAACGCTTCTCGGGCTCCCAGATTCAGCTTTCAGCCCAGTGATTTCACGTCTTCCAGGACGTCGATTATTCGTGTTAAAGTATGTAATAAAAACATATATACATATATATAAACCAAGAATCGAAAAAAAAACTTTCTACAACAAATTGCAACACCATTGGTCCTTTTCTTGACCACACCTTCAACTGAATGATTTCTTTGAAAATTCGCTCATTAATTCATGCTGCATGAATGGACTTTTTTTTAATGTAAACTGGACCTCATTCTGAGAATTTTGACACCAACCGCGACCATCTAGCGTGTGTAAATCTTTTCCTATGAATTTTTAAAGTTTCGACCCTCTATGACGTCACAGTGGGCTGGGGGGTCCCGCCCAGGCGAGAGGGGCGCGTGACGTCATAAACGGTCGAAACTTTGAAAAATCATAGAAACAGGTCTACTCACGCTAGAAGGTCGCGGTTGGTGTCAAAATTCTCAGAATGAGGTCCAGTTTACATTAAAAATAGGAATAAACAGCTTTTCCGACCCATGTGCACACCCCATTCCCGAAAATTCCATCGAATTCGGACTGAAAGAAGGTCGCGGTTGGTTCCAAATTTCTCAGGATGTAGGCTACTTTCGATTAAAAATCTAAAAAAAATCAAGGCGCACCCCCCCATTGTGCCAGTTGACGTGTAGATGGACTCCTACTAGGGTAGTTCAAGGTTCTGATGTTTTGAGATTAGCTAAAATGCATTGGATCGTCTAAATAATCTTGTTATGGATCGAGGAAACTATGTGCCACACCCACTTGGCTTTTTCATTTCAAAATGTCCTTTAAACCTGATTTTTGAGAAATTATGATCACATTCATACTTCAATTTATTTACAACCCTTAAAAAAAACGAAAATTGACTCTGGAATACTCAGGGAATTTATTTTCGGAAAATTGCTGGGCATCCTGAATTTGAAAAAAAAACTTGGAAAAACATGGGGTTAAAACAAAATTGTGAAGATTTTTCTTACTTAACACATTACTTACTTAAATTACTCATTAATTAATTAATTTTTGCTTACTTAAATGAGTAGTTGTATCGGCTCCCGAAGTTTTCCGGACCTTAACATGGGACATCCTGTCTGGTAGGTAGTTAGACACATCCTTATCTATCCATGTCCTGCGTAGGTCATGACAGCTGAAATCTTGTGTTTTGGAAAAAAATAGTTCCTACGAAACCGTGTAATCGTAATTTAAATCAATTTTTCCCAAAACGTAAGATTTCAGCTGGTGTTACCTATGCAGGACGTGGATAGTTGAGGATGTATCTTAACTTTTATAACAGACAATAACTTGTAAAGACATAGGTAGGGAGCCGAATTGGAATTACAAAATACAAGAAGAGTTGGTGTGTTCTGCCTGTGACTGAAAAAAAACGTCTGCCAAGTTGGGTGGGCAGTATAGCTTCCTCACTCATTGTAACATGGACGTATAGAATCAGTTGGCGAAAAAATTATGATTCAAAGTTATTGAATACCAAAATATTAGCGGTCCACCGTCTAGGACCTAACCCACACAATCCCTGAAAATTTCATCGAAATTGGTTGAATAGTTGCGGAGTTTTGGTTGTAACAATAAATTTAAAGTTCGCGCATGCGCAGCGGCTATTGCTTGACCAATTTGATTGAAACTTATAGGGTGTCTCTTAGAAGTTAGTCCCTAACTAACCTCCAAATTTGAGCAAAATCGGTTCATTAAAAACCGAGAAACCGAGGTTCCAGGAAATTCACGTTTGCGCATGCGCACTCGCTCCTATTGGTCCGAAGGTGCTGAAATTGATAGGGGACCGTCTAGGACCTAACCCGCACAATCCCTGAAAATTTCATCAAAATCGTACCACAGGTTAGTATAGTTTTGCCCGGGACAAGGATTGACCACAGACAGACAGACCGACAGACAGACAGACACGGAACCAAAATTGTTCGGGAAGCTCTAAAACGCAAAAAGCAAGTGGAAATTTTGATTTTGGAGGACATTTTTTTTTTTTCACTTCTTTCACGAATACAAAGCTTTCCTACCTTCGGTAGTGAGGAAGCAAAACCACTTAGACTGCGTATGTTGTTTCAGTTGGGTGATGTTGTCGTTAATCACCTCAGATAGGTGGTGTCGTTGTGCGCTGTTTCGATTATAGGTGATGCTATCAAGCATCAAAGCAAGTTGGTTGTGTAGCTTATCGGTAGGTCCTTCCAAGTTGTACAACCCATACACCAAATTTCATCGAATCTGTCCATCGAAACTGGGCAAAGTGCGGCGTTTTATTTTTTTATTCGACTTGAATTTTTTGTTACTTGAAACGTACCTAAAATAAAAAATTTTGAGTGGGGGAAGGATAAATTGTTTTTTTTTTCTTCGAGTCCAAAGGTTTATTACTAAACACAAATCAATACCCTTCAGGTGTTTGTTATCTTGTGATTGTACAGGATTCGTACATTCTATCTTATTTCATTTGTAACAATTAAATGAAGCCCCAAATCATCTGCTTTCGAGGGATATGATAATCAGCTACCCACCGAATTTCAACATCGCCAAAGGTAACCGAGCATATTTATTCACAACTCGCAACGGAATCCCCATCAAATTATCAGAGAGACACCGAATGAGTCCCAAAAACAGTTGGACCGTTAAATTGGTGCGGAAAGGGTTGAATAAAAGAAATTACTTCATTAGAATTTCAATTCTTCTTCCTTCTTATTTTATTTTTCATCTCCCTGTCCTCTTTTTATCCGTCTCTCCTTCCACAATTTTTCCCGACCCTTTTGCTTCTGTTCTCGGTTTTTGAGACTGAGTCGGGGCGCTAATGAGTTGGGGCCTGTCGGAAGGGCCAACTTTCCTGGCTTCGTTGTTATTCCTTCTAGTGCTCCCTTTGCCCTTTGGATCTTCTTTTGTTTTTCGTACCTTAAGAGACCCCCCTCCTTCGCCGCCACCGTCACAACGTCGATGTTGATACCCTGAATTCATTTCAGTGAAGTACTTCGTTCTGAGAGAAGAAAAGATGAGAGAAAAACCCAACTTTCTTCAAGTTTTCCTTTCTTGTTTGCTTGTTGAGATGGGTTTGAGAATAATATTTCCCCTCCAGGTAGAATTAATCGGGATTTTGTGGTCGATTCGTTCGACGTTTTGTCAGGCAGTTTCTGTACGAGGGGGCAATTTCTATGAGTGAGGCGTTGTGGGTCTTTCCAACAAGTACCTACAGGAATTGCTCTTGGTTGGGACTACTATCCACTTTGTCCCTGAAGCCTAAAATATCGTGGGGTTGGTGGTAAAAGTGATCAAATCTATTTGGCTCAGAAGAGCCTGTTAAAGTTTACCTAAAACTCCAAATAACAAAGTTACCAACAAAAGCCATCATTTTTGACATTTTATTATTTAAAGCTGAAAAGTACCTACTCATGAAATTTTCCAAGTTCCTATTTTCTTCCATTATCATCCTGGGACGCGATAACTCGTGGATTTTGCAGTAGGTAGTTGAAGGATTGCTGTACCAATCGTGGTACTCTTCAGGAATTGTAAATGATTCTTCTTCTTCTTGTAGTGCCATCTCCATCACTGAAGGTTGGCGATCATTTCTGCAAACCGTTCGCGATCTTGCGCCAGATGAAAAAGATCGGCTGCTCGGTTTATCCCCGTCCAGCTGCGAATGTTAGACAACCAAGATGCTCGCTTTCTGCCAACTCCCCGACGTCCGCTGATCTTTCCCATCATAATCGTCTGCAATAGGCTATACTTAGGACCCCCGCATAACGTGCCCCAAGTATGCAACTTTTCGTTTCTTTATGGTTATCAGCAGCTCACGTGTCAGGGAGTTTTCCTGCAGAATGTAGGCGTTCCGGAGCCTGGCAGTCCACGGGATCCTCAGCATGCGTCGGATCAGCCACATTTCGAAAGCCTCCAGCCGGTTCATATCCTTGGCTTTTAACGTCCAGGTCTCTACGCCGTAGAGGAGTATGGACCATATATAGCATTTTACAACTCGCCAGCGTAGAGGAAAACTCAAATCCCGGCGGCACAAAACGCTTCGCATGTTGTTGAATGCTGATCGTGCTACCTCGATCCGACACCGCAACTCTCCCTCCAACGACCAAGTCTCCGAAACCCACTGGCCTAGGTACTTGAATCTCGACACCTGCTCGATTACTCGCCCGTCAACAACCAACCTCACACCATCGTTGCCCTTCTTCGATATGACCATCGCTTTAGTTTTGGCAATGTTGATGGCCAGGCCATAGTTCCTGCAAGACATTGCAACTTTGTCCAAGAGGACCTGGAGCTCCGATTCAGTGTGAGCCAGCAGTACCTACCGTGTCATCTGCATATCTCAAATTCGAAACAGGTAAACCATTGACTTGGACCCCTATATCTCAGTCGTCTAGGGCTTCTTTAAATACCTGCTCCGAATAGATGTTAAAGAGTAACGGTGACATTGTGCAGCCCTGTCTGACCCCCTTCGCAACTGTCACCTGTTCAGAGAGAGCGCCATCTACTCGAACTTGCGCCTTGTAAATGATTGATACAATTTAATAAATCTTTTTTTCAGTAGAGATAGGTGGGGATTGATATGAGGCTTTTGGAATGATCGAGGGAAGGAATGGTTGTTTATTCTTCCAATATAGTTTGATAGTGTTGTACTCTTCGCTGTACCAAACTACGTCTCTATCCACTGTTTATCAATCCTTGGCCTATGCATAAGGTTTTCAAAAAACATGATAATAATAAATAATCAAATCAAATTGAATTTTGATTTCTACTGTTAGAGGTAGGTATTGATTCGTTCTCTATTCCTGAAATATCAATAACTCAAACATCTAGTAGTCCCTCCTGCGTGCCAAAAATACCGGGATCATTCAGACAATCTGGAATAAAGTTCATTATTGTACCATTCTCAAGATTTTGATGCCCCTCATTTAAATCTAAGAGGCATAAATTGCACCTTGCAAAGAAATGTCGTCCGAAAAATCCTTAGCAATAACATTGTTTTCCTCATTGGCGTTTACTAAATCGGGGTTTTCTTCAATTCTCAATATCTTCTTTTCTCTCAATATCTTCTATCTTCTTTTCTCAATATCCAGAGAGACCGAAACCTCATTTTCTCAAAAAAATACTTCTGATCACTTTTACCAGCCACCACACGATATGATTGATGATATTAAAAGAAGATATCATACTATTTGTACCCTCATTATCGAAGGTAGGAAGTTTTCTATCCGTGCAGAGCTGTAGCCAGGATTGAGGACTAAGAGGGGCGAGCCGTATTACGTCTGGATCTGGAATGGCAATCGTACGAAAATTCGACCTGAAATGGTTGTTTTTTTACACCCTGCGTTTGGAAAAGGATTTTTCTACATGCTTTACTGCTCGTTATCCATAAAATGTTAAGGCTCATGAGGCGTCACTGGTGCGTCATTATTTAGAGAAAATATTTAGGAGGAGAGATTGTGGAGGGGAGTGTAGGATGCCTCAAGGCCCTGCGGGGAAAGTTCTTCCCAGGAAGGCTCGAAACTAAAGCAATCAGCCACCTGGTCGTGTCAAATGGGTCTATAATGTTGAGGAGGAAGTTGATTATGTTCGTGGGGACCGTTCCAAACTTCTCATATTCACTTGGACTTGTACTTGTCAAAAGGGCTTTGTCCAAACTTCCGAAGTAAATTAGGTGCCTACTCCATCATTCATTCACTTTCATGGCTGATAACTTATCACTTATTACTTTTGATTGATTACTATTTACTGTTTTCTTAGTTATAAACCTAATTTTGGCCTACTCTTGACTTTTATTTTGAAACCTACTCTGGAAAAGGTAGAAGATGTTGTAGATAGGTAATTAATAAGCTGGCGCTCTAATGAGCTACCGTTATTGCTTAGAGGTAAGATTTATTCTAGCCTGCGTCTTAATTAGGCACCTTTACTAAAGCGAGAAATTAGTAAGAGAGGAGTAAAACAGCCAGAGTAAAAGAGCGACCGTTACTGTTATATTTATGTAAGGAAAGTAGTGCTTTAATGAGGTGAGTAAAATAAGAGATGTTGAGTGGGTGCATTGTTGAAATGATCGAGCCAAGAGCTGGGTTCCTGAGAGAAATAGGTAGGGGTACGATTACCCCTGGATCCGACCCTCAGGGCTTCCATTTCTCCTCGAGAGCCCTTCCAGATTGACTCTGGACAAAATTTGCACAATATTTTCGGAAACCTCCAGGGCTCTGCTGCACGAAACAATATCAGAAACCCTCGGATAAACTGTGGGGTAAAATGTGTGCAGGATGTGTCCCAAAACAGCTTGAGTCATGCTAAGTTGAATCGAGTCCAGGCCTCTAAGGAGCTTTTGAAACGCTTTGAACTAGAGGGTGGTGATTTTCTTTCTGTGTGCGTTGTTACTCGAGATGAGACTTGGGTCTGAAACCGCAAGACAGTCCAAACAGTGGAGTCATATCAATTTGTCCTCAGCCAAAAGTTCAAGACCACCATTCCTGCCAAAAACATTTTTGAAGGGGCGCGCAGTGGTCCAGAATCGCCAAAAAGCGCTCAAAACTCAATAATTTTTTAATTAGTGCAGCTAGAAACCTGAATTTCATCAAACTCACCAGTCTCATAACCACAGTAAAGGTATTGACATGTCAGTCAAATGTTACCAAAGTTGAATATTTTAATAAGGTAATGACGAATAAAAAGAATTTGAAAATTTAAAACCACGAAGAAAATTAATGTTTTTTCCAGATTGAAATTTTGGGATGGTAAAATAAAGTTTACCTACCTTTAAATTGGAGTGTCCATAATATTAAATGCTTTATAGATTAATTCACAAGGACAATGATTCATCTAAAAAATTTAGTAAGTACAAAAACTTCAATCAGCTAGAAAATAGGTTTTTTTTTTGTTGGGTAGAAAAGTGTTACTTTATGCTCACTACCATATCTACGAATAATGCGTATTTTATCTACAAAAAACGAAGTTTTCTTCGAAAAATCCACTTTCTAGCAGTCGGAATCATTCGAAAGTATCACCATTGGATTCAGTGTAAAAAATTACATAGAAAATGGTACCAACATCGTCAAGCTATCTTGAGATCGAGGGGGAACAGAAACCGCTTAAAACACTGGATTTTCTTGTAAAATACACGTTTTTTGACATTCAAACTTAATTTACTCTTCCAATTTGAATGTTAAAATGCAAAATTGATAGACCGTTGGAAAGCTGACTATTTGAACATGTTTTCTCAGATGAGCGCCCATCGAAATAGGGATTCGGAGTGAAAACTTCGATTTAAAAAAAGGCATATTTCGAGAAAAAAATTTGAAGTTTGTTATTTGACTCGGTTTTTCAGAAATCGTTTACTGCCAAAAAATTTTGGTTTTACATTAGGGAGCTCGAAAATTTAACGCTCTTTCCAACGATATCCTCAAATTTGAATTTATTTGGTAAATATTAGGTTTTATGACAGTTTTAATGACGTAAGGTCGAAAACGCGACAAGAAACTTCGAAGTGAAAAATAGGAATTTTGAGTGGGTTAAAAGAAAATTGCTAAGAGACATTTTTTGTTGGAAATACCTTGTAGAAAAGAACCCTGAAGTTATGCCCATCTTAAGTGTAGACACCCTGTATAAAGTAATAATAAACCTTTGTGTAATAATTTGCAGCGTTTTAAATACATTTTTTGAAGTTCACGAAAATTGAGAACATAAATCATATTTATGTACGAGAAATGTCCAGAAAGTATAATATTATTATACTTTCTGGACATTTCTCGTAATTGCCCCTGGTAAGAAAAGTCGTGTAGCGTTTTTTCTCCTTCAAGGGAAGTGCTTATTCCCATTCTTGTATGCTGTGTAGCTGCGTTATCTCCCGATAATTTCTTGCTCCTGCTTGGTGTAACTGTTCTTTACATCAGGGTGGCATTTGTTCCCACGAAGTGGAGCTGCTCTCTGCTACCAGAATCACCTGTCCCTACTCAAAAGGGAACAATTCCTCTTCAGAGAATGCTAAAGTGGTTCACTTTACATTTTATGTACTTATTTCCAATAGTAGCATATTTAAATGTAATTTAACAATAAATTCAGTAAATTTGTTAGTACTATAAATTTTAATTTAATGAATATTTATGTGTAAGTTTAAGGACTAATCCTACTCTCGCAGTCCTGATTTTAACTTGTTCTAGTTACGTTAGGTGAATCAGATTTTTTATGAATTCTGAAAACTTTAGTTTTTATTGCTCATTTTAATAGCCTCGAGTCTAGCCTAGTTTGTTATTAGTTAATGTACCTTTGGAAGTCGCAATGTTCACTGACCACCTTTTCGAATAGGTACATGATATGATTACAGGTTGGACCTCTTGATGTATCATCAATTAACCCAAAAAATAGCTCTCCATTACCAACGATTTCAGTTGACAAACATAGTAGATACGCGTTGAAATAAAGCTATACTTTCTTGAAAATACTACCCAAGTAGGTAAGTATAGGTTACCTACCAACACACCTGCGTCTCCTCTAAATTTATTGATCTTGACGTTTAGCAAAATTGTTGATTCGCCATGCTTTATGCTTCCCTTTTTTTACCATGAAAATTTCCATTTAAAACACATGTTTTTTTAATAAGCCAGATTTGTTCCGAGCGAAGGTTGCTCTGACTTGTCAAACTTAAGTTTGTGAAATCGTTTGACTAAAATTTTTATCGAAATCGTATTTTAAAACGTTAAAACGATGATTTCGTACACATTGCTCATCGTATTTGCTTCATTGCTGATTGAGTCTTTAAGTGGATCAGTTGGTCGGGAAAGTAGAGCAGAGATGGATTTGGGCAAAGCAGACACGATCGTTAGTGAAGCACACGATGGTATTTCTAGCGCAACGAGAAATCCGAACGTTACTGGAAAATATAATCAATCTCGCGTTGCTGCTGATAATTCTTTTTATGATGCGACTAACGGAGGCGCTTTGGATGGCGTCACTGCACCTTCGTCAAGCAACCGTTCAGCTTCAACAGGAGCAAAGCCTTATAAATGCAAACACGACACTTGCAGTGCTGACGACTCTCTTGCTGCTACCGAAATTCCTGATGACGACATCGTAGTGATCTCAGAACCTGAAACTGAAGAGGGCGAGTTCCCCGATCGGACAACGACTTCAGAAAGGTACGACGAAATCCATAAAGAGCTTGAAAAAGACGTCAGACAATTTCATGACACTGAAGAGCCTGATCAAGAAACATTGGAAAGGTAGGTAGAGTAACTGTGGTGGATTACCACGACAGTGCGACCGATCGGTAATAAATTACCAAATCTCAGGGTATCAACTAGTATCTTTTGCTATAATACTTCATTCTTGAGGAGTCAATTTTACTTCAAATTAGTCAGGAAATTCGTTGAAAACCGTAGTGTCGAAGGATTTTTGTTCTTAGTAACCCAAATGGTTCCTTACTTTCACCCGTCAGAGAATTGAATGTTTGAATTATCATCACCTCAATCAAGAAACCTGAATACCTGAACTCTTTGCATTCTTGTAGTTTTTGTTTTGTTGATCTCAGAATAGATAAACGGTGCAAGAATGTAGATAAATGTGGAATTTAGAATAAGTTCCACTAATATTGGTCTAGTCATCGTCATGCGGCCTACACACTAATTTGTTGTACTTCCATGTTCAGCCTTGAGATACACATATCTTTCAATGTGCCAGGCAGGGGTGTAGTTGCTTTGCCTTTAAGCATTTGTATTTGGTACCGATATAAGATAAAACCTTCCTCGATTTCCAAGGCTGTATTGAGCCAAAATACGGCAAGATAATGACACAGCTTGGATACAGACATTTGGGGTAACTATGAACATTTTCCCCCACTTCTTTTAGTTTGTCACATAGTCAGCAAGGTAAGTTGGTGGTCGTCTGACCAGTTCACTTATTCTGAGAATCGGGCTTGCCTCCAGTTTCTCTTCAGTTAGGTCGCTTATTTCTGGCGCTTAACTTCCTCAGACTCAGGTTGTGGTTTGGGCTCTTCACCTTCTCGGGCTAGGTGACGAGTCGATACAGTCGATTCTCGACCGTCAGGGTACCGAATGTGCGAGTACTCAGGATTTGCTTCCAGGAGATCCTCTTCGTCAACTAGAGGTTCATACTTGCTTGAAGGAACCTGTCTCTGTAATAAGACTTTCTCTGGTTCAAGCAAACACGTTGGTAGAGCTTCTCCACTGGGAGATTTTCTTGGATGATTGAACATCCTGTTGAATCATCAAAAATTAACTTCCCTCGACCGGGGATCGATCTCCTATCGTTCCGACTAAACTATATTTACACTTCTGAGTCGGAGCTCGATACCACTGAGCTAAGGACAGAAATGGGAAGAGGTCGCTGATCACAACATCCCCCCCCCCCTGTCGGGAAATCGTAGGTACTCCGTAACCTAGTCAGGGAGGCTGCTTTGGCCGGCGTTTTCCAACCCAGTGAGAACGCGCTATTTTTCACTGGCTTCAGAGTTTTTGTTATTGTTCCTTATTGACGGGGCGGGGGATCTGC
Organism: Apolygus lucorum; assembly: GCA_009739505.2. Classification (NCBI taxonomy): domain Eukaryota; kingdom Metazoa; phylum Arthropoda; class Insecta; order Hemiptera; family Miridae; genus Apolygus; species Apolygus lucorum. The sequence continues at coordinate 64,384,025 of CM019180.2, forward strand.
TGACCTCAACGTTTGTCCGAATAGGAGGTGGCTCGACTCTTGTCTTGGGAGGGAGTTGTTTTGATGACCTAATCTTAATGAATTATTGTTCCCAGAGAAATGCTGAGGCGAGACCATTCGGGTCTGGTACGACTGCGCCACATTGTTGAATCATCAAAAATTAACTTCCCTCGACCGGGTATCGATCTCCTATCGTTCCGATTCTGAATCTGAGCTCCTACCACTGAGCTAAGGAAGTGAATGGACAGAAATGCGAAGAGGTAGCTGATCACAACAATCTTTTCGTGAGGTGTTTTATTCGTGATCGTGCACAACAACGATCGTACAGAATGGACCGCCTGCTGGAGAACTTCTTCCCACCTACTTGTGCACAGATCGCTTGTTATAAGCGCAAGCTGAATAGATTTCCATAAAATGCCATTGTAACGCTCGCATTGCCCATTACACTGGGGGTTGTATGGAGTTGTTCGGCTGTTGCAATGCCATTTCAGTGAAGAAAAGATTTCAGTTCCCTGGATATGCATGTTGTACTACTGTCATTGTGAATGAATGATGGCATGCCGAAAACTGAAAATCGATGTTTCAGGTGGCCGATTAACGTAGCAGCCAGTACGTAGCTGTCAGTACATGAAATAGCAAATGGGGAAACTCGAAAATTCTTCTCATGAGGTGACAAAGAGCTGCCGATTTTTGTGATGTCCTGTCTACAGTTCTCCTTATATGTACACCAAATTTGACTTTGGTGTCCATAATGACTCCTAGATATCTGGCTGCTGGTTTAGTTGTTATTTCAGCATTTGCTATCCGTTTTCGGGATGATGGTAGGTATGCGCTTATGCGTGAAGATGACTACCGTCTTTGCCGTCTTCCGTCTTTGCTGTAGCTAATGTCAGGCTGTGGTCTTCCATCCACTCCATTACTCGTGACATGATCTGCTCCAGTTTGGCTTGGGCTGAATCCATTGTTCTTTCTAGTACTACTGCTGCCACATCATCAGCATATCCTACAAGGAAACAGTCCTCGGGCATTTCCAATCTTAGGACACCAGCATTATGATGCATTCCACAGTAAAGGACCTAGTACAGATCCCTGAGCAGCCCCTGATGTGATATCTTTCGTTCGTGCCCTTTGATTATTATCGTACGTCAGTGTTCCGTTTTTAAGGTCCTTCACTTCCAGTAGATAAGATGGGACCCTGAAAGTAGTGCTAAGGGCCTCCAACATATCCAACCATCCCGCAGAGTTAAGGCATTTTTCACGTCGAGGGTCAACAGAAGTGCAAGGTTTCTGGTATTCCTGCTGCCTTCCTGTGATTTTCTTACTTCAGTCACCACATCAGTTAGTGCTTGGACTGTTGAACGACCCTTCCGGAAACCTAACAGTCTGGATGATACCAATAATTAGTAGAAGCCTAGTTTCGTTGGAGCGACCTCTATCATGTGATATTGTAGGTGGGGTTTCTTCGACTTGGAGACCATGGGCGAGCTGGACGAGCTGAGGAATAAGGTCTACGAGGAATACATGGCTGAGATGGAGACAAAGGTACCACCGCCACACAAAGAAATTCCACAAGATGAAAAAGAAGTGCTCAACGCCGAGCTGGAGGCCTTCCTCCAAGACGACCACAGGTCTGGTCCAGTTCCATTCCATTTGTACAGAGAAGTTATTCCAGAGATAAGTAGAAGGGGTACAGTTGACTCAGTAACTCTCAGTTTACAGTTTACTCAGAAACATCAGTAATTTAAGCTAAGGGACCTATATTCGCTCATGTTGACATCAAAATAGAATTCAGCGCCTTCAAAGCAATGAAAGATGGAGTAGGTATACTGAGTTACTACGAGACAACGTTCCAACTACTCCGTATTCCCTCCACCTTAGTAAACTTGATAATTGACCTTTGAAGTAATAAATTTCGAAATTTTTGAAACTTGGAATTTTTCAAATTTTTGGCCAGCGGATTCACCTCTAATGATCGTAGAAGTTGGAACTCCCTCTTCTGCGCTCATGATTCAACATTCTGGAGCTGTTTTGGATTTCATACCTTTCCTACACTCAGTTATCGAATTGAGATTCAGACCTTCCAAATTCTAAAAAATAATCGGAATCTATTTTTTTTTAAAGATCCAGATGAGCCACGATCTGTTTGCGAGTATTTTGTTTTCAATTCTACCATGGAAGTGGAAGCATTGTTTTCACTTTTCAAGGTTGAAAAAACAAAATGTACTCCAAAATCAAATTCACTCCTTTTTTCACGTCTTAGACCTTCATGAACAATGTTGGTTTCGTGTCAGTCTGTCTGTCTCACAGTCCTGTGTGCTTCAAATCCCAGTAACGGTAAACATTATACGAAGTTATTGTCCGATTTCGATGACATTTTCAGGGATTTTGGTCTCAAGATTCCACAAAATCTAGAAAAGCTAAACAGGTTAAGAGGCAAACAAAACCGCGGCATGGCTGAACTTGAACTCTGCATTAGTAGCCTCTGGAGAACCTCTCCAGGATGCCCGCCTCGTATTACACCTTTCAGCTATTTTTCAGTAATTATAAATCATTTTATTCCAAGTAGGTAATGTATCTTGCGACCTACCTCGTATTTTGTCGTGAAGTATCATATAAATAACGCGGTCCGTACTGTTCGATTTACCTTCAGATTCCAAATGTGGACAGCCAAACTCTTCAGAATCCTTAAACTTGAAAATTTCCGAAAGAAACGCAGCATTGGACAATTGGATGAATCGGATCTCAAGGACAACTACGAACAAATGAAGAACCCGTACTTCGGTAAAAGACCTGTTTAGCACCTTCATTTGGGTCCGACATCGGAACAAATCGTTTGATTTTTTCGTAATTTTTATTATTCCAGTTTATTGCAAACTTTTCATAAATAAAACAATCATGTTGTGATACTCTTTATCTTGTTCCATTTAATTAATTTAGTTGGTATTTATTGTTTTTTGAGGTATTGAACAGCAAAGAGAGAAGTCAATAAGCAATTTGCTAACTCTCCAACATTAGTTAGACAGCACGGGGAACGATTTCGTTGGTACCTATTGGGTTCCACACCAAGAATGAGTTTTTTTTTTCACCCCAAAAGTGTTATCAACTCACCCGCTTGGGGGCATCAACTAAAACCCCACTTCCTCTGCTTATGACTCACCCTTGAACCACTTGTACAGCCTCGACCACGAAAAAAATGTTGACCACGAAAAAACACCCGTCAAAATTAGTTGGGTTACGTTTCAAGGTGTAGTTGAATCCAAAAATGGAAAACACATTTTTCCGTCCGTCCGCCTTACACCGCACTTTCCTTAGTTACCATACTCCTTAGTTACCATTTTGATGAAATCTGGAAGCTTTTGGTTGATGTCAGTCACTTCTAAGGTGTGGAAAATAAGTGCTAAAATTTTTAAATCGCCCTAGATTTAAAAAAAAAAATATAAAGGTATTGTTTTTTCATCAATTTAAAATGGCATTGAAATTTTAGATTCGAATGAGAGAGCTCTGTTGGATCAACCGTTCGCTCCCCATGAGAAGTGCTGGACTTAAGTAAATCAGAAACACGAGTGCGAATCGCAAAAGCCTAGGCCGTACTCAGTTTTGCGTCCTTAGCAACCAGTAATCAAATTTCCCAATGACGGGATTCCCCTTCAATTGTTAAGTAGTGTGAAGCTTTTATTTTTTCAAAATGAACTCTTACGAGTCGGTAACTAGTAGAGTCCTCGTCCGACTTTTTCACTCCTAAAACGTTCAATAATTTTTTTACTGAAGAAAAAACATTTTATTGGACATTGTAGAAGTGAAAAATGTGGACAAGGACTCCAGTAGATGTCAAAACGTAATGGATTTGCCAAAAGTTTGGCAAAAATTAAAATTGATTTATGCCAAAGTGTTTTTTTATTAATTACTTTATTTAATTATTAATTATTTTTCTTTTTCAAATACTTGTACTTGATTATTACTATCGTCTAACTCTGACGATGTGTTCAAGCAACAGAAAAGAGCAATTAGGATACTCAAACATGTTGGATGGCGAGATAGTTGTGGGCATTTCAGTCGATATTGGGCATTCTTACCCTGCCAGCCTCCGCCAAATTTATGTGTCAGGCAATTTAGCCAAGCATAAAACATGTTGTTTAGTAATGCATGCATTCCAGGGGACGTCCCATTCGATAAGCATTGGTCAATTAATACCAGTTGGTAGGCGAAAAAACTGTTTCACTCGATGTAATTTATTAAATATTTTAGGCAAGAAATAGTGGTATCTCCCCCTCACCATTATCCACCATAACATTTCTAGTGGCACGGGGAGCCTCAATTTGAAGAGCATTTTGAAATCCATGATCTACGATACCCAACATGCGCATTTGAGTTCACACCCCACCACCAGTAATGGTGCCAGTCTGTCACCAAAGTGGTTATACTTCATAACGTTGAAAGGCAAAATTCGAAATTCCGACGACGTAGTGCACAACTAGATAGGTTTCCGCGTCGAACAAAAAAAAGAACCAGGAAAATCGGTTGAGAACTAAGGCCTGGGCAGACGACACAAGATTTTGTCACACAGACATACACCTATGGATTTTTTTGCGGATTTGGATTCAGAATGGTCTAAAACGGATTACTGTGTGGTTATTTTTTTTTCTGTTGAGTGTTGTCCTCCTTCACCCCAGATCAATCGCAAAAGGACGCCCAAGTCTTACTGTGGGACGTCCCAAAAAGGAACTGACTTTCTCAATTACTCCACGAGGATCAGCCCAGCTCAAACTGAAATTTGTTTTTTCAGCCATTTAATCTCATCACATTTGAAATCTTCCCAACACTCTTCTGAAGAAGAATCTTCAGAAAATATTAATCTCCGCCGTATTGTATGATGTAGACGTTTATTTTACCATTAACTTCGATGGAAGTAACTTAAGATGCCTATTGTTTTAATTGTTTCAGTACTATATGCTTAGTTTAATTTTTGTGACTATTGGCCTTCATTATTATGTGGTGGCAAATTAAAAAAATTATGTATGTATTTGTTTTAGTAAGATGACTAGCGGGTTTGACAAAACAACAAATCCTAATTAAGTTTGTATTTAAAATAAAAGAAAGATCTCTCAGATGTTTACAAATTATTAATGAAATTAAAACGGGAAGTTTTTAGCGTCCACATCTACACTACCGATTCAACCTTATCTTAATCAATCTCAAACATTCTCAAGGCCTACATGATTGTTCGAAGCACTGCCTTCGAAACAGTATTATCTACTTAAATAATAATTTTTGAAATTTTCAGCGGTTTGCCATCTTTAGTTTGAGGTAGGTTAGTTTTTTTTTGACAAGGTGTTTTATTGGACCTCTGGTGTTTTTTCAGGTGCGTGGTTGGTCTGGCTGTGGTGTGCGGCTGCGGTTGCGGCCTGTGGAAGAAGAAAGCTCGGCCCTCCCGCCCCCCCACGGAGCCCCCCACTCCTGACTCCTACTGCCACCCCCCCAACTACAGCAGATGTTCTTCCTTTCACCAGCCTCCTCCTTACGCGGAGGTAAGCCAAGTGGGTGTGGCACATAGCTTTCTCGTATCCATTACACGATTATTGATGATCCGATGCTTAGTAGATGATAAACTACCGTAACAAATGTCGTCGTTCAAGTTTGATCATGCTGCTTAGCTCTTTCTTCCCTCGGCTTTTCAATTTTATTTTGCAGAGAAAGTACCCTGGAAAGTACCAGGAAATTACCTATTCCAACAATTTCATTGCCCACTAACTAGTTGAGGTAGTAATTATTCTGTATTGCAGAACTTCAACACTAAAATATTTCTAATTTAAAGGCATTTTGGAGCCTTTTTTATTGGTTAAAAAAAAAATCGTCGTCCCACGACACACCGAAAAGAGAACCTCCCCCGTCGCGCGCCTTCGGCGCTGTTGAAGTCGGTCAAAAATGGTATTACTGGATTCAACTCAAAATTATCTTCAAGTTAGTCTTTAGTTTAGATGTACTATTTCGAATAATCTATCCAAGACTAATTTAACATTAACTGTATAACAAAGAAAGCGCTTGCATACGAGTCTGCAACGCATTGAGACATTTTACATCTTTAGTTTCCAAGTGACAACAAACAAGTGGCGTTGTTTACTACATCCATTAATAACAAATCAAATTGTGAAACATTTTTTGAGTATACCGTTAGGAAGCTGAAATCTTTGCGCAGTTTTTGGTGTCGAAAGGATTGCGGAAGTAAAACTCTAATAATAAAAAGAAATTCACTTACTTTACGAGTTGACTTTTCACCCATCAGGGTGACTATTTTCGGGGTGAAAATAGTTGTTTGTAGGCAGTAGAAAGATGGAAAATTGGGACGCCCTTTCCAATGGTGCCCTTATTTTTATAAGTTTGCTGTATATTAAGGTAGTTACGGTAATTTTAGTAACAGTAAGTCAATAACACGAAAAAACGGTGCAAATTAGTAAACAAAAATTTATTATTTTTCTGTATAGGTCTGTCGCCTGCAAAGACACGGCTTTGCCATTGTCACTACCTACCAACCAACCACTATATTTTGTGGTTTATTTACCTTCAATATCAAGTTTATTTTGAAGAAATAACGCTTCACACTCAGTGCGAAGAAATTGGGAGTTCCTCCATTCGGAAATTTTAATACTGGCTGAGAACGCAAAACTGAGTACAACTCGAAGAAACGAACAGCGATCGCATTTTGGTCAGCAAAAATTTGAACGGAGATTAGACCTCTCTGCGATTCACACTCGTGTTTCTGATTTATCGTAAGTCACTCCCTTATGTTCGAGTAGGGGGCGAACGGTTTGTCCTCCAGAGCTGCGCGTGGCCTCAAAAAACTCTAACAATTCAATACTATTTAAAATTGGTGAAAAAAACAATTCCTTTATTTCGAGAGTTTTCGAGCTAGGGCACTCTTGAAAATTTCAACCCATAATTTTCACCCCTTAGAAGTGACTGACATCAACCAAAAGCTTCGGGGCACAACTAGACCCCAAACGGAGCACAAATAGATCCAAATTTCATCAAAATCGGTCAATGCTAACTGAGGAAAATGCCGCGTACGGCTGACGGACGGAAAATTTTTTATTCGATTTTCGGATTCTTCGTCTTGAAACGTAAACCAACAAATTTTGAGGGGGTGTTAAAGTTTTTTTTCTTGGTCGATTCCAAAGGTTCATTATTGAAAATAATAAACCAAAGTGGGAAAACCCGTTTATTCAGTTTTCTCTGGCAATTGTTGTTCAATTTTGATGATTCGAGAGACAATCTTTCAGTTTTTCAATTCCCTAGGCCCATGCACTAATAAATGTCTAAAATTCTTGAAAATTTCAAATTTAGCTACAACTTAAAGTTTTTGCCCCTACAATTTAGAGAAAGACTAACCCGGAGCCTTGAAACGTAAACCAACAAATTTTGAGGTGGTTAAAAGAAAATTGCTTGGTTGATTCCAAAGGTTCATTATTGAAAATAATAAACCAAAAATTTAAAATTGAAAAAAAAAACTTGGAAAAACAAGGGGTTAAAACAAAGCTGCTAAGAGACAGTTTCCTACTTAGTTGTAGTTTTCCAGTCCTCAACAAGGGACATGCCTGTAAATGTGGCTTTTCCCACAGTAAAACCCAGATGAACTACCAGCTACTGATGGTGCAGGGCTATCCAGATTGGATCTCCTAGCGTTGCACCAGGAAAGAGGAGGGGATGGATTGCCCTAGCTACTTCTTCCAGTCGACTCAGTCTGGCTCAGAGCGAGCCACTGGCTGGAGTGGAAGGGGTGTTTCAGCGTCTTGTACTTATCTAGAGCTATCTGATCGATTTATAATCCGTTTTGAGCCAAATTTTTCAAAATACTGCTTGTTTCTCTATACGCAAGTGATGTCTGATCCCGACAACCACCTGGAGGAAGAGGAAATACCTGTAGATGGAATAAGAGCTATCCCATCTCCAACGTATATTTATTTTTTCAAAAAATTAGATACTATCTATACTTAGTGAAATCACCAAAAAGCAACATAAGACGCTTCTATGAACCTACATTTTCATGCCAATTTTACTCTAGACCGACTGACCAACCCCTCAAGATAAGTGGAAGTCAATTTTTTGATCAAGTTGTCAAGAACTGAGCATTTGGTATTGAAGAAAAATACAACTTATAGGAATATCCGATTTGCTTAAATTTACGGCAAGTGCCTTGATACATGGTTCTTTTTTTTAACCAGGTGACAGCGAAGCCCGACTTGTACCCGCTTGTGATAAGTTATACCGAAAACGGGAAGACAGGCGGGAGTTACCTCATGGTCCAGTATTTCCGAAATTACATCATGCGCCCCGTCGGTAAGTTTATCACGTTATACCGTCAATATTTTATTTCAAGTAGAATCTACTTAGAGCTTCAATGTAAATCCTCAATCATACCTGTCGCCATCATAGTTTTCTCAAAAATAAATAAATAAAAGCCAAAGAATAATTGTTTTGTGACAAAAATAAGGAAAATTCAAAAAACCGTGAACATTATTATTATTATTTTGGGGAAAGTATAAACTTTACTTTGCAACTTTCAGTCAATAAATTTGGTAATAAACTGAGTAAGTTCAAAGACTCAATTTGTTACTAAAATTATCAAAATACATCATCAAATGTCTACCAAACTGTGCATTGTCATTGAAATTGTTCTTGCTTTCCTCAAAATATATCAATGTTCAGTTTTAGATTTTTCTTAATTTTTTTACAAAAAAAATAGAAAAAAATGCCCACCTACCCTACAATCAAAAAATGAAAGGAAAGAGCAAAATTTTCACGGTTTTTAGCGACTACGTTAAGTAGCGAAGGGTTTTTGGGGTTGCAAATTTTGGGGTAAACTATCCTTAGGGGTTCTAAGAAATTTTTAAAAACTCAGACACCCTCGCTATTTGCAATGTTCGATGTATAAATTCAATTCACTGTGAAAAAAGTGGTTTTTTCTGTTACCTTCCTCCTCCTATAATTACCTTATCGTGATGACAGCAGGAGCACAGATCAATAAATTATTTCAAATTACATAAGAACGTGATGATATTATTTACCTTGAATACATGATTAATTAATATACTTACATCATCATGTGTTTCGAAAAAAAGGGAGACTGACGTGCTTTTTCACAACAGGTTGATGTTTTCGAGACTTCCTGTGTTGTTATAAAAAGTTGGCCAAGGTGGAACTTGATTAGAGGCAACCCCTTGGATAGTTAAGTGTAGTACTATTCTAATTGCAGCTTTTGAAAAATTGTTCATTTTCATAACACTTTCCTATTTTAGTCAAGGAGAAGTAGAAGTATTGAAAACGTTATCCCATTATGATTTCGAGGGCCTACTTCTACCTTCCAAAAACTTAAAGTATTCCTACACATAATTATACATATTCTAATAACATTTTGTGTTCAGGTTCACTCTCAGCTACAAGCACAGCAGACTCGTTGTCATCGAGTTTGTTCTGTAACGCTACGAACGAGGTAAGTTATTTTGAAATAGGTACGTATTCTTAACTACTGCCACACGGTTGATAAAAACGTTTGATTAGTTTGACTTTTTTGAAGGCCGTAGTACACGTTTACAATATTTTTTCGCCTAACTCGTAAAAATCTTCAATATTTCAAGTTGTTGCTACAAAATTGCCATTTTTAACTGCTAATCAGCAGCAGCAGCATCTGCTTACACTACCTGACACCAACCTCAACTCGGTTGAATCAATAATAAGAATTTATGATGAGTTGATCATTTGCCCATCTAGGAATTTGTATTCTTTTGTATCTGCTCCGATATTCAGTTACAATTATATTTCATAATGGCTGAGCTCACTTTGGCAGATACCCACAATTTCAAGGGTAAAGATGGTGTAGTTCACAGCCAGGTACCTCGTTACCTACCAGTAGGAAGTCAGCCGTAGATTGCAGGCGCTTCTAGACTGACCCGCAACACATCCCGAGTCCCGCTGCCGTCTCCTTCCGCCACAAAGAAACTTCTCATCCTCTAATATCTAAAATCCGGATCAAAAAAACCGATACCTTCTACGATGTTCCTTGAGCTGTTACATAACTGAACCCTGTAGAACTATATTGCAAGAATTTTCATCGGTATTAAGTCATGCATTTAGGTGGGTAGGCTACAGGTGCAAATAGATCAGATGAGTTGAACATAAGTTTGGTCGACTACTTTTCTTCTTCTTAATTCCCACCCACCTAATTTATCTTGTTAAGGACTAACATGAATCAGAGCTTGGTGCGATTTTAAGCTAACTATTTTGTGTAAAGTCTAACATGTGTTTGAGCAACATAACTTACATAACTGGTTAACATTTTACTGCAATTTGGTCGATTTCGGTTCAGTGGGAGAAAAGTTATGAATAGGATAGAGTATGTTTTATTTGTCGTGAACAATAAAATTGCATTAACAATGGTCAAAAATCTTAGAGCCTAACAGTAACAATAAAACAATGTGATACAACAAAAACGCTGCAAATTATTACACAATGGTTTATTATTTTTCTATATTGATCACTCGTCTGCAGAGCCACCAACCATCCAATAGAAGAAAAACATCGATCACATTTCGGTCAGCTAAAATTTGAACGGAGATTAGGCATCTTTTGCGATTCACACTCGTGTTTGTGATTTATCGTACGTAAAACCTTTAAATTCTCGTAGGGAGCGAACGGTTTGTCCTACGAGCTCCGCGTGGTCTCAAAAAATTTAAAAATTCTATAGAATCTTAAATTGAAGGAAAAACAATACCTTTATATCAACATTTTTTGAGTTAGGGCGTTTTGAAAATTTCAAAATTGATTTTTGAACCCTTAGAAGTGACCTACATCAACCAAAAGCTTCGGGGCACAACTAGACCCCAAATGGAGCCTACATACCCAATTTCATCAAAATCGGTCAATGCTAAGTGGCAAAAGTGCCGCGTACGGCGGACGGACGGCCAAATTTTGGTTTATTATTTTCAATAATGAACCTTTGGAATCGACCAAGAAAAAATTTTTTTCAACACCCCTCAAAATTTGATGGTTTACGTTTCAAGGTACGTAGAATCCAAAAATCGAATAAAAATTTGGCCGTCCGTCCGCCGTACGCGGCACTTTCCCCACTTAGAATTGACCGATTTTGATAAAATTTGGTATGTAGGCTCCATTTGGGGTCTAGTTGTGCCCCGAAGATTTTGGTTGATGTAAGTCACTTCTAAGGGTTCAAAAATCAATTTTGAAATTTTCAAAACGCCCTAACTCAAAACATTTCGATATAAAGGTATAGTTTTTCCTTCAATTTAAGGTTCTATAGAATTTTTAGAATTTTTTGAGACCACCCGGAGCTCTGTAGGACAAACCGTTCGCTCACTACGAGAATTTAAAGTTTGGACGTACGATACATCAGAAACACGAGTGTGAATCGCAAAAGAGGGCTAATCTGAGTTCAAATCAAAGCTGACCAAAATGCGATCGATGATTTTCTTCATATTGGATGGTTGGTGGCCTTCGCAGACGAGTGATCTATATAGAAAAATAAAAAATAATCAACCATTGTGTAATAATTTTCAGCGTTTTATTCGATTTTTGGATTCTACGTACCTTGAAACGTAAACCATCAAATTTTGAGGGGTGTTAAATTTTTTTTCTTGGTCGATTCCAAAGGTTCATTATTGAAAATAATAAACCAACAGTGAATTAAAAGAAAGGGCATGCAAATACAAAAATTTTTAAAAATGACTAGAAAGCCACCCATGCACAAAGGCAGCAAAGCCCGGTCAGGGGATACCCAGCCGGGCCCGGACCCACCCACCACGGCGGTTCCCGACGTACGCCCATAGGGGCAATGGCAGAAAACCAACAAGGGGGCCGCCCCCGGGCCGACCAGGACACAGCCAAACGCCCATGAACATGAGTGACGAGTGGATTTTAACTAAATGACTAGTAATTGATTATAACAAATGTCAAGTGAAGTATTAAAGGAATGCAGTAGTAATGACAACAGAAACCGCTCACGAAACAATATATCGTACAACATTAATACTTAAAAATCCCCTTCCTAATATCACAGCAAAACTTGAAGAATCACAAGAATATCACCAAGTTGAAGGCTAAACATATATTTATATAAGCTGGACTGACTGAGTAGGTGATTTTATTAATATTCCTCAGACAGCAGCAAACGTCATGAATAAATTGAAGTTTGGTGATTTCGAACATTTTCGTTGTTAACAAACAATTTTTATCTTCAAATCGCTCCAAACTCTGATATATCTGTCTCTGATATTTGTGTCTAACTACGAATAGATAGTAAAAAAACGTCTGCCAAGTGGGTGTGGCACATAGCTTCCTCGTATCCATAACCCGATTACATAGATTTAAAAAAAAACATAGATGATTACATAGATACGATTACATAGATGATCAGATGCATAGTTGTTAATCTCAAAACACCAATCTCTAAGTACCTTCCACTACCCTCATAGGGGACCATCTACACGCTAATCTGGACAATCCTAGAAAATTTAATCAAATTCGGATGGAAAATTAAGTGAGTAGATGTATGTGATTGGATTAAAAAAGTACTTAGCCTCGGCTGGGATTCGAACCCGCGACCCCTGAGGGACAGTTGAAGTTATGGCCGTTACAAGGAATTCACGTTTGCGCATGCGCAGTCGCTTCTATCAGTCCGGGGATGATGATTTTCATAGGGGACTATCTACAACCTAATCCACATAATCCCTGAAAATTTCATCGAAATCGGGTGGAAAATGTGGAAGTTATGGCCGTTACAAGGAATTCACGTTTGCGCATGCGCAGTGGCTACTATCAGTCCTAAGGTGATGACTTTCATAGGGGACCATCTAAATACTAGTTTGTAACATCCCTGAAAATTTCATCGAAATCGGATGAAAAATGTAGAAGTTATGGCCGTTACAAGGAATTCACGTTTGCGCATGCGCAGTCGCTTCTATCAGTCCGGGGATGATGATTTTCATAGGGGACCGTCTACACACCAACCCGCACAATCCCTGAAAATTTCATAGAAATCGGACAATAACTTCGTATAGTTAGGCGCGTTACAAGGAATTCATGACAGACAGACAGACAGACACGGAACCAAAATTGTTCAGAAAGTCTGAAACGCAAACGCGAGTGGAAATTTTGATTTTGGAGAACTTTTTTTTTCGTCCTTGAAAAGTGAAAACAAAGCTTCCGCTACCTAGGTAGGCTCGGAAGCAATAGGTGGGTGGGAACTTTGAAGACAAAAAGAAACTGTCAAAACACTGTGTTCAACTCATCAGATCTATTTGTACCTGTATGTAGCCTACATAGTAAAAGCATGAATTATTAATACCGATAAAAATTGTTGTTATGAGGTTGTAGAGGAATCAGTTTCACAGCTTGAAGAAAATTGTAGAAGAGATTGTTTTTTGATGATTTGAGAAGTTAGAGGATTATAGATAGCCTACATCTTCTGTGTCATTTGTCATCGAGTTACCATTTTCGCCAGCTTTTAAATTCAACTATAAAAACCTCTTAACTGCAAAAAAAATTACTCATAGGCTTTTGCCATCTCACAGAACTATCTTCCAAGTTACTCTTCGCACTATTCTATAAAAATAATAACTTTATGGTGCCAATCACCTTCCAGTTGCACGAAGCAATATGTGAAACTTAATTATTGTGTTGAATGAATTCGAACTCAATGCAACAGTTGAGGTCGGTGTTGGGTGGTGCTCACCAGCGAGTAAAAGCCTTTCTGATTTTGGTACCGTGTTGTGTTGACGGTGTGTTCCCGCAGGCAAACAGCTTGATTCCACCACCCTATTCAAGCGCTCCAGGCAGCGTAGAGCAGATCACAGCTCCTGACACGCCGCATCATCAGGTACCCAGTTTGCGCTTCACACTCTCAGAACCCTCCAGTGAATAGGTCGCTTGTGAGTTGAGAATCTCAAACTTCCAACGAAGGGCTTTGATGGAAACGAGCTCGTCAATTGGAAACTGCTGTGTCAAATCCCTTTCAATGCCGAAGGTAATGGTAGGAGTTGAGGTAGGACAGAGCGCGGCAAATTTCACCCCAAGTTGATCAAATCAATATCGTTCGCTGAAGTTTCAAGTAAATGAGCTTCACTTGTTTCAGCTTCCGAAAAATCAAAACAAAATAGTTTTCTCTACTTCTATCACATTGCAGTAAAAAGGGACATAATGAAAATCATCAGAAAACACATTTTTTAACTCATAAGAATGAAGATAATCACGATTTGATCAATTTCCGCAAAACAAATCATGTCTGCGTGAACAAATATGATGTGAAAACTCTGCGCTTCGCTTCGCCTACGGCGTAAATTATAAATACATGGAACATGTTTTAGCCAAAGTTAGTGCAGAACCTTTAGTCGTAGATAGGTATAGGTATAGAAATACTTAAGTCTACTTAATAATAATATGCTTTCTCAATAACTGTTGACGTGTAGCAAAGCGCATTTTCCAGCCCTTATTCTTAAAGGGTGAGGGGCGAAAAAATTGTCAACGTGAGTTGAAATAAAATTTTGGATAAATCAATAGTTTTCCAATGTGTTAAACGATTTCAGTGGTTTGGATAATACAAAAGTTACATTATCCCTTGCAACATATCCAAAATGCATTAAAAATAGGGGGAGTCGGTATTTTCGTAACACAATTTTGTGAGAATTTTGGCCTGTTAGCTCACATCTAAAACATGTTCCATGTTAAAAAACGTAGTTGGGTTTTTATCATCGAACATGCTTTAGCCTTGAAGCAACTGGCGATAAGAGTCACGTCTTTCGAAGACGGCGATGTGTCACGAAATTTTGCCATGATTTCCACTTACAACCAAAACCAAGTCGTTGCTAAGGATCTTTATCTTCTTCATTCGAGTTCGTAGAAAAATCGTTCTAAGCTGTTTTTGTCTTGTCTCTTTTGTTAATTTGTCTTTTTAGCGAATTTTTAGACGAGTTCGTCAGCCAGGAATTTGGTAGGTACATCTCTGAGGGGTGAAATTTCAAAAAGTCGGATCAAAAACTGTTCTTAGTGGAAACTACCGTCTCAGTCATATTGGTATTTATGTTACATTCAGGATTCAGGAGAATCAGAATTATTTCGATTGTCAGTTTGAGATTTTCAACTTTAAAGGTTCGCATCCTATTCACACGGGTCATCTCCAGCCCTATTTTCTCCCAGTAAACCACCTTGATGTGATGCCTTACCATGCTGTAGAATATTTTGTATTCATCCCAGAGCCGTTAGGTACAATATTATTTGTTTAACATTATTTGACTAATCCTGCACAACCACCTAACAACACATGACATTGTTCACTTATAATTTATAACTATTTAACGTTTTGAGACCAGTTATCATGTCAACTACACAGGTATAACTTTCTCAGAGTTTAACTGAAAGCCTATCTACCTGGGTAAATGGAATCCTAACCTAAATATTGCAGTCTTCAATACGAGCATTCTTCCGACCCTGAATGGTCATTTACACTACACAGTCCAGTCAAATTGTAGTTCAAAACGGAGCCTGGCAGGAAAGTTTTGGAGGGTTTCTAATTTCTTCGATTCCTCATGTTTTGTGGTGTGCTCAATCCGAATCTCTGGTTTGCTACCAAAATTTCGTGACGGAACATTGAAAAAAATGCAACAAAAAAGGGAAAAAAATGACATTTTGCTGGGTTTTTGCCTATAACTCAGAAACGATCAACAATTGGCAAAAAACTTGTATGTACAAAATGAAAGCACGTTAAATTTGTGCACATTTTATTTCGTACGTTATTTTGTTGGACGAACCGTTTAGGCCCCAGCGCTGGTTGAGGGGGTCTCAGTCTGTTCGTTCCGGGTTAGTATTTCCCTAAATTACAGCAGCTCACTAGTGAATTTCCAAAATCCTTGAAAATTTCAAATTTAGGTACAATTTTCAAAGTACCCTATAATGAGGAATTTCACCGATTTCTGTTTGCATTTTTCCTGAATAGTTAATGGTGTGGGATAGATGAAAATCGGGCTGATTTCGGAAAATAAGTCTCCTGTTATTTTTGGGAGACAGTCAAAATTTTTAATTTCAAAACTAACCGGGAAAACAGATGTGCAGCGGGAACGCTCGCTGATTGGGCTGTTCGGATCGCCATCTCCTCCCAGTGTCGCCCATTGGGACGACGAAATCGTGTTTTCTAAGAGAAAAGTTATCAAACAAAAACAGAGGAAACCTAATTTTCCCCATCTCGCTTTTTCTATTTTTTTTCTTCAGTTTTTCGATTTCGAACTTTACTGTTTCATGAAATTTTGCATCTGGGGACTATGGATTTCTCGATCTCAGCGCTTCAAGCGGCCATAAATGAACTATTCCAGCATGACGTCATTTTCCCGGTTTTTTTTAAACATTCGTATTTTCTACACTGTTTTGTTTATTCGTAAATTAGGAAGTTCGGGCTGAAAGTTTGCCTTAGGGGGTTTTTAGAGGTGCTGAATCCGATTTTGGGGTCAAAAATAGGAAATTCCGACATGGTGAAATTCCTCATTTAGGGAAATACTAACCCGGAACGAGGAACGAACGGCGACCGACTGAGACCCTCTTAAAAATATGCCCCTTATAAATGTTTCACTGTCGCCGAGAAAGTCACCTTTATCACTCAAAAACTGTAATAAGTACGTAACTAGTAATAATAAATTAAAGTTTGTATTTTGTGAATTTGTATTAATCGGTAGGTATTATTATGTTATCTCCAGTAGTTAGGTGATATATCGATACCTTAAAGCACAAAAAGCTATGTCCATCCACCTTCCACGTTTTTTTTTTTAAATTTCAGAAAAACTCAAATTTAAAAAACTATTTTTGAGTTCTCTTGACGATAATAGCTTTAAAATTTATTGAGGAAATTAAAGAGTTTAGTGTACTAAGCCATTATTTTAGGAATTGTGCATTGGTGATAATTTCTTTTGCGTTTTTCTCAAAACTCCATTTTTGGAGTTTGGACCTGTGTGCTTTAAGGTATAGATAGGTATGACTACACTTGTGCTGCAGTATGTGTGTGCTGATGTACACTCGTATGTACGTGTGTGCGGGCCCTTGTGAAGTTTCTCAATATTCTAAGTAATTGGGTTTTTGAAAAAATAAATGAAGTAATCCAATGTTTTTAGTAACTTGGATTTATCAGGATTCGTAACTGAGTTCGTTCTCTGAGTTCTTATGAATGACTATTAGAGTTTTCGAGTAGAGAAAAGGTCATGTTTGGGGTGACAGTTGAAAGACGCATATTTTTAACCAGCTCTGGGGCCTAAACAGTTCGTCCAAAAAAACCAAAAAGCGTACGAAATTAAATTTGTAGCAAATTTAACGTGTTTTCATTTTGCATATAGGTACAAGTGTTCTGCCAAAAGTTGGTCGTTTTTTAGTTATACCACCAAAAAAAAAACTTTTTTCGCCTTTTTTCAATGTTTTGTCACGAAATTTTGGTGGCAAACCTCAGATTTGGATTGAGCACCCCAAAATTATATAGAATCGAAGAAATGAGAAACTCCTCAAAACGTGCCTGTGAAAAACGCATTTTGACTGGGCTAACAAGATCACAGTAGCAAATTGTAGCTTTCTTCTTGTTTCAAAGCATGTTAAATTAGCGCTTTGCGCCAGAGCATACCAACTTCCAGCAGCATGCGCACGTTGGATAAGTAATTAAATAATAATAATAATAATAATAATTAAATATAATAATAATTTGATTCACAGCAAATCTTTATGCCAACGTGGCTTTTCGTAGGTACAAAGTGATAAACATTCCACTGATATATCAAAAATGAGTTGAATTGTGTAGTTTGATAACACAGCTCCACGAAATTTAGGGTAGAGTTTGTCGGTTTCTTATGTTATTTGATGTGCTGAATCCGAATCCGAGGTCCGTTTTTTGTTTAGCTCGTTTTTTGAAGAATAAATGCCTTCCAAACGTGCTTAATTGATGCAAAATTTAACGCTGATTTCGAATATCACCTCACTTTTTCGATTCCACCGCTACCAACCCCTTGTTTTCTCATAAAACTTGCAGTAAGTGAGAGAAAATCCCAGTTCTTTGACATTTTTTCTGCACATTTCATAAGTTGAATAGAAAATTAGGACTGGAAAAATTGTTTTCGATTTGCATCTTGTGAAGGAAATTCCTCCGTATCGAATGAGACCAACCGTCTTTAAGTCTCAAAATAACGGAAGTTTATTTTGTCAGACTTTACAAAATCACGGCCCTCGACGAAACTGGGTTCAACTAGGTATGTATCAGCTCATCCAGTCCATTATACTTACTTTTTTTACACAATGGAAGCTTAATATGGTCAGACCAACCAAATATATTCCTAGTAGGAGGTCACCTCCGTTCAATAAATAGGACAAAGTGGAACTATTTTGAAACTTGAAAAGGAGCATGTAGGTATGTAGAAAAGTTGCAGACGAAAATCTTTCACAAAGGTTGAAATTGATTTTATTTACATGTTTGTATGTTACGTACGCGAAAGTCTAATAAAGATTTTCAATTTTTTTTTTTTTTTTTTTGTTACGGAAGTGGGGAAACTCTTTAAGAGCGAAGGGGAAGTTCACCCCAACAGTGTTGGACTCCCCATGAATTAGGGCTACCAACTAAAACCCCACTCCCTCTGCTTAGGACTCACCCCGGGACTACTTGTACAGTATTACTTCAGGGTGAGCCCTTTTTTTGTGCCAAATGGCTGCTCCTACTTCTGGTCTCCTTCAATTCTATTCCTCATCTTCTTCCTCCCATCTTCCATTCAGCTTTTTTGCTTTGAGGACTGATGTGACAAATACTGCCATTGCGTCCCAGCTCGACTTGTTCTTAATCATCTCATGTATGATTGTCTGTGGACGCAATGTTCCGATGATCTCCTCAGCACACCCCCTCATACCCTCCCATTGAGGACATGTGAAGAAGGTGTGGCAGACATCATCCTCCTCTATCCCACAGTATCTGCACTCTGGGTCAGTGGCTTTCCCGATCTATGAAGGAGCGGAAGTATCCATGCCCTGAGAGGAATTGAGTCAGGTAATAGTTCACCTCTCCGTGTTTTCTCTCCAACCAAGCCTTTAGATCGTCGATTATGAGGGCTGTCCACCTTCCACGGGTTTCACAGACAAGGTCTGCTTGCCACCTACGGATGGTCTCCTCCCGCTCTTCCCTCTTTACTATGATAATTGTCTCTGCCTTCCTCATTCTTATCCTTTTGCGCTCCAGTGCCTGGTGGTATATTGGGATAGTTCCCGCTATCACTTGTGAAGCTGGACCTGAGACAGTTCTAAATGCACTACTGATTCTCAGAGCTCCTCTTCTCTGTACAGCTTCCATACGTGCCCGGTACTTTTGGTACCTAAGGGAGTCTGCCCACACTTCTGCTCCATACAGCATAATTGCCTCTGCAGTTCGCATAAGGAGTCTCCTCTTAGCGGGTGATGGGCCCCCTAGATTTGCCATCAGTCGGCTCAGCTTATTTACAATACCTGCAGCCTTATCTGCTGCTCCACTGATGTGCCTCCAGAAGCTTAGTTTCCCGTCCAGCATCACACCAAGGTAGCGAATGGCTGGAGAGGTGATGATTTCCTGTCCATCCACATTCATAGGTATAGATCTCTCAATTCTCGCTGTGGTTAGCAGTACAATTTCCGTTTTTTGGATCGCCAGTGACAGTGTGTGTGCTTCCATCCACTCCATCACTCTGCGCATTGCCTGATTCAGCTTAAACTGGAGGTGTTCCATCCTTCGAGCTCTTATCACCACCACCAAGTCATCAGCGTAGCCAATCAGTGTAATTCCTTCGGGCATCTCTACCCGAAGAATCCCATCATAGTTGATGTTCCACAGGTCGGCTCCCAAGACTGAGCCTTGTGCCGCTCCTGAGGTAATTCTTCTCTTTTTGATGCCCTCTTTT
>CM019180.2:64404061-64529414 GCA_009739505.2 Apolygus lucorum
CTCTTTTGTATCATGTAACGTGATAGGAAGAAGAAAGAGAATAGGTACTGGTCAAAACTGGGACCGTAGATCATGGACGTTAACCTATTTCTGGATGTACGTTCCCCTTTCTGAAGTACCCACCACGATACGTAAAAAGCACTGGCGTCCCTATACCTGAAATTCCTATTCACGCTTGAATGATGTAGGAAAGGTTCATGTACAAGTCAGGTGGATTCGGTAGGGCGACAGTAAATAGGTATGTATTGTCCTATAATGGAAATGGCTCAGAATGGGTCAGAAATGTTACATATGACAAGGCAAAGATGTGAGAAGATCCGAGTTAGCATAATGAGACATTCACCACAATATAGGACGAAATGTAATTAGAGAGATAGACTCACGGTTAGGTTGCGGCTCTCTGAGAACACAATGCCTCCAGAAGGGGGTGACGGGTCCCGCGGTACCTGTCCCCCCCCCCTTCCTCCTTCATCAAGGAAGTCGGAATGGAAGGGTTATCAGGTGAACCTTAGACTCTCGATAAGTTATCGCTGGGATCCGTCACAGTCCACCCCCGCGAGAAAATTTGAAAATTTCGCGAAATTTGAAAATTTTACGTTTGTCTGGTTGGTGAATGTCTCTATCTCCAGCTGTATTACAATATGGGGTCACATTGATTTGAGCCATTGAAGATTACATCGTTAGGTACATTTGGGTTGTAAGTTTGAATTATATGAAATTGGTTGTATGGGAGTTTGGTTGAAAACCTTGTTGTCGCCCTCAACAGCTTTTTGTTTTATTGTAAGTTTATTGATCATTGTCTCTATACACGACGATGGTCGTATGGGAAATCCGTTCCTTCTGTTATAACAGAGGGCCCGTCGATCTCCATCTTGGTGCTGTGTAATCCCGGTCCGTTTCCGAACCGTCGTGATTACGATGGCGTGAGACAGTTACTTCGTAAACCCGGTCCGTTTCCGATCCGTCGTGATTACGATTGCGTGACACTCTGGTTTTTTTTTAATTTATTTTTTTTTTATTTTTTTTTTTATTTTTTTATTTTTTAGTTTTTTTTTTATTTTATTTTTTTTTATTTTATTTTTTTTTATTTTTATTTATTTATTATTATTATTTTTTTAATAGCGCTGTGGGGGTAGCAACAAATGCTTCAGTAAATTTCACTGAGGGCGCTGTTGCGGCGCCCTGTTGGGCTCCTGCTGCGTCTCCTCTTCCCCGTCCTCTTGCTCGAGAGCCTCCTCCAACTCCTTCATGGCCTCGGCTTCCGTCTGCGCTGTTTCCATCTCGTCGGGTGGTATATGTAAAGATAGAGAGGGGTCGGTGGTTAATCTGTTGTCTTGTTTTATTGGCGGTTTTATTCTTAACCCTTTTTTTGTGTTTTGGTTGTTTTTATTATAATTGATTACTGTAATATTATTAGTATTGTTGTAATTGTTATTATTAATTTTATTTATTTGTATTTTATTATTAATTTATTGTGTTGTTAACCATTTATTATGGTGGGTTACCGTATAACTTGAGCTGGCTTATGTGCCTTGTTTTCACGTCTGTGGCGTCGTCGACATTGACGACTTCGTATGTCACCGGGGACAAGATTTTGGTGACTCGATACGGTGAGGAATATCTATACGACAATTTTGTGGTAATTTTTCGTGTGGCACTGCTAAGGATGTATGTTTTAAGCAGGACCACGTCCCCGACTGCCAAGGTTAGTGGCGTGTGTCGTTGGTCATAGTATTTTTTTCTGTGGGCAAGCGCTTTCTGTAAATTGTTGTACGCTTGTCTCCATACCTCCTGGATAGGGGTGGGGGGGTTGGTTTCGGCTGGTATGTCCCAAGCCAAACTTAGTGGACTAGCCAATTTCCTTCCCATAAATATCTCGGCCGGGGTGAATCCGGTACTTTCGTGCCAGGTCGTATTCATTGCTAGCTGAGTGTACTCTAAATTTTTGTCCCAATTTTGATTGTTTTCTGCGTGGTAACACGTTAGAATTTGTTTTAGGGATTTAATTTGCCTCTCACTGTGATTTGGATTTGGATAAAAGGCATGTAGTGGTATTATTTGCATGCCATGTTCGAGGACGAAGGTGTTAAATTTCTGAGAACGAAATGTTGAGGCGTTGTCGGTGCACAGATTCCGCCAGTACCCAACTTTCGAAAAAATGTTGGTATGCAAAGCTTTTATTATCGCTTCCGAAGTATGCTGTCTCATGGGAATCAGGTATGTAAATTTTGAGAAAGCGTCTATGGCTAGCAAAATAAATTTATGTTGTCTGGCGGTGCGTGGTAGAGGACCGACAACGTCTATAAACAACACTTCGCCCGGTTTGTCTGTCGTCCTTGCTGACATTCCCCGTAGGTATTTTGGGTCGGTTTAGATCGTGCACACGTGATACAATCGGCTACCATTTTCCGGATTATTGTGGATAATCCCGGACGGTAAAATTGTTGCTGTATTTTGTGAAGAGTTTTGGCAAAACCCGTGTGGTTCCCTAGGACTGATCCGTGATGGAACTTAAAGATGGTAGATATTAACAGCTCGGGTAAATAAGCCCGTTTGTTTCCTTTTGTATCAGTGTGATACAAAATGTTTTGTTGAATGTGATAAGAAGGTACGCTTGTGCCCTGTTGGATTTGCCGTTTGATGTTGGCGATCGTTTGATCTTCGTCTTGATAAATTCGGAGGTCGTTGAACGCTTGCGGGAAGTTCCCCAGTACGAGCGTTTCTCCGATTGAGTGAATGGGCGTGGAGAGGGTGTGATGACGAATGTCAAGGTCACTTCGTTAGGTGTTGTTCTCCGTTGATCGCAAGTTCTTTCATTCATATTGGTGAACGGGCGATATGGAGGGGTCCCGTGACAGACGTTGGCCAGTCCTCAGGTGTTTTCTGAATGACGTGAACCTGTTCTGCCGGGTTTGTTTTTGTTTGGATACCCCGTGTTAGTTGTGGGCGCCAAGAGTGATCCGCGAAGTCCCCCAATTGGTCTAGTGGAATTTCCAGCGGTACCGTACTATTTCTTGATAAATAATCTGCTAAGCTATTCTTTTTTCCTTCTATATGATACAACGTATAGGAGAACTGGTTAAGTTGTTCTCGCCAGCGCGCAATGCGCGCAGAAGGGGCTGTCAGCTTCGCTACGGAAGCAATAGCTTTTGCATCTGTGTGTATGTAACAGTGCGAATGTCCTATATGAGATTTTGAAAACCTGTGCAAGCCGTACAGGAGAGCTCCGTACTCCAATTCAAAGGCACTGTAGCGCGTTTCGCGCGGAGCTAGCTTTCTCCCCGCGTAAGCTATAGCATGATATTGTCTGTCCTGTTGTTGACACAGGACTACACCTATGGCCTTGGCGCTGGCATCGCAAAATAGGTGGAAAGGCTGGTCATAATTAGGGAGTCTTAGGGTTGGTTTCCTTAGTAACCTTTGTCGGAGTGCTTCAAAGGATTGTTGGCACTCCGTTGTCCACTGAAACTGTTTATTTTTTTTTCTAAGTTCGTTGAGGGGAACCGCCAACTTGGGTAGATCGGGAATATAGCTGCTATAAAAGTTAATGGCCCCTAGAAATTGTGCGATCTGTTTCGCCGTGGTGGGCGGTGGTATCGCTAGTAGATCTGATATTCGATCATCATTGATGGACAAGATACCATTCTGTAATTCATGTCCCAAGAATTGGAGGCACTGGGTGGCGAATTTGCATTTGTCTGGGTTGACTGTTAGATTCGCCTTGCGTAATCGTTGCAGAACCTCCGACACGGTTTTTTGGTGTTCTCGGTACGTTTTCGTGTAGACCACCAAATCATCGAGGTACCAAATTAATTTCTCCCCGTACAAATCTCCGAAAATACGTTCCATTAAGGCACTTAAGACCTGTGAACCGACGGCGAGACCGAATGGTACGCGCGAAAAGCTATAGGTACTTATCATAGTTTTGAAACTTGTGAGTTGCCTGCTTTCCTCCGATAACGGTATCTGGTTGTAGGCCTGGTTTAAATCTAGGACACTAAAGTAGTTGGCACCATGCAAATGAGGTAATAAGGTCTCAATTTTGGGTATTGGGAAATCTATGTTTACTATTTGTTTGTTGAGTGCCTGATAGTTAACGACCAGGCGGTACTTTTGCTCCGCCGTTGGGTCGGCCTTCCGCTTTGGGACTAGGAAGCAAGGCGCCACCGCCGGTGCAAGAGTTGGCTCGATCACACCTTGGTCGAGCAATTTTTGAATCTCTTGTTTCATGATTTGTTGGAGTGGGGGTGAGACATGATACGTAGGGGTTTTGGTTGGCAATGTGGCCCCCGGTTGCAGTTGAATATCATATTTGATTAGGTTCGTGCATCCGAGCTGCGTGGTGAGGACGTCTGGGAATTTTGCCTGAAGGCTTTTTGCCATGACGTCATTCGTTGTCATCACCTGCAGTGTGGCCTTGTCTTTGGGGATTGCCGGAACCAAGGCGAACTCTGTGGTTCTATCGTGCTTAAAGGAGATGGTTCCTCTACCTATATCGTATAATGCGGCAGTTGGTTTTAGGAAATCAAGGCCTAAAATGACGTTATGTGCTAACTGAGGTATTATGTAAAATTTGTGTGGCCATTTATTGTTTCCTATCGTCACGGTTAGTTCAACTGTGGTGTCTGTAACGATCACCGAACTATCTCCTATAGTGAGGTATTGTGGCGTACATGGATTCCTTGAAGCTTTTTGTAAACGCTCACATTTTAATAGGAATCCCTGATTCACAGCTGAAATTGAGGCTCCCGTATCCAGAAGGGCCTGAATAGGGACTGAATTCAGTTCGACTGGTAACAAAGCTGTCGTGCTGGAAATAGGTGCAAAAATTGAGGTCAAGTGTTCTGTTTGTTGTTTTTGACCTTTAGGGTGGGGGGTTTTCTTGATTTTCGGCTCGTTGTCTGCCCCTACAGGCAACGTGCCTACTCGTTTTCCTCCGGTTCGGATGAACTTGAATTTTGTTCATTTCTAGTTTCGACTAGTTGGAGGTTTAGTGGTACATTCGGTTTATGATACGTTTTGGACTTGTACGTCTGCCCATTATCATAATTTTTGTTTGTCCCTCGGGGTGGATGTGTATTCCATTGTTTCGGAATAGCCCCTTGGGGTTTGTATGTTGGGGGACTATTATTGTTTTGTGTATTTTGATTTTTGAAATATGGGGGTTTAGACTCGAGTTTCCCTGTTGTTGGTTGTGAGGTTGATATGTGTTTACGTTGCTTTTCGATTTGTAATTACTTGGGGTTTTGTCCGATTTTTGATTAGTTTTAGAGACTTGCTGCGCACCGCGCCTTGCGGCGTTTCGGAGGCGGATAGCAGTCTCTATCTTACCTATAAAGAGGTCTAATTCTGCTCTAGTTTGGGGGGCTTGCTGGAAAGTGAAGTGTTGCCGGGTAAAGTCGTTACAATTATTGATTATCATTGTGATTAACTCAGTTTCGGCATCATCATATTGGCGGAGGACTCGCTCGTACTTCCAGATATTTTGTACATAATTTCTGAAATTTTCGTTAGGCCCTTGAGGGCGATTTAATTTCTTGGTTACTAATTCAGCTATTGTTAGTTTCGGAAATAGCTCGTCCTTCATAACAATACGTAGTTGCTCGAAGCTGTTCAATTGTGGGTGGACCTGCAAAATCTGGCGTATGTACATAAACCTTTCGCTCACCGACAGGTACTTTAGCACCGTTCGGAATGAAATATGATCGGGGAGTGTCGTTTCCAACTCGCCCATTTCCCCTAGAAAATTCATGGCGCTAAATGGACTCTGGACGTTGAGTCTAGGATACTTGTCTAGAATTGAGAGGAATTCAGCCGGGATTTTCACTTGTTTATGTCTCGGCTCCTGCGTTGGGTGAGGTTGTGAGCCAGACGGATCGCTTTGTTGTGTTGTGGTGGCTTGCAAGGTCAGTTTGGTTATCTGTTCTTGCATGAGTGCCATCGTTTTTTGATTTTCTAAGGCCTGTTGTTGCATCGAGGCCATTAAATTTGATTGCGTTTGCATCTGGAAATCATTGCCGTCCAAGCACTCGTAAATGTGGTCTGAGTAGCAGTGGAGGCACGTAAAAATGCATTAAATTGTTGCGAGAACTCCGGTTGTTCGCCCGGAATGGGCATGGTCGGAGTTTGGATCGTTTGGCCTGGTGCTCCAGGTTTGCGCACAGGAAGCATACGAAACTCTTTTTTCGTTCTGTTGGCATCTTTTTCCAGTTGACGTAGTTTTGGCTTGCACATTGTGCATGATAAAATTGGGTACACTGCGTGCAATAGATCGGGTCTTTGTTTTCGGTTTCGTCAATGGTTGCCTCGCAATAGGTACATGTGATTAATTCCGGAATCGGAATGATTGGGGCCATCGTTTATGATTGATTATATACGATGTGAAAATAGCAAAGCGAGATGAACGAACGATAAGAACGAAAGGACCGATAATGGAATAAAGGCTATGAGATCGGAGTTCGTTTTACTTTGTACCTCCTGCTGTAATCGACTTCGCTGGGCCCGATAAAGTCGTTTACACGTTATCCGTGTCAGTACAGGAAGTAATGTGTGGGTTGGTGGTAATCAGATAGTCTTGTCTGAACAAGATGCTTTTTAGAGCTGATTACGAGGTTCGAGACCGGTTCGAGTCTGCTACCATGTAACGTGATAGGAAGAAGAAAGAGAATAGGTACTGGTCAAAACTGGGACCGTAGATCATGGACGTTAACCTATTTCTGGATGTACGTTCCCCTTTCTGAAGTACCCACCACGATACGTAAAAAGCACTGGCGTCCCTATACCTGAAATTCCTATTCACGCTTGAATGATGTAGGAAAGGTTCATGTACAAGTCAGGTGGATTCGGTAGGGCGACAGTAAATAGGTATGTATTGTCCTATAATGGAAATGGCTCAGAATGGGTCAGAAATGTTACACATATGACAAGGCAAAGATGTGAGAAGATCCGAGTTAGCATTAATGAGACATTCACCACAATATAGGACGAAATGTAATTAGAGAGATAGACTCACGGTTAGGTTGCGGCTCTCTGAGAACACAATGCCTCCAGAAGGGGGTGACGGGTCCCGCGGTACCTGTCCCCCCCCCCTTCCTCCTTCATCAAGGAAGTCGGAATGGAAGGGTTATCAGGTGAACCTTAGACTCTCGATAAGTTATCGCTGGGATCCGTCACAATCTAAATTCAGCCAACGGTCAGCTAGTGTTCGCAGACTCGAAGAGGTATGATGGACATGAAACTGAAACATCAAGCCTCCAAGATGCTTTCCATCTGGCAGAATTTATGTTTTAAAAAACTTTGGTTTTGGCAGTTAACCAGCCACAGGCGTGACAGTCCCAATTATATCATGTGGCGCCTGTCCATGGTTCTCTACAAAACAAATCGCACCTCCTTTATTTTCAGACCTTATACGCGCGGCTTGGTCTCCATTCGATGCGGAGGAATGTCCTTCACAAATGCAAATCCAAAAGAAATTGTCCATCCTAAGTTTCTATTCTTAGCTCATAAAAGTGCAGAAAAGTGATAAAAAATAAGGATTTTCCATACTTATTTCAATTTAATTTCAAGTTTTTTTTTTTTTTTTTTTTTTTTAGAAAAAAGGGGTACAAGTGGTCCAATAAAAAAAAGTGAGGTGATATTTGGAATCAGCGTTAAATTTTGCATAAGTTGAGCACCTTTGGAGAGTATTTATTCTGGGAGTGGTTTTTAATGAAAAATCCTGAAAGTTTGAGCAGCAAAAAACGTGAAAATAAGTGATTATCATGGAAAACCGAGCTGAACAATAAAACGGACCTCGGATTCGGATCAGCAGCACATCAAATAACATAAGAAACCGTCAATCTCCGTCGGATGCAAGGCTACCCCTAAATTTTGTCAAGTACAATCATTTCCAGTTTTAATGATTCTATCCTACAACATTTCATTTTTGTTCCTAAGTTATAAGAAATGAATTTGATTCTGCTATTTTATTTGTTGTTAGGAACATTAAAATTAACCTTTCGAGAAAAACGACGATTTTTAAAAACTTGGATATAATTCTCTTAATAAAATGTCATAAATTGATTGGATGCGTTATTAATGATAAATTAAAACTGTCCATAAAATGTGGGGTCAAGAAAAATCGCAATTTATAATGTATTGAGAAAAGTTGTAATTATTTTGGAAACTGCTCTTAATAGGTATGCTTCAACTTTTTTCCAAAAGCTTATTCTTGAAGTTTTGTTCCGCAGGTAGACGCGCCAACGTGCACAGTGAGCACAGAAACTGAAAGGCGGGCGACGCGTCCGTCTCTCTGCGGGCTTTCAAACGTCAGTTCGCTGTCCGTCGCGCCGCAGGACTCCCCGCCGCAGGCCACCACTCCCACCTTAGGAAAGAACCATCAGGTAGGCTCGGCTTTCCTTCGTATTTAAAGCGAGAAGATCGTCAATAATACAAATAAAAGAGGGAAAGAGAGAGAGACTTTGTTCGAAAAGAAAATGATATAGAATAAAAATTATAATACAAAGCATATTACTAATGAATAATATTGTTCGGCATTAGGCTAAGAGCCTATACATTAATTCCTCATACACATTTCTCGTGCTGGTAGTCGGATCTTTCATTCTTAACCCTGGAATGGAATCGTCATCATTTTTACACCTGTCGGCAAACAACAATATTCAACCTATTTCTTCAACTCTCTGCATTGTTTAAGGCTAAAGGGACGGGGTCTAGTATGATTCTGAGATGAGAGATGGTACTAGTGTCGCCCCATACTTTCATCCGGTTTATCTAAGCTTGAAAATACGTAATTTTCAAATCTAACCATATGTATGTTATCAGAATAAGAATATCTTACAAGCCATCATCTAACATATTACCAACAAAAAAATTTGTTTAAATATTTTTTTAAGGTTTCATTTAATAATTGAAGTAGGTATGTTTTTAATTCAAAAATTCGAATACCCCCGTGTTTGGAAACTATCCTTCTATATGTTGGAATTATCACAAAACAATTTGTGTGAAAATTAGAGGCCGAAAGCGAAAAATTGGAAAAAACGTGGCCTGGGAAGACTAGATGGAATTTGTAGGGGACCCCACATTTCCTAGCAGCCCGCCCGCCCACCCGCCGCGCAGACACTTGTGAACTTCAAGCGAGCATTCATCTCAGCTTCTCCGACTATCACGCTGCTCACCCTTCAATGATACCTATACCCCTTAGAAAGGCTATTTATATTTTGAATGACAATATAGTAGGAGGTTGTATTGTGCCTTCCCTAGTTTTCAGTATTATGATAAATTTTATCACCAGGAACCCAAGCAAGATCAACACGTTCGTTTTGATATTTTCTGAATTGGCAAACAGAAATACGATTGTGAATTCGCTCCTATTTATGTAGATTTCAGGCTTCCCTAATAGGTATCTACCGGATATAAAACTCAAATTATTCATTATCACTACTTTACTGAAAAACAAAATTCATCCACTTTTTTAGTTTCTTGTAAACTGTCAACCCCATTCTTGGACTATTGCTTCCGAGTCTACCAAGATAGCGGAAGCTTGTTTTAAATTACTCAAAGCCTATTTTATTTCATGTGACTTTTCAAAAAAAAAAAGAGTTGCAAATCTTCATGAACGATTCAGGTAACTAATTATGGAATGGAAATACATGAGGTACCTACATTCTTTATTGAGTTACAAACTCCCTAACAAATTTGTTTGAGCCTTTTTTATGCTCCTGCTGGGAATCAAGTCGGGAAGTCAATCAAACGGAGTCCGTGGAAATGTCTCGAGCAGTGAAGTGGTGGGAGACGCGTTTCAGTAACCATGGAAACACCTCTTGGTAGCCGACCACCCCCCCCCCCCCGGACGAGCTGACCTCCCCTCGCCATAGCGTGGTCCCTTTTCACTCTCTCTCTCCCTCAACCTCAATTTGCGCTACGTTTTTACTGTAAATTTTTCTGTTTCGGGCGGATTGCTACTATATTTATTTATGAGGGATATTCTTATAGCTACTTGACATCTTTGAGAATGGCGGCTGTAATCGTTTTTGCGGGAAAAATCGTTCTAAAGTATATTTATGGGCAAAACAAGAAGACAACTTTGGATTTTTTTGAAATTTTTGCATGACAGCTGGTTTAGTTTCGTTGAGACAAATCCAAAATGTATTGAAAAATGAAAATCGGTTGACCGGTTGAAGAGATCAGCTAGATATAAGTTTGGTATTCACCCTCTCTCTCGCACAACTGTCGTCCCCTTTATCCTTACACTTTTTTCACCAAGTATAGTTCTCTACTACATTTTTGGCCGTTCTCGAGTCTCAATTGCCTCAATACTACCGAAACGAGGGGATTCTGAGCCAATTCTTTTTTACTTTCTCTATTTTCCCTTGGTTTCAATTCGTTTTCCTGGACTCAATGGTCCCAGTTCAATAGCTCTACGGTAATTTCAATAGCAAAAAAGTCGTATAATTAGGGCAGATCCCACGTTATTTCCCTCAGAGGTACTGCCAGGTGTTACTTCTAGTCCAATAAATAGTTTTTCAACAATTAATACATTCTCCTTCTTGTATGATCTCCGCTCCAATACCTACCTGAAAGAAGAGAAATTAACTCACTTGTAAGTATTGCATTTCTACTATGTGAATCAAAAACTTCAGGCAGGAATCAGCTACAGAAACACCCAAAATCAAACAGCGAATTGGAAAGAGGGTCTAATGGAGTCCACTCTCAAATTTTGTTATGGGGTATTGGTGTATCAGAGAATCGGCTTTCCAGCGATAAATTCTAATAGCGCAATTGAAGGAAAACCAGGAAATCGACAGATTTCTAATTCTAATTTACGCATGAATCAACGTTAGTTTCTTTGAGTCACAACTCGAAGCGCCTTGTACCTCATGAAATTTCGATGAGCTCTTGCAAAAAAAAGCAGATTGAGGTATATTGGTGATTTTTTAAAAAGAATTTATGGCTATTTTGGGCGTTAGAACCTTGTGAAACAAAAATTCTGAAAATCGCCGAAACACCTGATGGTGGACCCAATTTGTGGACTATTCATACAGTGGAGCAGATGAACAGGTTAATTATAACAAATCTAGACGAATCAAGGTAAGTATTCCGAATGAAGCCGCTATGAATTGAAAATGAAGTGAATATGACGCTATAGAATGGTTACTGCACAGAAATAAAGAGTCACTTGTCATGGCGTTGGAAACGTGGTGCCAAAATGACTCCACGAAGGGGGCAGGGAATGGAAACGAGGTGTAAACATATTGTTTAGTAATGCATGCATTCCAGGGGACGTCCCATTGGATAAGCATTAGATCAGTTTAACCAGTTGTTAAGTGATAAACTGTTTCACTCGATGTATTTATTTATACTTTAGGCAAGAAATACTGACCCCCCCACCATTATCCACCTTAACATTTCTAGCGGCATGGGAGCCTCGAATCTGAAGAGCATTTTAAAATCCATGATCTACGATACCCAACATGTGAATTCGAGTTCATCCCCCCCCCCACCTCCCCAACGCCAACATGGTGCCAGTCTGGCACCAAAGCGGAAATACGTCGTAACATTGAACTTTCATCTGTTAGTTTTGGTAGGCAGTCCGTCGAAGTTCACATCCGTATTCAAGGTGAAACACAAAAACAAACAAAAAAACGAAACAAGCGGTTTATGGCATCAT
Source organism: Apolygus lucorum (assembly GCA_009739505.2). NCBI lineage: Eukaryota > Metazoa > Arthropoda > Insecta > Hemiptera > Miridae > Apolygus > Apolygus lucorum. Next base: position 64,415,727 of record CM019180.2, read on the forward strand.
GGCACCATGTCCTGGCACCATGGTGGCACACTATTAGTTCCATTGTGGTACAGAGAATAATTCATGAAAATCCGGAGGTGTAATGAGAATTTTTCCTCAATTTCAAAGCTTGGGTACAATTAGTAAGCAATAAAGGAACCGAATGTTGAAAAATCGGATATTTTGTGGATATTATCCCCCGCTCACCCCTCCCCTTGCGAATTTTAGTACTCTGGTAAAATCATATACAACTCGGAAGTTATTTGAGTCAAACAAAAAAAGAAACACGCAAATCGGTGGAAATTGAGGCCTGGGCAGAGTTTACAAGATTATGCCCGCAAACGCACGTTTTTTAAGCATTAACCCCCCTTTTCCCCCCTTAAAAAGCAAAATTCGAAATTCCGGCGCCGTAGTGCACAACTAGATAGTATTCCGCGTCAAACGAAAAAAGAACCACGAAAATCGTTTGAGAACTAAGGCCTGTTACACAAGATTATGCCCAAAAACGCACGTTTTTTTCGAGCATTAACCCCCCCTTTCCTCCCCTTGAAAGGCAAAATTCGAAATTCCGCGCGACGTAGTGCACAACTAGATAGTTTTCCGCGACGAACAAAAAAGAACCAGGAAAATCGGTTGAGAACTAAGGTCTGTGCAGAGTACACAAGATTTTGTTACACACACATACACCTATGGTTTTTTTCGCGGATTTGGATTCAGAATGGTCTAAAACGGATTACTGTGTGGTTATTTTTTTTCTGTTGAGTGTTGTCCTCCTTCACCCCAGATCGATCGCATAAGGACGCCCAAGTCTTACTGTGGGACGTCCTAAAAATTACTACATTCTACCTACTTCATTGGAAACGTTGTGAAAATCACACCATGAGTTCAGTTTACTGACCTGTGAGAGTTGAACAGCGATACACCGTAGGAAGAGGGCATGCGCGACTTAAGGGGGACATCCGTGGGATAGCATAGCTGGAGCAGCAGCCCCCCCCCCCCCCCCACTTTTTGCTAGTTGGGCCTCCGGTGTAAAATTTACGTGACGATTCCATTCCAGGGTTAAATCTATTTGGTTGTGTATTAGGTAAATTATGTATATGTATTGAGGCTTCTAGTGGTGAAATAAATTTGGTCTAGGATTTGTAACATTTTGGTTATTATTTTCAATAATGACCTCTGGAATCGACCAAGAAAAAAAAATTTTTAAACACCCCCCCCATCAAAATTTTTATGGTTTACGTTTTCAAGTCGTAGAATACTCAAAATCGCATAAAAATTTGGTGTAATTAGCCGTCCGTCCGCCGTACGCGGCCCTTTTGCACTTATAGCATTGACCGATTTTGATGAAAATTTGGTAAAAAGGGGGGTACCGGGTGGGGCCACTTTTGGGGGGGGGGGGGGGACGGATTTTGGGTAGTAGGCTCCATTTGGGGTCTAGTTGTGCCCCGAAGCTTTTGGTTGATGTAGTCACTTCTAAGGGTTCCAAAATCATTTTGAAATTTTGAAAACGCCCTAACTCAAAAAATTTTGATATAAAGGTATTGTTTTTTCCTTCAATTTAAGATTCTATAGAATTTTAACATTTTTTGAGACCACGCGGAGCTCTGTAGCGGAAAACCGTTCGCTCCCTACGAAAATTTAGGGTTTATATTGAATATATATATACATAAATCAAAACACGAGTGTGACTCGCAAAAGAGGCCTAATGTCCGTTCAAATTAGAGCTGACCGAAATGCAATCAATGGTTGATAATTTTATTTATTTTTTTATTTTTTTTTTTTCATATTGGATGGTTTGTGATTTTGTAGACGAGTGATCTATATAGAAAAATAATAAACCATTGTGTAATAATTTGCAGCGTTTTTTCCATATCATAGCGTGTTGGATATCGATGGTCTCTAGAGTTATAATGTCAGGGTGTTTATGAAAGTGAAGCAATACATTTCTTTAAGAACAATTGTCTTGTCAACAAGTAGGCAGGTGTGCGAGTTCAGAGTTAGCGGCGCTTCGAGCTGCCAAGAAAAACAGGCCGGTTGTTTTCGTCGCTCTTGTCGCTGTTCCCTTCCGTGCTTTTCACGGCATAACCAACGCTACGCTTATTTTGGTTTATTATTTATTGTTATCGTCGCTCTGTTCGCTGCTCGCAGCTCCAATCTGTAAAGGCTCAACTTGAAGACCAAATTTTTCGTTCGGGTTTACGACTACTATTCCTAATCTAAGAAGAGCCACACAGGTTCACACGCAGGGCGGCCGCTAAATTCTTAACTTTTCCAGATGTTTCCCCGAAAAAAATAGGTTTTTTACAGAAAGAGTTTCCGGCAGTTGATTGGTTTTCCTCCTGTTTTTCCTGTCGATGAGGTTATTTTTCATTAACGTGATCTTAGTTTGTCCGCAGGCAAAGAAATGGTCTACATTCGGTTTCAACAGCATCAAACAAGGGGCAAACGGCTACCTGACCTTCAAAACCGCTCGGTCTTGCGGGATTCCACACAGAGTTGCCGAGTAGGGTTAGGCAAGACCCGCAAGACCGAGCGGTAGTGCAATTGGGGAAGCCTTTTTGCCTCTCCTAGGCTCCGGCTGCCAAGTAGGTGTGGCACATAGCTTCCTCGTATCCTTAACCCAATGAGGAATTTCACCATGTCGGAATTTCCTATTTTTGACCCCAAAATCGGATTCAGCACCTCTAAAAACCCCATCAGGTCCGAGAATTCAAAAGTTTCAAATAATTGAGATTTTCTTCTTCCTGAATCTAGTTTTTAATCGTCCCTCAAGCCTCAAAAAAATAATTTAAAAAATCCCTGGGCCATAGAATGGTCATGAGCCCATGATGCATATCATCACTCGGCTTAGCAGGTTCACATGGTAAAAGGGTAGGAATAATTTTTTATTTGATTTGGCTAACGACGCTTCCATTTTTATTATAGAGATAATACGATTAATTCAAAATAAGTTTGAGTATTCTAAATATTAAATTCAAAGCCGTTATTGCATTTTTGGTAACTTGATAAAAATATAAAATATACAAACAAGTTCATTTTTTGGCATGACAGGACACAAAGCATTTCAGGCAAAGCCCGACGTCACATTTGATGCAAATAGTTTTCACCTTGTGATTTGCAGTATTCTTCATTACATCTTCTTCTGTTTTCTATCGGTGCAACCAAATGTCCAATGTTGTCGTACCGGAGGCTTTCAAGTGGTCTGTTTCTGCTTGAAGACGTGGTCCAGGGCATTTATTTGGCGTCCCATATCGAATCAAGTATGATTTAACGATGTATCTTATGAAGTCAATTTTGGGGATGGTAGGAGGGTCTGTGGAATGCACAAATTCCACGCATTGCTCACAGACACATCCAGGAGCCACGTAAATAAAACCTACCACCACTTCTTTCCTCTAATTCCGATCCGATACCGAGCTACATCTTGGTCCATCCGGTCGGTTCCTCCCCATATTCTCGTTGTTTTTTGATGGCGTAAGGTTGATCGACTTGTACAATTTTTTTTTTCTGAACGCGAATAACGTTTAGCGGAGGCTGGGGCAACCACATATTGTTGATGCTACGCAAACAGCGTTATTATCAAGCCACTTGCATACAAATATTCCATCAGTGTGGTCAAGTATGTACATAAAATCTCCTCTTTTATTCATTATCTAGATTTTTTTGGTCAGCATACCGGTTAGTTTCGTTGACCAACAATTTTAGTACGTCATCATCAAAAAATAGCTCAAATATTTCTATCGGATCCATGAAACGATTATGTTCGTACCCCGAAGAATGGAAAAAAGCAGCATCATTTCCCCTGGCTCGATGTCTCTTTCACCATTTCCGCTTTATGTTTGGCGAATGGACGGCCAATGTCAGAATCCTATTTCTATAGGGATTTCTGCAGAAGCTACAAGCTGGGAACGGGGAAAATTGTCAACAGTTCCCCCTTTGTGCTCGTCTGCAGAATCTTCGTCTGTCAAAACTGATGGTTCGGGTGGCGTTATATAAAATTCGGGAGTACCATCTACCTCATCCCATCGATAGAATCCCCAATTTCATCATCATAAATACCTTCAAGTAATCGATGGATTTTTGAACGCTCAAGACACCTTTCAAACGAAGATGAGATCTAAAAAAAAAAAAATCTATAATTGTGCGGAGACCCCATCATGACCGAGTGATGCAAATGCATCACTGAATTTCATTACGTAATAAAAAAAAACTTGACCTAACTAGGAACGAATATACCTTTTTATTCTTTAAATATACTCTAATAGTACAATAAAAATTGCCTGGATTTATTGAAAAAAAATTACAAGAATGCGTAACAGTACTTACAGTGAAGTAGGATCCATCGGAGACGAGATCTTCCACGATGGTCAACTTCTAACTGATGTGGCACTCAAATTACAACACTCATCCGAGCCAGATTGATAATGCTGAATTATGTCACCCTGAGGAACAACATTAGCCTCCTGGCTGGCTAATATCAACGGCAGGGCGGACAGGAAAATCCTGAACCAGCTGCTTGTTTGTTGATTCATATATGCATCAGTCGGTCATGAAGTTTAAGAAAACCGGGAAAATGACGTTATCCTGAATAGTTCATTTATGGCCGCTTTAAGCGCTGAGATCGAGAAATCCATAGTCCCCAGACGCTAAATTTCATTAAACAGTAAAGTTCGAAATCGAAAAACTGAAGAAAAAAATAGAAAAAGCGAGATGGGGAAAATTAGGTTTCCTCTGTTTTTGTTTGATAACTTTTCTCTTAGAAAACACGATTCGTCGTCGTCCCAATGGGCAACACTGGGAGGAGACGGCGATCCGAACAGCCCAATCAGCGAGCGTTCCCGCTCCACGTCCGTTTTCCCGTTAGTTTTGAAATTAAAAATTTTGACTGTCTCCCAAAAATGACAGGAGACTTATTTTCCGAAATCAGCCCGATTTTCATCTATCCCACACCATTAACTATTCAGGAAAAATGCAAACAGAAATCGGTGAAATTCCTAATTATGTGATCCGATGCCTAGTAGCTAATCTCAAAACTTCAATCTCCAAGTACCCACCTCTACTCTCTACATTTGATGTCACATGACGATGACATTATAAGGAACCATCCAGAGCAACATCCACACATCCCTTAAGATTCCATCGAGATCGAATGGAAACTGTTGCTTATCAAAAATAAACTGAACTTGACAATGATTTTACTAGTCGACTAACCCAATGAGCCATACTGGAGCTACATACTCTGGAAACTCTCTTGCCTATGAGTAACCTAGGTACTGCCTAGCGAGACATCCCATCTGTTGAGATCTTCGTGGGATGTGTCAAAGTACTAACATTCCAAATATTGAGACACCAGCCAAAAATACGAGGTCTGATCAAAACGTTCCAGACTTTTCCAACCCCACAAGGAAGGACTTCACACCCACAAGGCTGACTCTGTCACATAAGCTAATATTTCGATTTTCCTAACCATAGCTTTAGGATTTATTTGAGAATTCGCTTATTATCCCATTACTGCATGAATGGACTTTTTGCTTCCGAATCCACAAGGTAGTGAATCATCGTTTTCACTTCTCAAGGTTGAAAGAAAAATATTCTCCAAAATCAAAATTACCATTGTAATATAGGCTCTATTTGGGCCTAGTTGCTCCCCGAAGCTTTTAGTTATGTAAATCACTTCTAAGATAGAAAAATAGGGCTGAATTTTGAAAACGCCCTAACTCAAAAAATTAATGTATTATTTTTCATCAATTTAAAATAGTATTGAATTTTTAGAATCGAATGAGTCCACCCAGAGCTCTGTAGGACGTTCGCTCCCTCCGATAACTTAAGGGTTGGACTTACGATAAATCAGAAACACGAGTGTGAATCGCAAAAGAGGCCTAATCTCCGTTCAAATTTTAGCTGACTAAAATACCGATCGTTGTTCTTTTCTTCGAGTTGTATTCAGTATTGCGTCCTAGCAACCAGCATTCAAATTTCCTAATGAAGGCAATCACAACTCCCTTAATTGAGTGTGAATTGATTGTGAAGTAGGTATGTAGTACCTATGGTTGGGTAGATTGGGTATGGTTGGTAGCCCAATGGGTAGATTGGGTTCGGAGGGCATTGGGGCCCCACAACTACCAGAACTTCCTCGTCGTCTGCGTGGCAACACTGCCAACAGCCGTACGGTGTTCAAGGGGTAGTCGTGGGACAACAGATACCCTTTGCTGTGCCTGTTGGAGTAGAAATGAACATTTGTATCATCTAGTATAAGCCGTGTCAAGCAGGTGCTTTGTCATCTAGCGGCTGGGATGTTGAGAGGGAGAGATTCCTGCCAAGCGACCAGGGTAAGAAGCCTGACATCGTAGCCATCAAGTCTGATGGGTCTTGCATTGCCCAGGTTGTCAATGGCAGCTTGGACATGGTGCAGACCTGGCGGGCTGAGATGAGAAAGTGTGATAAAGTGACACGGCAAATGGTTGTCGAAACTAAAAGGAGTTGCACCCAACAACATCAGGGTGATGGCTGCAACCTTGTCATGGCTCGGGACAAGTGCCACGGAGTTGCACGAGTTGGGCATCTCGGTAGGTATACTCCGTGGTATCACCACCAGTGTCCTGCTCGTCTCATATTTGAATTGGTGGTCTTTCTATAGAGGTACTTCCCTTCATCCCTCCCTCCCACCCCCCACCTTCCTCATCCCTAGGACTGGCGTGGGTGAGTCCTGGGCGTCCTCCCTATTATATTTGATTTATTAATTTTTTTATTTTATTAATGGCGTTCCCCTCCGTCCCAAAAGACAATAATTTGTCTTCGAGGGGAGTTGGAAAAAATAGTGGCAACGGCAAATCTGTGTTCTTTGCAGGCGAGTGATCTATAATATTACACACATAGTGATACAGAAAATAATACACCTTGGTGTAATAATGGTGGAACTGGTAGCCCTCTATTATCACTGGATTATTCCAAATAATGGCTACCTTTTCTGACAGTAAATCACCATCATACATCTGCAAGGCTTAGGAAATTATAGAGATAGACTACCAGTTTCATCCCATTTTTTCATTCGCTTTCGGATTGTTACCTTGAAACGTAAAACAACAAATTTTTGAGGAGTTAACTTTTTTCCAAAGGTTCATTATTGAAAATAATATTCCGAAATCAAAACAAATGAATTATTGTTACAGAGTTCGAGTAGCAGCAGTTTCGCGGAACAAGTACCGCGGGAGGAGAGGGTGGCTGAGCAGGAGCGCCCCCACGACGCCATCTTCCCGGCTCACTCCAGCGACTGCCTTCCCCTCGGGAGAGAGAGCAGCCCCCTCCTCGCCGCTCTCGAGGACAACAACTTCTGAAGCTGCCTCAACAGATGGCGTCAACCACCACCGAAACTACTGCTGTTCTGTTGATAGGTAGAAGGAACATTTGCATCACGTATTGAGGTGTTTATTGAGAATAATCAAACGGCTTGTGAGGCAACCAAATGTTGTGGAGTTCCGCCTAGATGTAAGAAACCTTTGATGAGTCACGAGACAAGTGCATGTTGATTGCTAGTCGATTTTGAGGTGGATCGAATCACAACATTCGATTTTGTATTCAAAAACAATATTATGTCTGAGTAATTCATTTAAAGAGTGTTTCATTTTGAATTCAATAACTTCGTCAAAATTGGAGACAAAGTTTACAGAAGTTTACACTTGAGTTGGTCAAAACTTTAGAGTTCGATGCTTCAAGGTATTTCCAAAAAAATGTCTTGGCAATTTTGTTTTAACCCCTAGGTTTTCAAGTTATTTTCAATGTTAAGATTTTTTCGTGTTTTCGACTTTTTTCATTAAAACTGCCATAACTCCTTTTAATAAAATTCAAATTTGAGGATATCGTTGGAAAAAGCGTTACATTTTCAAGCTTCCTAATGCTAACCAAAATCTTTTAGAAATAAAATATTTTTTTTAAATCAAAGGGGGGATGCCAGTCTGATGCCGGATCGCTGATTTAGTTAACCCAAATGAAGTTTTTCCTCGTTCAATCACCATTTACCCCATGAATTTCGCAGTTAACCTGAAAATGGGTTACTGTTGGAATTTGGTCATAATTTTTCCAAAGAGCGCCTTTCGAAATGGGCAGAAATTCAGAACAAAAACTTCGATTAAAAAAACTCTAATTTCCAAAATTTTTAAACTTTGCTTTTTTGACTCGAATTTTTTTTTTTAAAAGTGTTATTTCTAAAAGATTTTGGTTTTTGCACTCGGTATCCTGGAAATTTGAAGATTTTTCCAACGATTTCCTCAAATTTGAATTTACTTGGCAAATGACGGGAGTTATAGGAGTGACATGTAATCCTATGGGAGTTAACCCTTAGGGAGCTTGTCTAAACTACCAGGAACTAGTTACTAAATAAACAGTATTTATAAATGAATAAAGTTACCTTTCGTTGTAGCGAAGGCAGGAATGGGAGGGGCGGAGGACTATTCTCGACAGGTTCACTTTGAAGCGAAGTGAAGTATGAAGCCAGACGGGCTTACTAGTGGTATTGAAGTTAACTGGTTCAGGGTTGAAAATCAAGTGGAGAAGTGACGTTATGTTCCTAGGCTGGTACCTAGGGGCGAACCTCAGAACCAGGGTCTCAGGTAGTAGTCGAAGGAAGTCGAAGGAAACGATTCGAAAGTTTATTGAGAGATGGCGCTGGGCAGTCCTAGGGTCGAGCCCCTGACGAGGCCTGTCTGAAGTTATTATGGCGAAAATACAAAAGAGTAGCGTACTTAGGTTGAAAGTGAGATGGAGTTACTGACGACAACTAAAGATACTCTTTTAAAGCCGCGTCCACACTTGCAACATTCAGCCACTCCGAACCTTGCTCCGATCCTGCTCGGCTCTTCTGTCCCGAACATCGCAGCGCTCCAACCTCGCTCCGCCCATATAAGCTCACCCCACTCCGAACATTTCTTTGATGCAGGATGAAAAAACCGCCATCAGAGCGATCGGACTGCGCTCCGCTCCTCCAATCCTCATTCCTTTGAAGTTTTGCCGCCCCAAACACGCCCAGAGGATTGGAGCGATGTTCGGAGTGGCCGAATGTTGCAAGTGTGGACGCGGCTTAACGAGTCTGTGTACTAGGGTTGCGAATTGAGTAACTTTTAAGCTTCCACAATAAATGAAGGGTCAATACCCTTTGGTTACGAATTCAATATAGATTTCAGGTTTCAAGATATAAAATTTCAACTCGCGGATCGCGTCTATGTCACGCAAATCCCGGGGTCCCTGTGGCTGGCCGCATCTATGTCACGCAAACACCTCTCACAAAATACAATTATTATCTACGTACCGTATTGGAGAATCCGTCGTAACCAGCCAGTCGAGTACAGGAGGCGAGCGCTTTCGATGTAAAGACATCATCTTCAGGCCGTCGAGAGAGTACTCGAGTACTCTCTCGACGGCCTGAAGATGATGTCTTTACATCGAAAGCGCTCGCCTCCTGTACTCGACTGGCTGGTTACGACGGATTCTCCAATACGGTACGTAGATAATAATTGTATTCTTATAACTAGCGGAACTAACCCCATTCATTTAATACCTCTCACAAAAGGTACAAGAATAACTGCTACCATTCTTTTGTTCTCTATTTCAGCTCTTTTCTAGCTGTTTTTCGTGATAGATGAACATATTATGAGTCGAACGGTTCAATCCGGAGCTGAATTGGTCAATATGAAGGTCATGAGCAGTTATCAAAGTGACACCTTAGCTTTGCGGGCTTCACAAAAAAAATGTCTCCGCGACAGTGGACCAACGCGTTTTTTTTCCCTGCGTTCGACGTGTTAATGTAACACTTCCTACCTATCATATTGGCCAAATGATGAGGTAACCTTTGTCACTTACTTGAGGAGCCCGTAGGCAGTCCTTTCCAGAGGTGGCGTTGAGATGATGGGTCGTTGTTCCTACGAGGTACTCGGTCCATACAGGCAATTCGGTTCTACACAGGCTTTCTGGGGGAACAGGGGGTTCGAAGAGTATTGCTATCTTCAGCACTGACTCACAGTGACTAGGGGACTATTTTGGGGGATCGAGGGATTACTCCATGTACAGAATGCTTCAGAGAGAGTGAGAGCTTCCCAAGGAGGCAATAAAGGCAAAGCTTCCAAAGGGAATGAATATTATTCAAACAAATGGAGGTCCCTCGATTTCCCCCCACCTCTTTCCAGGGCAATCAGCTGTTTCAAGTGGACGTTCATCTTCCTTATTTCCCAGTAGTGAAGGGAGGAAAGCTCTCTGCGTGTTTTGGAAATAGGCCACGCCCAGTACGCGTGGTCTTTAGGTCCTCCTTCAGGGTGCTGGTAACGCCCTTTGATGTGAGGCTAGATTGAGGAAAGAGGGTGGCTTCAAGCGGCAGCTCATAGACATAAGTCAAAAACACGAGAAAAAACACTTGGAAAAACGAGAAGTTAAAACAATATTGCTAAGGGAGATTGTTTGTTGGAAATACCTCGTAGAATCAAATTTTGACACTCTATATTCTGCGTACAAGTTGATCCTTCCACTCTTCCCTACGCCATCGATGTGTCGAACAAGGTGATCGATTCGAGTTAAGTACTGATTTTATATCGATTGTGGCGCGTTGTCTCGAATTGATGCCAACCCAAATGATGAGAATTCTGTTGAAGGTCCACCTTGGCCACAATTTACTGTAAAAATGTCAGCACCTAAAAGCGTCAAATTAATCACTGTCGGCGCTCTACACAAATATTTTGCACAAATATGTCTTCAAGCAACCGGGTGGATGAGTTTGAAGATTGGCTTTTTAAACGTGGTTTTTCGGGGGTTTTACGACTATTTTGCGTACTTTTTTTGGCACTAGCTCGCTTCAAAGACGCGCTTTAAAGGACAATGTCCATGGCTTCAATAGATTCAGTGCCAAAATTACAGAAAAAATGACAGTTGTAATTTTAATAGAAGTGGGCTACAGGTCGCATAAGACCTGACTTTTCATGACAAACTTATCATTTTACGCATATTTATCAAGTTTTTGGCTCTAGCTCGGTTCTGAGACCAGTACGATCAGCCTGCTCGATAGACATCAGCCGACTTTCCTATAAAATAGTGATAAGGAAGTCAAACCAAATTGAACCAATTTTTGGACATTCTACTCTGATATCTATTTTAATATATGCATTCTAATGTAAGTTTTGGGCGATAATATGGTTTTTAAGTTCTAAACCTGTGAAATAAAAGATTTGAAACCAGTTCAACATAATGTTGATGTATTGCCTATAGTCCCCTTGAGGGAACACCCCTCTAAAATGTAGGTACCTTAATTGCAACATTTTCAAGATGACTTTATTTTTGGGTTATTTGGACCTTAAGATGGTTGGGAAATGAAGGGCTACTGAAAAAAATCGATTTTAGGCTTTCTAGGCGTTGAGGGGGTTAATGGAGTCGTGACCTCAGGCTATGACGAAGTAACACCTATTATGAATGAAAAAATTGACAGGAATATATAAACCATCAGACTCGAAATTCGACAACAAGCGAAACGATTACACAATCGAATGTTGGTGGGATGTAGCAGATCGATGTTTTTACTTCATTACATTGCCGACAGAGCGCTATTCAGTCTTAAAACTGAGTCGAAGTGGTGGGAAGATCAACTTGTACACTGAACGTCGAGGCACCCATTTCTACAGTAGCCATTATTTCAACGGTATCCATTGTACGGCTGAATTTTCCAGTACCTATATAAGAACTCTGTTACGTTCAAAATTCTTCCAAGGCGGAGCAGTCCATTCATCCCACCTCACCAATACAATTTGGCTGAATTTCAACGGTTTGGCCTCAAGTCGATAATTTGGACATCAAAGACATTCATGAGTGAAGACTCTGGAATCCCTACATCTCACCCCTGCGCCATCTCGATTGAAAACTGCCAACATCGAAGTGTGAAACTGGTGTGAAATGTTCCAGTAGGAACTCGTTTATCTTACGCTCAATCAGGTCTTCAATTTCACCAAGTTCCGAAACTGATTTAGCACTATTTCTTCGAACTTGGATTTAAACGATGTATTTTACATTTATAAGAAAAAAGCACAAATCTTTTCGTATAGGAATTTAGGTTCCTAGTAATGTCGAATTCTAAGTGTCAGAAAAATGTTTAAAAAAAAAATCCTGTCTTATAGAAAACTGATACAATTTTATTACTTAAGTTAGGGTTAATTAATTAATAACTTGAAGTGCTGAATAAACTAATTTTGAAAATTTTAATATTATCGCAGCATCTAAATTACAATAAATTGGTCAGAACACAATTGTGGCGGTTCAATTGTAAGAAGACACCTCGGGGGGAAGAGTGTGGTGTTTATGATTGCCAAATCAATTCGCTTCTTGTTAATTTTTGAATAAAAAGAAAACTCAAGTAGGAAGTGAGGTTCGGATGGTAATTTTGTACAACCTTTTATTTACGAACAAACATCAATTTGGTCTAGAAATAGTCAAGTAATAATAATCAGTGATGACGGAGAACTTTTTAGTTGATAAATTACTGAATTTGCCTCAATTTTGAATTAGTAAACTATCGGTCTTTTTAGGTAGGTTATTCTACCTTGATCCACGTCTACTTGAACTTCACGTCCTTTCCTCTCAGGTGAAACACATGAAGTTGCTTCGCGGCTGTTTTTTTCTTCTCACAAGTTTGTTGCCTCCGGGGATCGCCCACCTGTAACTAAATCTATGTGTCGAAGATCCTCCAGTGTTGTTCGTCGCTCAGCTCAGCCGCTCACTCTCTCACCGTAATTATCCGCAGGTAATCTACGGGCTCTCGTACCTGTTCACTATAAACCAACGGACTATCCATTATGGTTTGTGGACTTCACTTGGGTCTGAAAGCACGAAGGTGAATCAAATACGAGTATAAACCGGAATTTTTGTGTCAAAAATACATTGGGACAAGATAAAATGAGCAATAAAGTGTAAAACCTCGCAAGTCGAGTTAGATTTGAATAAAAAATCGTAAGTCATAAATACCGAAATAAATACGATTTGTGCACAGAAGTCTTGCAAATAGGATTCACGCTTCATCCTTAAGAGATACAGAAAGGGGCAGCCACTGAAACTAGTTCTTTTTTTTCGTCCCCTGAAAAATTGATATTTTCGGACTTTCAAGGATTTTTACTTTTACCATCGAATTTGTGTAGTATTTGTCTGCGTAATCTTCTGATTTGCTAACATCAAGACACATTTTTCCCATCGAATCGGAAGTTTATTGATGCCGTCTTCAAAAAAAGAGGAGCGTTTCCAGGCAGTAACGCTCAAAGGCTTCAACAGCTGTTTTTTTCAACGAGGCAAACATGTGATAGTTCTGGACTCCAGGGAGGGTGCTCTAGTGTCTCAGTGAATTTCGTTTTTCCCAAGTTGGAGTGGGGATCTTCAAGTTGGCTGTGGGAGCGGGCATTGTCAAGCATCAAAATCTTGTTTAAAAAAAGTAAACAACAATTTCTGGTTGAATTTTCCTCCACAAAGGTCATCTGTCTTCCAAAGGGAAGATCAGATTTGGTTTTGATGATTGATGTAGCTACTTATTGCCTCACCCGCTTATGTGGTCACCTAAGTCCATTGAAATGGTCGGCTACAATTTCCCAGTACCTTGATTCGATGGTGACAGACAATAATGACATTTCTGAGGAAATAAAGGCCCGGATGGAAGCAGGAAACCGATGCTTTTGGTCACTCAGCAAGGTGCTCAGGTTCAAGGCTCTCCCAAGAAAAGCAAAGCTGAAGGTGTACAAGACCATGATTCGGCCTGTGGTAACATATGGCTCTGAATCGTGGGTCCTCACACAGGAATGGGAACAAAAGCTCCGGGTTTGGGAACGGAATGTCCTGAGGCGCATATTTGGGCCAATCTTTGACCCTGACGATATGCGCTGGAGAATTCGGAAAAACGAGGAGCTTCGGGAGCTTTACAATGAGCCTGACATTGTAACCTTCATCAAAAAGGGCCGACTGCGTTGGATCGGGCCCGTGGAAAGAATGGATTCGACCCGCGTCCCTAGGAAGCTGCTCTATGGGAAGTCGGGTGGCAGCACAAGATGGGTAGATGACGTTGAGGCTGACATCATATCACTCGGCGTTCGATGGTGGCGGACCGCAGCACTGGACAGAGATGTATGGCGAGGTATTGTTGAGGAGGCCCAGGTTCTCTAGAGAACTGTAGCGTCACGGAAAGGGAAGGAAGCTTATGTGGTGGGGTTCACCAACGGCCCAACCCGAAAAATTATCAAGACCTGCGATACCTCCTCATAAAGCTCTGGGGACTGTGACCTTGCCTGACATGGGATGGCAAAAGGGTTCTCCGAAGAGTCCCTGTTCCAAGCAGGGCCCCATCTCAAGCACCCCCACCCCCTCCAGCCCACAACTAAAAGGGTCTCCTCCTTAAACTGGGTAGCATCATCAATGCTCGCACTAGTCTACTACTGGGGCTCTTCACTTTTTGGCTACACAAATTATCTAATCTCCTGGGCTGACTGGCTTTAACTTTGGTGATCTGATGGGAACCAGTTCATTAAACCAGCAAACAGCCATTAGTTAGCAAGGTCACTGATTGGAAATTGACGTCTTTTTCAGCAATAAGCACGCTTCATCTCATCCAATAGCTGGTAGAATTAAGCTGCATTATCTGTGCGAAGTTCATGAAGAATGTCAACGTACAGAGTTCCTTTGAAATGTCTAGTTGCTGTCGTGTCTGATAGACAGAAAACGAGGCACCCATCTGGCCAAAACTCATATGTAGAATGGTTTGAGCACTTTCAACGCTCATCATTTGCAATCTCTGAAACATTTCACCTTCAAAATGGCTGCGAACAGTGGAAATGTTTTCTTGGGTCAAATTGGTCCGAGGTAGATGTGTGTGGGGCTCATTTTAAACTGTTTCCCGTCCCTCTAGATATTTTTTGTGCCAATTACAGCCCCTTCACTGAGTTCTACTTGCCACACGGGGTAAATTGTGTTTCCTATTTGATTCACCCTTGTATTTATCTAACTTTTCATCCCTGTTTCAGCTAGTCATGGGTATTGCGAACCCCATAGATACTTGTTTTTATCCAATGCCAATGTGTGGGCACCAAAGCCATTTGACCACTTGGTGCCCAGTGCAATTTGGAAGTTTTCGACCTGCAGATGGAAATTCTTTTATCCTTGTGAAAGAGGAAGGGGTTCACCAGGCCTGTGGCAGCACGAAGGATGGCCTGCATCAGTCTCTCCATGACTTTGTTTTCGAGAATAACTTGAACAACCCTTCCTCTTTGTCCACTCTGGAGTAAAGTCCTCCACCGCTAATACGATCGCCACATCCTCCAAAGATCAGCTCAGGAGATGGTCGACTTTCCTGGAAGTGGGAGTGTGGCGCAGTCAGGTAGTTCCTGACTCTAAGCTAGAGGTGTGTCGGTACAGCTGTAGGACTGTGGAACTGAGCATCAACTTGTAACGGTTCCAAGCAGTGACAAAACCCCTCTTACCAGTTCAATTCCCTTACCAATCCAGTACCAGGAAGCGCCCTTGCCGGTTCTGGACTGGTTAGCATGGAAATTGTCTCCGGTGTTCTTGTTCATTTGTTATGTTCTTAAACTGTCACGAGAAATGATTCTTTCCTTGAAATTTTTGGTCTTTATTATTGAATTATTGTCTCTTGTTCAACACTAGTTTGAATTATTTCCTTTTGTATTGCAAGTAGATATCAAAAGAGTGGGATTTGACCAAGTTTGGTAGGCAGTGTACTGGTAATGTACCAGTAATTTGGAACAGTTACATCTTTGTCACCGTAACCATTGAAACCGTTCCAGGGAAATACCTGGACCGACACTCCCCTGCTTTGAGCTTTTTTCAGGTCTCGGAGGTGGGTGGCTGGAGCTGTGATAGATAACCTGGAAATCGCTGAAATCCTAACCCCTTCATTTTATACGTTCGAGGCTGAAAAAAAATCCTTAGCAAAATGGGTTCAACCCCAACTTACTTGTAAATGTTACGTAGTTACAACATACATACTAAAAATGGCTCAATATTGAACACCCCTAGTAAGCTTTACTGGTAGATCTCGTTTCAGGCAGTCTTTTCTCCCCAGGACTCGAATTTTTCCCATTTGCAAACCACCACCAGTTTTATCTAATATTATCATTCAACCCCGAATAATTTCATGCAAAATTAATCCGGAGACATACCGAGATTCTACCAAGACCTAGGTGTGGTTCTTTCCCTGTTTAAATAGTTCATCTTGCTTGAATCTTGAACACGTTATTAGAGGCACAGGAACGAGTTGTAGTTGAAGTTTGAGCTCCGAAATCATAACAAAATATTTATAGGTAGGTAGGTAGGCTAATATTTAAACAAATTGTAAAAACCATAATGCGAACAGCGAGCTAAATTGTTCAAATTTGCCTCAACACTCCATCTGGCTTTCTTGGAGTTGGTTCGATGAGGGACCACATTTCTCTTATTTTACGTAAATCTTCATGGCAGTCACGTTCCAATACGGGAAACTCAGTTTCTCATCCTACTTTGCAGAGACGTGACAGTTTTCAGGAGAATATCTTCTACTATTGTAATTGTAGTTCGCTAGCATTTTATTTACCCGTTTCCTTTCTTTCACAGAGCTACCTGAAGGTAGAGTATTGTCAAAAAAAAAAACTTAACGATACTTGGTTCATCTACCGTTCAATAGAGAGTTCCTAGTGGTTTTTGATACGGCGTGACGTATTACACACACACTCTCAACATGGAAGATATACTTCTTCCATGCTCTCAATCCGGCGCCGGATTGTGATAAGAACACGCCGTATCCGATACGGCGCCGTATTGTTATGGTCGAATACGTCACTAGGAGGCAATCCGGCGCGCCGTATTGAAAACATGGCGGACGATCCGGCTCGGGCGCGCCGGATCGACCCTACTAGGAACTCTCTAATAACTCGTAACCACCAGAAGTGATATCCCATTATGATGATATCCCGATATCCCCGCGGAGATAATGTAGAATAACTATAATACTCAAATGAGCTCTTTCAGCATTAAAACGCCGCCATTATTCTGCTCAACGTTGCCTATCAATAAAACCTCGAATGGTGGAAGGAACCGTTGAATGTAAATTTACATGAACCGCAAAACAATGTGAAATCGTTCACTCATTTCATACAATGAAGAAATCTATAAAATTAAAAAGAAAAAAATTTGGACGAGTAGGTAAGTAAGCGCACTATTTGTTGGTTCGTAATCTAATTTTCAACGTAAATTGTTACTGTTACCATTCTCTACCTATTTACCTATTTTTCAGTAAGGTCTATAGTAAGTACGAAACGTTTCATTTGTAAATTAATAAAAAGATTATTTCATCTATAATCAGTGTTGATTTCTTGACGTGTCCAAATAATTGATCATTTTGTACGGGCAAGTGCCCAATGTGCAAAATAGAGTCCACGGAGTAGGAGTTAAATGAACGAATTTTCAAAGAAATCTTCGAAGCGTTGGAAAATCGAAATATTAGCTATGGGAGAGTAGTCAGCCTTCTTAGTTAAACATGTTAATGTATGCATACAGAAGTTAAGACATGTTAAAGTAATGCATGCATTCCAGGCGACGTCCCATTGGAAAAGCACCTCCTAAAGCTTATGCTCAATTTAAACCAGTTGGTAGGCGATGAAACACTTAGCCCTTGTAACGTACAAAAGTAGAAAGACAACGGCGTACAAAAGGAGAAAGTACCGAATTTATATTTTTCCGAGTGTAATGACCCACATATCATCAATAATTAGTTCTTAAATAAAGAAGCTACCGGGAGGATCCCTGAGTGAGTCATCGCCCACTGGGAGAGACGAGGTAGGGGGGATACGCCAACATGACGTCACCTTTCCACCTCTCTCTCTCCCGAGTAAACGACATGAGTATATAAGCCCACTCAGGGATGCTCCCTTAGTCAAGTCTATCGCCTTCGTCATTTCGCTCTCAAACCTTCTCCTCGAATAAGGATCTCCTCGAAGTACTAGGCTCATTAGGTAAATATCCCGTCATCTTCTCGGTAGGTTTCTCTGAAACGCCGGGGCTGACGGGCTAGCCGCCTTCCTCAGTGCTTAGCACCTCGGTGTGGTTATGAACCGCCGATGCGACAGCACTGCATGTTAGGATAGGGAACTTTCTCTCTTCGTTGAGTAGGGGTTAAAGAAGAATCAAACGCCGCAGCGAGAAGGTCAGCTCCTTCACTCGCCAACACGCAAACATAACACCGAGAAAAAGTACAGAATTAACTTTTTAGAACGCAAACGGACTCGAGGACAAGAGACTTTTTTTCTAAATTTTAAAACACTTGAAAAAAACAGCTGGGGCGATTTAACACAACTCGTCGTTTGAGGCCCAGCATAGCCCATCTGACATTTTGGCGAAATCGAGTTAAGAACGGTTTCTTATTCAAAATTTCACGCCCGAGCGATTGGCGCTAACAGTTTATTGATCTGGCCGCTCGTAGCGCTAGTATTTGCGATTTAGTCAGCATAGCATATCTAAAACCACCCAACAGCAAGGCACGTCTGCACAGAAAACATGGAAAAATCGTATATGCCAGGAAGCGAGGTAAGTTTATTGAGTTTATTGCAATAATTTGAAGTGTCTAGCGGTTTTTTCCTTTTAGTAATGCTTAATAAAGATTCAATCTTGATTTATAGCAAAAAGAAAATCATAAATCATCGGCATTTGTTAAGAAAATAAGATAAATAAGTTTGAACTGCAAATGTTCTATGCTGCTGGGATGAAGCTATGTTAGATGTGCCTTGCTGTTTTGTGTTTTATTTCGAACAAAACTTATTTCCGTGAACAAAATCGGTGTCTTTGCAGGAAAAAAGAAGAAACGAAGTTCTCGCAAAGTTCCTGTGAGGCAGAACTTAGGCCTACCAAAGTACCCAAAAATAATTGTTAATGTTTTCTCATAGAAGGAAAACGGCGTAATCATTTTCCAAAACTAAGAAGTAATAATAACTGCATGTTACCCCTCTGCAAAATAGCACAAATGTCAGCACAGCATATCTAGGGGACGAAATCTTGGCAGCATAGCACATCTACGCCAATTTTGAAGGTAGTTCGTTGGCAACCAAATATAATGTAAAATTATGTTGAGCGACCCCAATTAGGCTAGTTTGAACACAGAAAATAAAGAAAACAAGATTGCCTTACTCGCAAAACAGTTTTTTGGCTCTCCTGAAAAGTTGGAAAAAGTTAGATGTGCCATGCTGGGTCTCAAACGACGAACTACTGTAGAATCTACCCACAGTACTCCCCCCCCCCCAGAGTCATTGGAACCTCACTGGGCATAGCGAACGTCGACCGCTCCGTGTGGACGCTGGCGCAGAGGTGGCAGTGGTTATGGATGGAGGTTGGTTTTAGCAAGGGGAAGTTCTGAGCTGGGATGTAGCAGGAACGCTGGTTTCAACCTGTCAACTGATAAGGTTTGTTTCCCCATGGGGGTGAGGAGCGTGAAAACTTTGTCCGTGCGAGCAGTCGCAGCGTATGTCCATCATAAGTCGGCTGGAGTGGTTCACTGATAGCGTCGTGGTGTACGAACACATGGGTGGCATTTGGCAGCTCCCGATGAATGTACGCGGCCTTTGGCGTTTTGTGGTGGAAGAGAACCGGACAAATGCTGCGCACATGGTCCCATAGCTTGAGAATCAGGTTGGGACACAGAGTAACGGAGACAAGTTAACAGAGAAGAAAGCCAACGTTAAAATGGTGTGCAAGCATTTTTGAGGCTGCCTCAGTTGCGCCATCTACTTTCAGCTAGGATTGAGGAACTACTACGGAAGTGGTGGGGGGAGAGGGCACACTCTTCATACCGCTTCTTTTCAAATCCTTTCGAATGACCAGTAATTAGGTATTACTTTTCGTTTCATCATCATTTTGATTTGCAAAAATTACTTGAAATGCCAATCGAGGCGAAAGGTATTATCCGAGTTGCCCTTAATATTGATGTTGTCCCTATCGCCAGTTGTTCATATGTTCAATCGACAAATGCCACCCATAGAAACGTTTGAAACCCAGTGTATTATTGAAAATCGCACGATTTTTTCGTACATATCGCGAATATAACTAAATGTTATCAAATTAATTACTTGGATGCGGCCGGTTACGCACCAAGGAGAAAAATATGTGATAAACAAGGTGACTTGTTGTGATGAGGTTGGGAACAAGTGATCATGAACGCTATCTGTGGCTTTCCGCTATAACTACGTCCTGGAGCTCCACCAATCAGAACGCTTCTCGGGCTCCCACATTCAGCTTTCAGCCCAGTGGGTTGGGAGCATCCGTGTGTAGGGACCTGTCTTCGAAAAAATCTGCTGGTAATCGCACCGGTTCGCCGTAGAGGAGTTCAGCAGGTGTGACGTCTAGTCCTGGGATGATGTAGGCCCTCAACCCTAATAGAACTGTAGGGAGGCGCGGAACCCCATCATCCGTCAGTTGCGACTTTAACGCAGCCTTCAAAGTGCAATGCCACCTCTCGATAGTCAAAGTCAAAATGTTTTTTATTGTAGAACCAATTTTTAGATGGCATTACAATAGTCAGAATACTAAATTAAGAAGAATATAAAACACAAATGTCATATAAATAATTACAAAAACAAATAAGTAGAATCAAAATTCCAACTTAAAAAATCCAAAACAGTGTACAACTC
This sequence comes from Apolygus lucorum, assembly GCA_009739505.2. Lineage (NCBI taxonomy): Eukaryota > Metazoa > Arthropoda > Insecta > Hemiptera > Miridae > Apolygus > Apolygus lucorum. The sequence continues at coordinate 64,436,372 of CM019180.2, forward strand.
AGCCTCGATCAATACTTCCTTCACTCTCTTTCGAAATCGATCAGCCGGTAATGCCCGAATCCGATCAGGCAGTCGATTATACAGGCGAACTCCCTGCTGAAGAGGATTTGTACGAAGGGAGGTAGAGAGATGAGCCAGCGGAGGTCGTATGGCATAACGCGATCTGGTTGCATGGTCGTGAAGATCGCATCCTCGTCGTAGGCGTTCTAGATTATTCTTCGTGAGAACTAACACGTGAAATACATAGAGCCCTGCAATGGTAAGACACTGCAGACGCCTAAAATATCCACGGCACGACTGCCTATAACTCAGGCCGAATATGATTCGAATAGCAGCCTTCTGCAGACGAAACACAGCTCCACAATGGACGGAGTTTCCCCATAAGGGAACACGATAGCATGCTCAGCTCATAAAGTAAGCAAAATAAACGGTCCTCAGGATGTCGAACGAGACAGCTCTTGATAACCGTAACAAGACAAAGTTACACCTTGCCAACTGGGGAGCCAGGCCGTCAATATGAACCTGCCAGGACAACCGGTTATCCACCTGAATGCCCAGGAAGTTCACCGAACCCATCAAAGGACCACTCAGGTTGAACTGCAGGTTTTGTGTCTTTTCTTTATTTAGGATTAGGGAGTTCGCATTGCGATAGCACCATTAGCCGCCGGGTGATACGCTGTAGTGCGAATGCGGTCCATTCCAAGCATGATGGCGAGGCATTCGAACTGCGGGCCGTAGCGACTGACTCACACACTTTACACTGGCAATTCTGTTTCACTCAATGCATGTCATTTGGCTAGTATTTTGAGTTAGAAATACTGGACTCCCCCCCCCCACCCACCCACCACTGCCAACAACTGATAATGTGTGGCGGGGAGATCGTGGACTGACAGTCCCAAGCCTGTCGCCGATCTCACGTCTGATCCAGCCTGCCCTGCTGCCACACCTTCAGTTTCCACAGACTGCAGTCCATAGCCTTCAGATTTAACTGATAATGTGCGGGTAACCATGATCTAGGCCTCACGCCGGCCTGCAGACAAATCGTGTAGTGTATGGGCGCCTTTAGATATGGTAGGCAGTCCGTCCAAGTTCACATCTGTATTCAAGGTGAAACACAACAAAAACACGATATATGCGGTTTACAGTGTCCTGGCACCACTACTAGTTCCACGGTGAAACAGAGAATGATTCTTGAAAATCCGGAAGTATAATGAGAATTTTTCCCTCAATTTCAAAGTTTGGTTACAATTAGTAAGCTATAAAGGGACCAAAATATAGAAAAATCGGATATTTGTGAATATTATCCCCCCACTCGACCCCTCCTCATGCTAATTTCGATACTTTGGTGAAATAGTGTGGAACTAGGAAGTTACCAGAGTCGAACAAAAGAAGAAACACGCAAATCGGAGTTTACAAGATTATGCCCAAACATATTGTTTAGTAATGCATGCATTCCAGGGGACGTCCCATTAGTAAAGCATTAGATCAGTTTAACCAGTTGTTAAGTGATAAAACTGTTTCACTCGATGTAATTTATCTATTACTTTAGGCAAGAAATACTGACCCCCCCCCCCCCACCATTATCCACCTTAACATTTCTAGCGGCATGGGAGCATCGAATCTGAAGAGCATTTTAAAATCCATGCTCTACGATACCCAACATGCGAATTCAACCCCCCCCCCCCCCCCCACCGCCAACAATGGTGTCAATCTGGCACCAAAGCGGAAATACTTACGTCGTAACATTGAACTTTCATCTATTAGTTTTGGTAGGCAGTCCGTCGAAGTTCACATCCGTATTCAAGGTGAAACACCAAAAACCCAAGAAATACGTGGTTTATGGTGTCCTGGCACCATGGTGGCACCACTGTTAGTTCCTTGGTGGTACAGAGAATAATTCATGCAAATCCTAAGGTATAATGAGAATTTTTCCTCAATTCCAAAGGTTGGGTACAATGGGGTATTTCGGTCAATTTTTTTAATCTTTTTTTTTTCAAAACAGTATGGCTCAGGAATAACGGTAATTGGGTCTGTTTGTTGAGAAAATGTTTTTAAAAAATCAGAGAAGCTAAGGAAAGTTGAAGATTTGAATGGTGTGACGTAGCTAGCCAACTGTATTTGAAAAAGTATCCATGCACAGAAACCCTTGGAGGACCTCTTGGATACTACAAAATACTACTCACACAGGCGCGCGGCGTAGTCCTTGCCTAGTGTGTGTGCATTTATAGCGGCCCGCCTTTTTCAAACGTGTGATCTCTTTAATTAATTTTTCTGCCACATGTTATAGTATCATTGGGCATAAAGTTGGAGTATATAGGTTTTCAAGGGTGCTGAATCCAAATTTGAGGTCAAAAACCTGAATTTCCGACCCACCGAAATACCCCATTAGTGAGCTATAATGGAACCGAAATATTAAAAAATCTGATATTTTGTGAATATTATCCCCCCACTCACCCCCTCCCCTTGCGAATTTTGGTACTCTGGTGAAATAATGTACAACTCGGAAGTTATTTGAGTCAAACAAAAAAAGAAACACACAAATCGGTTGGAAATTAAGGCCTGGGCAGAGTTAAGATTATGCCCGCAAACGCACGGTTTTCAAGCATTACCCCCCCTTTCCCCTTTCCACCCCTTAAAAAGCAAAATTCAAAATTCAGGCGCCGTAGTGCAAAACTAGATAGTTTTCCGCGTCGAACAAAAAAGAACCAGGAAAATCGGTTGAGAACTAAGGCCTGTGCAGAGGACACAAGATTTTGTCACACACAGACATACACCTATGGTTTTTTTCGCGGATTTGGATTCAGAATGGTCTAAAGGCCATATCACACGAGCGATTTTTCAGCTTTTTTCTGCAGAAAAATCGCTGGAACGTGAAGAGGAAGAAGTACAGTGATTCAAGTATCCATGCAAGGGAAGAAGTACAGTGTTTCAAGTATCCATGCAGCGGGTTTTTAATTCCACTTCCCCACCCCCCCATAGCACAGCCTGCACCCTGGTGGAGCGATTTTTCTAGCTTTGGAATATTTAGAACGAGTTCTAATTTTTCTAGTCCGCCATTTTGTGCGGGAAAAAAAGCTGGAAGGAAACCATTCGAAGGTTCTCCATCGATAAGTAATTTGTGGTTGTAGCATTCCTTGATCTACTAGTCGACGTCTGTTCAGTTTTCCGAGAGAAAAATTAATCAGTTCTTCGTTCATTTTTAAACCTCCAACAAGTATGCCGCCGAAGGATATAGTGAATAGGTGGACAACAAGTGAAACTTCGCTTCTAAAACGTTGCTTCAAAATTCCACACTACTATAACCTGATCCAAAACTTGTAGTCAGTGAAAATCGCTGGCCGCCAGAATGCGCTCTATTCGCAGTTTTCTGCGGTTATTCTTCTTCAACTTCGCCTAACTTATTCTAACTTCCTCTTCACGTTCCAGCGATTTTCCAGCGGAAAAAAAGCCAAAAAATCGCTCGTGTGATATGGCCTTAAAACGGATTACTGTGTGGTTATTTTTTTTTCTGTTGAGTGATGTCCAACTTCACCCCAGATCGATCGCATAAGGACGCCCAAGTCTTACTGTGGGACGTCCTAAAAACGCACGTTGTTCAAGCATTAACCCCCCCCCCCCCCCCTTTACACTCTTAAAATGCTAAATTCAAAATTTCGGCGAGGTAGAAAGAACCAGGAAAATCGGTTGACAACTATGGCCTGTGCAGACGACACAAGATTTTGTCACACACACACACACACATCTTATGTTTTTTTCGCGGCAATCATTGTTCGATTTTGACGATTCCAGTGGCAAAACTCACTAATAAATTCAAAAATCCTTGAAAATTTCAAATTTAGGTATATTTTGTTGAGCGCCGGTTCTTGAAAGAAATACTAACCCGGAACGCGGAATGAACTGCGACCGACAGACCCCCTTGGTCGATTCCAACGGCTCATTACTGTAAATAATCAACCTAAATCCAACGGAATGTGGAAGGCAATAGAAATTCGAGGAAAGTGAAAAACTTGATTGAAATCACATTTTATTAAATCATAATAGTCATCATAGTAGTTTATATAGTAAGTATGATTTATAACGTAAGCACTAGCGTATTTACTTATGAAAAATAATATAATTATGTACACCTCCAAATTCAAATTGTAAACCAGTAAAGTAGTAAGTACTTCCACAGATCACTTCACGCAAGAACTAAATAGGTGACTACATTTTCTCAAAACAATCTACGATTGAACACTGGTGTTTCCCCTCAAGATCCGGCAGATGTTTTCCATAACTTTCGGGATCAAAATGGAAATATCTTGGAGTTTTTGGACTACCCGAGTAAATACAAACTCGACAACACACCTGAACAAGGCCAAGGAGAATAGCAAAGCCGTAGGTAATGATTATACTCCGTACAATAATACGATTTGGATGTGCGATAACGGAAATGATTTTGAAATCCACTAGCAACGTGAATGTCGGGAATTCGGAGCTCTTCGAAACTTCACAATCAACAGGAGATTCTGATGCTGTAAACTACTACCCCTTTTAGGTGTCAACGAGGACAACATGGCACAACGTTTGATCCCAAGATGCGACGACTCTGAAGCCCACACAATGAAAACTCGTGATATCGTCGGCTAGAAGGTAAAACTGACCCAATTTGGTAATCGGCCAGTCGGTAATTTTCTCCAATTTTTCGTTACTACTGTCGGAAATTAACATAACTATTGGCTAAAAGCGGAAAACAGTGAAAACTCGTTTTTAATAAAAAAGACTGGAGGAACTTTCACAGACCAAATGGCATTTGAGAACTTTTCCCGTAACAATGGCAAGCAAATGACGTGTCTATTGATCAGTTTTGAGCAGCAAACAATTTAGGAATTGATGGCACGTCTCTCGAGAAAAGACAGACCAAATGTCGTCTGGAAAGTGTGAATATATGGTGAAAGTAAAAAGTAAAGTAATTTTTATGTTAGGAAACACTGAACTCACACATCGCTTACCAACCAGGAAAAACCTGGTTTTTTCAAATAATCTGTCATGTTGTGAAGCATTGCACTTTTTCGACGAAGAAACCAACAATTCAAGATCAATTTAGTGAAGTCTTTGATTTATCGATTCGATAGAGTCTGAAGGTTCAACTTTGAGCCCAAAAAAGCCTACCAGGAAGAACTTGGAGGCCCTCCTGGTCAATCGTCGAAATGGAGTTGGTCAGTTTTACCTTCCAGTCGACGACAATACAACCTTGAACACGAAGTTTAAGCCACAGCCTCCTTGATGCGGTCGATGACGGTGGGCAGGCTGTCAGCTGGGAGGAAAAGAACGCGTCTGAAAGGAGCCATGGTTTTGTCTTCTTCCATCCAACTGCCTCCAAGTCCCGAGTCACTTTCAACGGGAAATTCGAATTTCAGGTCGGTACTCTGCAACAAATACAAAACAGTTTTGTTTGAGAGAGAAAAAAACACTTTATTGAACATTTAGAAGGAATGAAGGTGGACAAGGACTCCTGTAGTTGTCGAAACGTAATGCTTCTTCTTCTTCTTCTTCTATGGCGCTACAGCCCGTCGTGGGGTCAGGGCCTCCTGTTTTTTCGTTTCAGGCTTCACAGTGTTGAGTTTTTTCCGTGGTTGAGTTACCAGCCCAACGCACAACCCCCAACCTGGAGGGCCAGGCCAGCTGAGGTCCGTGCCTCTCAGAGTTAGCTAGCTTCACTCCCTTCCTGCTTCGGAGCAGGGGATGGTGTCGCTACTCCTACTGACCTGAGACAGGCGATCAGGGTCAACCCCATTCAGGCTACAGGAAGGTCTCCTTTCAGTCGCCTTTTACGACACGCAGGAGATACGTCAGGGCAATTCTTCACTAGGCCTCATCCCTGCAGGGCCGCAAAACGTAATGGATTTGCCGAAAGTTCAAAATGAGTTGCCAAAAGTTCAATTTGGAATACCAAAAGTTTGCCAAAAATTGAAATTGATTTATGCCAAAGGATGTTTTTTTGCGAGCGTAAATGTGTGAGGAGTTAGTCTTGTGGGAGCCGAATTGCTGCTCCGTCCTCCAGTCCAAGTCCTCGGACTTGTCTCCTTGGGCTCACTGGGCTGAAAGCTGAATCTGGGAGCCCGAGAAGCGTTCTGATTGGTGGAGCTCACTGAGTAACGGAGACAAGTTAACAGAGAAGAAAGCCAACGTTAAAATGGTGTGCAAGCATTTTTGAGGCTGCCTCAGTTGCGCCATCTACTTTCAGCTAGGATTGAGGGAACTACTACGGAAGTGGTGGGGGGAGAGGGCACACTCTTCATACCACTTCTTTTCAAGTCCTTTCGAATGACCAGAAATTGATAACTTTTCGTTTCATCATCATTTAGATTTGCAAAAATTACTTGGAAAATCCAATCGGGGCGAAAGGTATTTTCAAAGTTGCCCTTACAATTGACGTTGTCCCTATCGCCAGTTGTTTAAATGTTCAATCGACAACTGCCACCCATAGAAACGTTTGAAACCCAGTGTATTATTGAAAATCGCTCGATTTTTTTCGTACATATCGCGAATATAACTAAATGTTATCAAATTAATTACTTAGATGCGGCCGGTAACGCACCAAGGAGAAAAATATGTGTTAAAAAAGGTGACTTGTTGTGATGAGGTTGGAACAAACAATCGTGAACGCGATCTGTTGCTTTCCGCTATAACTACGTCCTGGAGCTCCACCAATCAGAACGCTTCTCGGGCTCCCAGATTCAGCTTTCAGCCCAGTGGTGGAGCTTCAGGATGTAGTTATAACGGAATGCAACAGATCGCGTTCACGATTGTTTGTTCCAACCTCATCACAACAAGTCACCTTTTTTAACACATATTTTTCTCCTTGGTGCGTTACCGGCCGCATCTAAGTAATTAATTTGATAACATTCAGTTATATTCGCGATATGTACGAAAAAATCGAGCGATTTTCAATAATACACTGGGTTTCAAACGTTTCTATGGTTGGCAGTTGTCGATTGAACATTTGAACAACAGGCGATAGAGACAACAACAATTGTATTTGTAACTTGGAAAATACCTTTCGCCTCGATTGGATTTTCTAAGTAATTTTTGCAAATCTAAATGATGATGAAACGAAAAGTTATCAATTTCTGGTCATTCGAAAGGATTTGAAAAGAAGCGGTATGAAGAGTGTGCCCTCTCCCCCCACCACTTCCATAGTAGTTCCTCAATCCTAGCTGAAAGTAGATGGCGCAACTGAGGCAGCCTCAAAAATGCTTGCACACCATTTTAACGTTGGCTTTCTTCTCTGTTAACTTGTCTTCGTTACTCTGTGCTTGGGCTCAAAGCCTCATGGAAACTGCTCGATGGGCGGAGAATTGAGTTTTCACTCGCGTCCACATCATCACTTGAGTGTAGGATTTGGACCATTTGTTGGCAAAGGCGTAGGGAGGCATTCTTGAGAAAAGCGTCATACTCTTTATGCGATGCTCCATCGCATGAAATTACGAGTGGCGTGAAAGACCTTCTCAGATCTTCGGCTATTCTGTCGTATTTTGCATGCTTGGCTTGGGCAGCATGGCGAGATAGATAGATAGATAGATCTTTATTCTTTGTCTACAAGGACATGAATGCGTCAGTTAAAATATAAATAATTAAATGAAGTATAATACATAGGTAATTGAAAATTATTAGTAGGTGCATATTATAAACAATGTTTTCAAAATGAGGAACTCGTGTGCTTTTCGTTACTTTCCCGCTCCATGTACATGAGAGGGATATGAAGATGAAAAAAATGTGAAATAAAATGTGTGGACCCAGCCGGGCAGCCCGGCCGGACCCAGACCCACCCTCCTTGACGGCTCCCGGGGTTGCCTCCTATCACTAGGAGGCAACCCTAACGTGTTATACACTTAAGAACACGCCAGGCGAGCCGCTCCCGGGCCAACCAGACCACCCGACATGAATCCCCCTATCCGCACAAATAAAAAATTGATGCTAAATCCCGAAATTGATAAAACAATAAAAATTAATAACTTTGTAACAATAATCAACAAGTTAATCCTAAGTCACATGTACCTATATCACAGTTGGTAGAAGTATCACAGGCGGAAATATAAAATAGTTAAAAAATCACAGGAGCATCACACGAGTATCACAGTATAGTAAGAGTTTCAATAAATAAATTAAAATATACACCCACTAAAATATATACAAACCTATAAAATTATTGATACTAGCAAGAGTACTTTTACTAAAATTCCTCTGCTGCATGATGGGAATTAATTGTGTATTTATCCACTTAAGTCGAAAATTATAATAATTAATACAGGTGATGGTTGGCCAGTCCATGGAAGTGTAAGAGACTGCGTCAGCGTTCATAAGGCGGGTATCAAAAAACGCAGGTCTCACAGTCCCACACACCATGATCCTTCATGTCTGCCACCAGGCCGGGGCTGCCGGAACTGGTTCTGTGACAACGCCGTTCCATGCGAGGCTCGCTATTTTGGCGCATTTGTCACGAACCAGGTCGTGTCCCTGTTTGATCAGGCCGCCCTTCATACAATTGAGGGCGTGGTTCATATCCATGGGACTCCCGCATCCGTCGCACCATACTGGCAACCCTCTTGGTTCCCAACTGTACCGAATGGCTAGTGCGTCAGGGAATTGGGAAGACGACAAGTCGAAGTTGTCTGCTGCAAGTGGGAGGACGCTGAGCCATTGTGATATTATTTCTAAGAACAGAACGATATTATTGCACCAGAGTATCGAAATTAGCACGGGGAGCAGGAAGTGGGGGATAATATTCACACAAAGTCTGCCGAATGGGTGTGGCCAGGGGCGTGGCGTCCATAAGGCCACTCTGGGTCTAGCCCCGGCAAAATTTCCCTCTGTAAGCTAGATTTTCACCTCAAAGTTGAAAAAACTCGATTCGAAAAGTGTTCTCCCCAAGTAAAAAAACCCTAGGAGAAAGATTTTTTCCTCAAAACTCACTGATCCATGTCAGCATGGATCTTTTACAAGTATAAAATAATTTTACACTGACATGAATGTAATTATTATGTCAAATATCCATTGTGGAAGTAGATAGAAGAACTAGGATGGAAGTTGGTCACCAGAGGCTGTACCCACAACCAGCACCATGGACCTAGAGAGAAGAAGGAGGATGGAATCGATAGTATGGAAATCATATCAATGGAATCGATATCTGGGAAAATAACATGTTGCTAAGGAAACTCTGGGGCAAGAACAATTCTGCCCTAGAGTTGTTATGGTTACATGGTTTGTTTTTAGTTTTTTTCCCCGTCCGCGCATGCGCAGTAGTGTAAAAATGCAGGCCTCGTCCTTTTCGGCCCCAGCCGGGAAGGATGCAATCGATTTTCATGACGAGTCACAAATCGATTTTTTCAAGACAAGATTAAAGTGGATGGATGGATGCTTTGTTGAAACATCCATGGAAGTTTACGTGTAAGGCATGGACTTATCCCTATGGGATAATAAGTCCATGGTGTAAAGGGCCCCATTCACGTGTATTCCCGGAGTCGCCGCCGCGTCCCTCCAGGTACTCCCCGAAGCCACCCCAGTAGTCCATTCACCTGGCTGCCAAAACTACTGACTCCGCCAAATGGCTTCCAACCACCGCTTGCTCAGATGACTAGAAGTGAGGAAAACAGTAGGGCTACATGCTGTATTGGTGGGAGTGCGACCCGGCGTTGGCCTCACTTCAACCATTCACAGGGCCGCCGAGGATTAACTGGCCGCAATTTTCGAGCATGCTCGATTACCTGCCGAGCGGCGGACGCCCGCCAGACCTCAAGATTTTAAGCCTTAAGGGGCCCTTAAGGCAAAGAGTGGAGGATTCCCTTGGAGGAAACGGTTTAATTCCTTTTATCAGTTGTCTTATCTCACTTGGCACGTCGCGCTAAGGCCGCGGCTACGATAGGAGCGTCGAGCGAGCAAAAAGGGTCAGGTATCGACGCTCTAAAAATAGTTTACCCTTGTTCAGGTAAGGGTGGCTACGGTGGGAGAGGTAAGCGTCATTGACGCTTGGGCGAAAAAATGGTCAACGCTCGACGCTCAGTCCCGAGTAATATTTTCGCTTGACGCTCAGCTTCTAACGTTCTCTGTCCACTTCTTTATCTAATGTTAGCATTGACCGATTTTGATGAAATTTGGTATGTCGGCTCCATTTGGGGTCTAGTTGTGCCCCGAAGATTTTGGTTGATGTAAGTCACTTCTAAGGGTTCAAAAATGAATTTAGAAATTTTGAAAACGCCCTAACTCAAAACATTTTCAAATAAAGGTATTGTTTTTCCTTCAATTTAAGATTCTGGAGAATTTTAAAAATTTTTTGAGACCACGCGGAGCTCTGTAGGACAAACCGTTCGCTCCCTACGAGAATTTAAGGGTTGGACGTACGATAAATCAGAAACACGAGTGTGAATCGCAAAAGAAGCTTAATATCCGTTCAAATGTTAGCTGACCGAAATACGATTGAAGTTTTTCTTCAAGTTGGTTGGTGGTAACAATGGCAAAGCCGTGTTCTTTGCAGACGAGTGATCTATATAGAAATATAATAAACCTTTGTGTAATAATTTGCACCGTTTTTGGATTCTAGGTACCCTGAAACGTAAACCAACAAATTTTGAGGGGGGTAAATTTTTTTTCTTCGTCGATTCCAAAGGTTCATTATTGGAAATAATAAACCAAAACAAGAATGATAAAATAGCAGCAACAATGGATATTCTTGTGTAATCGAAAAATCTTTTCGGGTCTTCTTAGAGTTTGTGAAAAAGTTTGTAGTATTCTCCATCACAATTCCTAAGCACATTAAGTATTAGGGTGAACACCAAAACTTCTACACACGGTTTATCAGTGAAGAACTTTTTGAAACAGCTGAATTGTCACTTAGTGCAAGGAGCAAAAGTTGCATATGCGCTGACCGGAACTCCCCATCTAGTTATCACTTTTCGCTCCCCTTCCGCTCGTACTGTAGCCACCCCTTTTCGCTTGACGCTCGACTTTCGACGCTCGACTCTCAACGCTTGACGCTTGACGCTTCTATCGTAGCCGAGGCCTAAGATGCAATCACAACAACCTTACTTACCTAAACTGGGGGTTTTCACGAATATAAATAGAAAACCTATCAATGAATTATTATTCTCCATTGATTTTAATGTATTCATTTCCGTTAATGTGATTTGAGTTCGCTTCATGATCTATATTAGCTGTTTTTTGGGAGAACCTAGGTAGGTACCTACGTTTTCACGGTTCATCTTAGATTTGCTATAGGACGTAAAACAGATAAGTTAACTTCTACCTATCTTATACCTTCTCATAATGTAGGCCTAGCACATTATGAATTGCTAAGAGATCGGAAAGATTGAAATCCTTCCATTACTTATCAAGGGGACTTCTTGTTCAATGAAAAAGTTGTTGGTAATGCTAGACTATCACCGTAGGAAATCACACAACTCGTTTTTAGCGCATGTCACTAGACATTTTTGACTAAATTTGATCCCCGAATATTTCAATCTCTGGAAAGAAGTTGAGTTGTTATTGTTCCCCAGTGGGTCCTCTGTCGCAAAAGTAGGTATGTGTGATCCTATGGTCAGGTTTTTGTATTTCCTGATTTGGTGCCCCACCACTTTCGAATGTCACCCAACGCCCCGGGGTGTGGCACATAGCATCCTCGTATCCTCAGGGGTCTCAGTCGGTCGCAGTTCGTTCCGGGTTAGTATTTCCCTAAATTACAGGCGCTAAAACTTTAAAAGTTGTACCTAAATTTGAAATGTTCAAGGATTCTTGAAATTGATTAGTGCGGCAGTCTAGGGAATTGAAACACTAAAAGATAGCTGCAGGAATCATCGAACAATAATTACCAGAGAAAAGGGGGAAACCCCGTTTATTCATTGACTGAGACCTTAAAATCCTAATTTCAAATGAATTTATTAATTTGCCACTGAGTAACTTGTCATCTCTTCCTCCATGTAGCCGACGTTCAATGCTGCTAGATTGAACGCACAGCTGTGCGGATGGTGCTCTACCGTATCACCAAGGAACAACACCTACGCTTCCTATAATAAAGATATTCAGTCGACGACGGAAAAAATTATTAATAGTTAGGGCCGGTTTATCAGTCACTTTTTACCACCCGGTAAAGCAGATTTATCCGACGGTCATCGGGTAACTCAATCGCTCGCGTTCATCAGTCCCCAGATAGCCGTTATCCGTAGTTTAAAGTTAACTGGTCGTCCGAGGACCGGATAAAAAGTTACGGGGGGGTAACTCGATTTATGCAAGGCTTTTTAACCTCAAAGAGAGTCACTTCTCGTGTTTTGGTTTCCCAGAACGTTCGTTTTTGCAAATTGCGTTGTTGATTGTTAGTCAATTATGCTACAATCGAAAATGGATGTGTGGGGCTCTTTTTCAGACAGCAGCGACGAAGATGTGTGTTTTTGGTCGAATTCCTGTAGTGGGGAAGAAGGCGGAAGGAAGAAAGGCGGCAACATAGTTTGATCACGGATTGACCATTTGGAGAAGTGGGACGATTGCGATTTTTTGATGAGATTTTGATTGGATAAAAGTATAAAAAACCATGTTGGTGTCTGTCGGCGACTTTAGTGGCGTCAGTAAAAGCTCTGCCTGTAAAATTGTCAAGCAGGTGTCCCTGGGAACTGCCAGGCAATCCGCCCAATTTATCAGAATACCAGCAACCAAGGAAGTAGGTATTATTTCAATCTCGGATGGAATTTTATTTAAAAAACAAAAAAGCCAGGTTTCCTGGAGCTGTAGGTGCTATGGACTGCACGCATGTAAAAATTCATTCGCCAGGAGGGTCACACGCCGAAAATTTTCGAAATAGAAAAGGGTACCTACTTCTTTATTAACGTACGAACTATTTCGCCTGCAAATTTGAAAATTCTTGACATAAAGGCTCGGTGGACGGGGATCTTGTCATGAACAGACAATTTTCAACAAAGAACAATAGTTACTGCCGTACCAAGAAGGAAATAAGTACCGAGATCTAGAAAAGAAAACACCAAAACAAAGAACATTGCTTCATCCTCTTCTAATTTATTCTTTTTTCTGATGCAAAACACACTGCGAAAACGATTTTTTTATGTGGAGGAAGCTCGATTTTATTACATGGAAGAAGTATTTCTTCCATGCATAATCGATTATTCGGCCTAACAGACAGTTAATTTTACCAGCCAGTTAATAGTTACCCGGGTGTAAATTTCGCACTGATAAACGGCACCTTTATAGTATCCATAAGTTATACCACCGTTAAAGTTAACAGGGGGATACGTAAACCCCCGTTAACTTTGGTGACTGATAAACCGACCCTTAGAAAAATAAATTGTGCGCTTCAACTAACTTGATCAATAATTTCCTCTTCAGGATTTGACCAGAGAGTCTCCTCGGTTGGTTGTTTGTTCTTCTTCTTTTTCGAAGGCTTTTCGGTTTTGTGCAGCTTGCAAATGAACAAGTAGTAACTGAAGTCGTAAGGCAGGCTTTTCTCTTTGGCTTTCGTTATTTCTTTACTGTAATTGAAAGCCAATCATCAAGGTTAATGATATAATCTGATTTGTATACAAATACACAGTAACAGTGGCGTCAGGTGAGAATATTCGTCAGGCAAACACCTTGACCATTCTTAGAGGAATAACCAATGATGAAAAAAGCAGCAAATTATTACACAACGGTTTATTTTCTTTTATAGATCAAGCGCCAGCAAAGAAAACAGCTTGCCATTGTCAGTACCTTCCAATCATGTTTTCGCTTCATAATTGAGTTTATTTAGATTAAATACACGCTTCAAACTTCATTCAAAGAAATAAAGAATTCCTTCATTAAACTTGATTACTGGTTGCTAAGGAAGCGTAGCCCATGGCTTAGTATCCATGGCTCATCTTACAATTTTCTCTGCTTTCAAGGTCACGAAACAGCTAGTCGATTGTTTGCCTTTGCTTATACTATTATAGTGGAGGTATAGGAATACTTGACCCCGTACTGACCCCCCGCCTACCCGCCGATCGTCTTTTCTCATCCAAAACAGTCTCGCAAAATTCATTTTTTTTGAACTGCTTGCCTTGCATCGCCGGTCCCCGCGCTAGTTCACATACCATCCACAATCGATCGTAGTTACCAATCTCTACAACACTCTGGTATGTTGCTCCTATTTCATCTAACTTCCTTGGTTATCATGAAATAGTCCCTAAATTTTATAAAAATTTTCCAAAATCGGCTAAATATTACTTCCGAATAATGATATATGAGAATATATGAGAATCTCAACAAAACTTAATTTGTTCATTTTGCATATTTTTAGTAGGGCAAACAGTGTTTGCTATGTTTGCCTGAGGAGACGCCACTGGTAACTAAATCTAGGGCCTAAATGACAAGGCCAACGAGACGCTGACCTTAGAGAGTCGAGAAGAGGAACGGAGATCTGACAAGGGATGTTGACGTAGCGCTCGTTGATTATCAGCCCAAGAGGTTTTCCAGGGTCGTCGAGAGCAGCTTTCACCGTCGAGGCCACTTCGGTGGACGCATGTTCACTGGCCAGCTCGGACAAGAGGGTTCTGAGCTGACCGATCACTTCGTGCTCCTGGAAGAATTAAGGCAAAATTAAATGTATGCCAAGTGGGTGTGTTAATCCAGATTAACTACATTTAAATTGCAATTTAAAAATCAATGGACAGAGCTGAATGTTTTGAACTATTTTTTGTACCGTAAAACCGTCAAACTTTACCCTACCAGGGGTAACTTTACCCCAAAAAGTGAGAATCTTCAATTGTGACGTAAGCGTGGTAGAACTTAGATAAAAGTTAGCTATTGTGTTTTCGTTATTCTCCACATCCCAGAGAATCGATGAGGCTTGCGATGGCGCCTTTATCCATGTGATCAGCTGTTATCAGTCATTGTTTCCTGTTCAGCTGTTTTTGTCCTGTTTCTCGTGCTCCAAAATTTCTTCCATATAAGGTGTTTGGAGTGGATTTACCAGGCAAGCCCCCATCATATCACTTTCAATATCTTATTTTGAACAAAATACACTAATCAAATTCTCAAGAAAGTGTTTTCTTAGTTATGCACTTGTTTACCGAAAATTTGATGGTAACTTTACTCCAAAAACCGGGTATCTTTACTCCACTATAAAGGTTGGGATAAAGGTAGCCTCACTCATATTTTTCTTATTTATCTCGAAAAACATTTGAGTTTTATAATTTTCGCAGTGTTGAATGTAAGGTTTCCAGTGTATCTCATGTCAGAAGTTAGAGATGGGGAGAAGAAATGAGAAAAAGCTTGGTACGCGCCCCTACCGCAACTTTACAACTGAACAGCTGCATTATGATATGAACATAAACGTGCTTTGGTCTCATAAGTTGATTTACCATATTATTTACTCGTGGGTTAACTTTGAAATTTACCATTGCAATTCATTTGAAAGTTATCGAATGTGAAACAATCTTTTTCTGTGATTTTGTTAAGTCATTCGTTTATCGTTTATTATCCTTTAATATTTCTTTACTTGTAGAAAGTTTTGCTCGATTACCAACATAAGTCTGTCTATACTGAAGACTGAAATTGTGATCTCTTAACCAGAAATATTGCATTTCAAGCAAATTCGTTGAAATAAATGATCATTGGAATTTATATTTTTCTTAGGTATAACTTGTATTTTTCAAGCTAAAAAGTTCAATTTTTCAGAATATATTTTATAATAATATTATAAATACTTGATGTTATCAAGTATTTCTGGGGTAATAAATTCAATCCCGACTAGTATCATTGCACCACTGCCCGTTTCTGTAGCGATAACCGTGAGTTTTTCAGAGTGGAGTAAAGATAGACGCACTCGTAGGTAACTTTACTCCAACATTTAAACAATTAAATAGGGGGGTTACAATTATCTGATCAATGAGCTCGACCACTCAAAATGTTCAGGAAGCCCTGAAGATCAATTCAC
Organism: Apolygus lucorum; assembly: GCA_009739505.2. Taxonomy (NCBI): domain Eukaryota; kingdom Metazoa; phylum Arthropoda; class Insecta; order Hemiptera; family Miridae; genus Apolygus; species Apolygus lucorum. The sequence goes on from CM019180.2 coordinate 64,452,306, forward strand.
TTATTTAAAAAATCAATTTAACCCATTTCGAGTGGGAGAAATTGTATTTGGAAATGTTTTGGAGTAAATCTTGGGGTAAAGTTTGACGGTTTTACGGTACATTATTAAAAGTCAAAAAATTATTTACTACTTTAACACAAATTTTGAACATATCGATTTCTTTGGGAACTTTTTGTCTCGACTGTATTTTGAAACTTCCAATAGCCCACATTAAATTCAGCTGTCTATTAAATTTAAAATTGCAATTTAATTTTGGTTACTCCGGTGACACTTTAGGACAGCAGTGGAGATCCTGAGACACTAGTTTTCGGTTACACTAGTGACATTCGAGTTAATTTATGTTAAAACCGAGTAATTTTTGTCTATAAGTTATTAGTTAAGTCTATTAGTTGGGATGCTTTTCTTCTGATTGGCTACGAACAGACTTTATACCTGCCGCTTACTGAAACAGGGGCAGACATGGAGGAGTAGGTACACATATTTGAGATTAGCACGTTTACAAAAAAAGACAGATGGCTCCTTCATACTAACTCTTTTACTGGACAGGTTGATGACTGAAGTAACACCAAAGACTTCCATGAGACCGTCGTCGCTCTCATCGTCATCTTCTGCAGTCAGTTCTTCAGCATCGCTTTGCTGCAACACGACCGGAGTTGCATCATTAGATGTGAAATCCTCGCACAATTGGATTGTTCCGAGGTTGTTTACAACAAAATACACAGTTAACCGTCATTCGCTTCAAACTTCGCAAACAAGAACCCTCGTTCCTACAAGAAGAAATTAGTATAAATAATACAAATAAAAAATCAATGTGTAACTAAAACTGTCGTCGTAAACCAACAGTTCTAAAAAGTCCTAACAAAAGACCGATTTTTCATTTTCATTGCCATTATTATGCCGTATTGGGAGTATTATTTTCAAGCCTTCTGGATACGTCCTATCCGGCTCTTGAGAGATGTGTCTTACCAATGGTTTCCTAGGGTTCAAATACGTCAAATACGTCTATCTTATCCAACCTTATGGTGGGTACGTCCTATCTTATGGTGGGTTCCTCCTCCCGAAGCTGACCTTCCTCTTCGTCGGAAGACATGGTATTTGCAAAGGAACAACACTTCCGAATTGTAAACTAATTTTATTACCTAAAGAAACTGTACTATTTCAGAAACGGAACTCGAGTTAGCGATACTCCCCCTCGGACAGCATTTACTACCTAATTTGATATCAAAATGATCACATGACACCTCGAAGGTTCACACTCAGGCGAGCTACAACAATAACTGTTCAAACAGAACTAGAGGAGGGCTTAACAGGTGCCCCCTGTCTTCTCTCAATAGTTTCAAAACCTGTCACGAGGGGATTTGTGGGCAGCTAGTGACGACAGTACTGTGTTTCTCGAGTTTAAAATAATAACGATTGTTTAAAATAACAATGTCAGTAAATCTGATGGTAATGCAAGTAAAATGATAAACGTTCAATCGGGTTCAAGTCTTCGTTTTCATCAATCCATCACATGCCGTATTGGGAGTATTATTTTCAAGCCTTCTAGAAACGTCCTATCCGGCTCTCGAGAGATGTGTCTTACCAATGGTTTCCTAGGGTTCTAATACGTCCTATCTCATGCACCCTTTCTAAAATGAATCGTCCTAAGAACTCTGCAAGCTTGCACTTAGGACTTTTCTTCTAGGCGTACCCTGTCAGATAAGACGTTTCCCCGTGGTATCCATCGTCTTTCAGTGGGCCGGTGTGGCTACGGTCGTTGGGGCGTCGCACAGTACTGTGAGTTTATGGGTCAAGTGATCAAAAATCAATTTGTGTTGAGTTCTGTTAGGGAAAGTTGCTCTGATCATGGATTTCATATTACTTCATATTTCAAGGAAAGAAAATTGCGCAATACATGATATTAGAAGAAAATTATGAAAAATATTGAAATTTTAAATTCAAAACAAAAGTAAAATTTCACCAATTTTACAAAAGTTTAGGTACCGAAACATAGGTAATAATGAGATGTCTTTAGAAGTGCATTACAATGAATGATGAACCTAAATGGTCACTGTCATTAGCGCTGCTGATGCTGGAGAGAGCGCTTCCACAACTCAGTTCCGTAGCGTTAGATGTGCTAGGTACAGCATTAGGTATCAGTTTCGTGGATGGTGGTCGTGTCAATGAAGTTACCCCTAATCAGATACTGGTTGATGACTTCATAACCTTTTCTATTCTGTCGATATGAAAAATGCAAGGATGTGTTTTTTTTCCTCTCCACACTTTCCTGCGACTTCAATTTTTCAAAAAACTTTCTATTAGGATTGAAAATTTCATAGAAAAAAAAGTCGCGGCAAATTCCAACGGGATTGAGTCAAGGGATAGTGCCAGAAAACATTCATAAAATGCTCTAATTCCTCATTCCTCCTCTTTTTGAGAAATTAACTATTTAATGTTGAGGTTTAAGAAGAAAAATTGGGAATTATTATTGTGAAGATTTTACCGAGTGCTTAGGGGAAATTCATACTCCAAAAATCATTTAAAAACGTGAATAAAGCACATACTTATGCCGTGACTCGTCATGAAGAGCAATAAGACCCAACTTGTTGATATGACGGTATCCCCACTCATATTGAGCAGGTAGTTCATCGTTAGCGTTTTGGGTGAAATGAGCTATTTATTTATTTATTCAGATGTAACAGCCTACAATAAGGCAAACAACAGTCATATATTACAAAACATGATATAATAAGGCAGAAAATAAATAAAAACCAACAAATCCAGCCAGGAAGGATATGAGAACAATATTTTTTTTAAAATAATAATACAACTTATGAATTGAAAATTATCCAGTGGGTGGAGGCTGCGCAAGCGGGCCCCCACCCGCCGGCCGGGCGCCACCCGACCGGCCCCGGGCCCACCCACCACGGCGGCCCCCCATACCAGGTACCCAACGGCCGCGACGCCCAGCACAACTACCGGACGCCACAACCACCAGACAACTATTAACATGAATGATCGCAGAACTTGCCCTCTGGTGATCCGTAAGAGGCTTGTGAGGTCAGGAAACCTGTTTAAACGTGCTCAAAGACTATCTGGGGATAGGGTCTTGCACTCCTTTCCAATACTAATAGACGTTCGTTTTTTCGATTTTTTACACATACTCGCAGTACTGTGCGTCGTTAGAGAGTTTTTGGCAACCACTAACGGGCCTGTGGAACCTCTTCACAAAGCTCGGAGTTCGCGGTTAACGATGAATTTGCCTCCCGTCAACATCGGGCGACGATGAAAGGGTTCCCCCAGACAGTCACCCGTTCCTAGAGGCCCAACGTCACGAGCCCCCCCCCCCCCCCCCCCCGTCCAAATGGAGGAGTTTCTGTCGAACCAATTGACTGCTCCAAATTTCGACTGGGAACAGGATGTTCAGACGATCAGGCCGAGCTCCTCGCCATTGCTGAGCCGCTGAGGTTTGTTAGGCGTCCACGTGGTCTGCGAGGAAAACAGGTCGGCACGTGTTTGGACAGACAGCGAGGTTTCTATCGCAATGCTGCAAGACCACAGAAACCATTTGCCCATTGTCGAGCAAATAAGAGGGTCCCTGCGCGAACTTCGTGGTGTGTGGAGGATTGGTGTCAGGTGGCCAAAAGCTCATTCGGGAATTGTTGGAAATGAGGCTGCAGATGAACTCGCCAAAGAAGCAGCAGAGGATACCACTCTGCCTGAAGTTTTCATAGCATACCCACGATCTTATGTTCGGAGATTGTTGCGTGAGGAGACAATTAATGCCTGGAGCTTGCTGTGGGATGCCGACACTGATACCTCACAGCACACAAAGCGGTTTTTCCCAACTGTAAGAGGGAGGCTCAAGGTTAAATTTGAGCGCTCTTACAAACTTACTCAGGTTCTAACAGGGCACGGGAGGAACAAAGCCTATTTGCAGCGGTTTGGTTTGCTCAGTGATGGGACTTGCACTTGTGGTGAGCGCGTACTACAAACATGGGACCATCTAATCATCCAGTGCCCGTAGTTTGAGCCAGAAAGAGCACGACTCATCAGGAAAGTGATGCTGAGCAGTTCGGATTGTCCAGGAGAATATTTTAATTTTATAAACAAATATTTTATTGAGTTTGTGAACTCCGTGGACTTTGACCTACTATAAGTGGGAATAGGAACTTATTAGCAGTACCCTGTGGTTTATTTTGAAACCTATTTCATTTTGGTAAATCATGTTGATGTTCATTTTATAAAGTTGAGAATGTAAACCGCCTGTATTCAGTGATGGGAGCAGGCTGAATAAATTCCTTAGTTGAAGGGTTACTTCAACTAGGAAAAAACCCTGTCCGTAGTCCTTCCTCCTTCAACTGGGTAGCATCCTCTGTTGCTCGCGCTAGTCTCCTCCTAACGGGGCCCATCCGATTTTGGCACCAAAAACTCTGTTGTTTGGCGGAGGACTTTGAATCGACTTCTGCGGAGGTCGTGGGTTCAAGGCTCATTGCAGGCAGCGTGCGTTTCCCGGTGGCTGGGGCTCTCATCGCCCACCTCGTCTCAACCCAGGACAGTGAGGCAATGGGAAGCCATGAGTGAAATCATCGGAACAAATTCTGATCTTCCCTTAGGAAGACAGCTGATGACGTCGAACGAAAATCCAACCTGATGTGGTTGTTGACTGGTACAAGTAGTACTAGTACTATCGTCTTGGCACAGGCCACTGGTGTTGTGGCCACCCGGCGACAAACAATAAAAGGATTTCCAAGATTGTTGTGTACAATTCATGTTATAATCCTGTAACTCGGAAAATAATTTTTAACACAGAAGGCAATAGCCTGGGGAAGGGGGGTGCGCCTGATTTTTCTATAAATTTTTAATCGAAAGTAGACCTCATCCTGAGTATTTTGACACCAGCCGTTCTCTTTTTGAATGAATAGATATTTTTCTATGATTTTTCAAAGTTTCGAATGTTAATGACGTCACGCGCTCCTCTCGCCTGGGCTGGACCCCCCCCCCTGGGCTGGCCCCCCGCCCACTGTGACGTCATAAACATTCGAGACTTTGAAAAATCATATAAAAAGGTCTTCTCACGCTAGAAGGTGGTGGTTGGGGTCAAAATTCTCAGAATGAGGCCTAGTTTAGATTAAAAATAATAATATAGCTTTTCCAAGTCGAATTGAGAATTTTCCAAACCGAATTGAGAATTTTCCAAACCAATTTGAGAATTTTCCATACCAATTTGAGAATTTTCCAAACCAATTTGAGAATTTTCCAAACCAATTTGAGAATCCGAATTAAAATAGACACGACCCGAAAACTTTGTTGTTGTTTGTTTTTTAACCTAGGAAGTAATCAGGTACTCAGACTCATGAACAACTGCTCTCCTACCCAGACCTGTCGCATCAGCTGATTGCACAAATTGGATGATGGACATGTTCGTGCAATTAACGAACGCAGCAGCTGGAAACCCTCTACATTGATGTTTCACATTACCTAATTTTTGTCAAAAATATGAAAAATGTGATTTCTTTTTTTTCTCTCTCATGAAAAAATACGAATTTCTTTCTTTTAACGATGTATCGTGCAATTTTACTAAAAATTAAAAGTTTTGATTTGCTTTGAAAAATTGGGACTTTGGTTTGGATGATTCCCTTCTTCTTTCTTATTTATAATATTCTTGGTTTGGAAAATTCTCAAATTGGTTTGGAAAATTCTCAAATTGGTTTGGAAAATTCTCAAATTGGTTTGGAAAATTCTCAAATTGGTTTGGAAAATTCTCAAATTGGTTTGGGAATTTCTCAATTTGGTTAGGAAAATTCTCAATTTGGTTTGGAAAATTCTCAAATTGGTTTGGAAAATTCTCAAATTGGTTTGGAAAATTCTCAAATTGGTTTGGAAAATTCTCAAATTGGTTTGGAAAATTCTCAAATTGGTTTGGGAATTTCTCAATTTGGTTAGGAAAATTCTCAATTTGGTTTGGAAAATTCTCAATTCGACTTGGAAAAGCTATAAAAAGGTTTTCCGACCCATGCGCACCCCATTGGAGACTGTACTAAAAAAAAAACACTCAATAATATCTCACCTTGACGACACAACCGATGTTATTTTGTCCAATTATTAGTTCCGTCAGTTCCCCGACGTTGAGATGAGCCTTCAAGAACAACTGCTGGAGAAGTTGTTTGATTCCGAAGAAATCCGCGTCAATCGGACTTCGCCCTTCAAAATCGATTTCGACTTTCTACAAAAGAGAGTAATTGATTGAGAAAAGACAAAAAAAAGAATGAATGATACATTTGCACGATAAGAGTAAGGATCGGGAGCATCAATGTTTCGTGGGGATCTCACAATGAAACCATGCTAGAGACATCAATTTCAGGTTAACTGTATTTTCTGAGCTTTGCAATATATTCAGCTTTTTCGAACTATTATACTCTCATGCAATATTGTCTCTTCCGAGTTTGGCAGCTTCTAGATCCTCTTAATTGGTTAGTCCTACCTTCAATCGCCCAATTATGAAAAGAATTCCGAAACCCAACGAAGAATCTGTTGATCAGATAGGCTAGTTTACCAGCCCAGACAAAAATCTCCATTTTCTTCAAAATATACAATAGGCATTTCTTCTATTTCAAAATCAAATTCTGATTATTTAAAGCTGGCAATGTCTGGATAACTTAACAATTTCAGTTTTGACATTTTCATGTCTTTCATATGGCACATAAAAAACGCTGCAAATCATTGCTCAAAGGTTTATTATTTTCTGTACAGATCACCCTTCTGTATAGATCACTGGTTCTCCATCAATAGCACCTACCACCACCTTCTCCCTTGACCTTCCCTCTAAAATTTCAGCTTCCTGCGTTCAACAGGAGAGGAAATGGCCTTGGAGCTCACTCAGCTGATCAGTGACCACTCAGGCGCCTTCAGCATTCTCCTTTGACCCTGCCTCTCAAATTTCAGGTTCCTGCGTTCAACAGGAGAGGAAATGGCCTTGGAGCTCACTCAGCTGATCAGTGACCACTCAGGCGCCTTCAGCATTCTCCCTTGACCTTCCCTCTCAAATTTCAGCTTCCTGCGTTCAACAGGAGAGGAAATGGCCTTGGAGCTCACTCAGCTGATCAGTGACCACTCAGGCACCTTCAGCATTCTCCATTGACCCGCCCTCTAAAATTTCAGCTTCCTGCGTTCAACAGGAGAGGAAATGGCCTTGGAGCTCACTCAGCTGATCAGTGACCACTCAGGCGCCTTCAGCATTCTCTATTGACCCGCCCTCTCAAATTTCAGGGTTCCTGCGTTCAACAGGAGAGAAAATGGCCTTGGAGCTCACTCAGCTGATCAGTGACCACTCAGGCGCCATCAGCATTCTCCTTTGACCCGCCCTCTCAAATTTCAGGTTCCTGCGTTCAACAGGAGAGGAAATGACCTTGGAGCTCACTCAGCTGATCAGTGACCACTCAGGTGCCTTCAGCATTCTCCTTTGACCCGCCCTCTCAAATTTCAGGTTCCTGCGTTCAACAGGAGAGGAAATGACCTTGGAGCTCACTCAGCTGATCAGTGACCACTCAGGTGCCTTCAGCATTCTCCTTTGACCCGCCCTCTCAAATTTCAGGGTTCCTGCGTTCAACAGGAGAGAAAATGGCCTTGGAGCTCACTCAGCTGATCAGTGACCACTCAGGTGCCTTCAGCATTCTCCTTTGACCCGCCCTCTCAAATTTCAGGTTCCTGCGTTCAACAGGAGAGGAAATGACCTTGGAGCTCACTCAGCTGATCAGTGACCACTCAGGCGCCTTCAGCATTCTCAATTGACCAGCCCTCTCAAATTTCAGGTTCCTGCGTTCAACAGGAGAGGAAATGACCTTGGAGCTCTCTCAGCTGATCAGTGACCACTCAGGTGCCTTCAGCATTCTCAATTGACCAGCCCTCTCAAATTTCAGGTTCCTGCGTTCAACAGGAGAGGAAATGACCTTGGAGCTCACTCAGCTGATCAGTGACCACTCAGGCGCCTTCAGCATTCTCAATTGACCAGCCCTCTCAAATTTCAGGTTCCTGCGTTCAACAGGAGAGGAAATGGCCTTGGAGCTCACTCAGCTGATCAGTGACCACTCAGGCGCCTTCAGCATTCTCAATTGACCAGCCCTCTCAAATTTCAGGTTCCTGCGTTCAACAGGAGAGGAAATGACCTTGGAGCTCTCTCAGCTGATCAGTGACCACTCAGGCGCCTTCAGTATTCTCCATTGACTTTTGATTATGGAAATTTGATTACTGGTTACGCAGAAGGCAAAACTGTATACAAATCGAAGAAATGAACAGCGATCGCATTTTAGTCAGAAAAATTTCAACGGAGATTAGACCTCTTTTGCGATTCACACTCATGATTCTGTTTTATCGAAGGAAAACCTTCAAGTACTCGTAGGGACCGAACGGTTTGCCCTACAGAGCTCCGGGTGGTCTCAAAAATTTTTAAAAATTCAGTACTATTTAAAATTAGTGAAAAAACGATACCTTTATTTCGAGTTTTCGAGCTAGGGCACTCTTGAAAATTTCAACCCTTAATTTCCACCCTTTAGAAGTGACCTACATCAACCAAAAGCTTCGCGGCACAACTAGACCCCAAATGGAGCCCATATACCAAATTTCATCGAAATCGGTCCATGGTAACTAAGAAAAGTGCCGCGTACGGCGTACGGCGGACGGACGGAAATTTTTTATTCGATTTTCGTATTCTACGTACCTTGAAACGTAAAACATCAAATTTTGAGGGGGGGTTAAAATTTTTTTTTTTTTTTTGCTCGATTCCAAAGGCTTATTATTGAAAATAATAAACCAAAACAATCGTCACGAAATTTGATGCGACGAAATTTGTTGCAACGAAATTTGACCCAAGTCGCCACAATGATGATTATGACCATCAGAGGTGAAGTTGTTAGGTACTTTACAGGTAGGTACTTTACAGTTAGGTAGGTACTTTACAGTTTGATATTACCAGATCCAGCTGAGTCGAAAATTGAGCTCCCATATCAGCTGAGACAAAAATCGAGCTCCCAGATCAGCTGAGTCGAAAATTGAGCTCCCAGATCAGCTGAGCCAAAAATCGAGCTCCCAGATCAGCTGAGTCGAAAATCGAGCTCCCAGATCAGCTGAGTCGAAATTCGAGCTCCCAGATCAGCTGAGTCGAAAATTGAGCTCCCAGATCAGCTGAGCCAAAAATCGAGCTCCCAGATCAGCTGAGTCGAAAATCGAGCTCCCAGATCAGCTGAGTCGAAAATCGAGCTCCCAGATCAGCTGAGTCGAAAATCGAGCTCCCAGATCAGCTGAGTCGAAAATTGAGCTCCCAGATCAGCTGAGCCAAAAATCGAGCTCCCAGATCAGCTGAGTCGAAAATCGAGCTCCCAGATCAGCTGAGTCGAAATTCGAGCTCCCAGATCAGCTGAGTCGAAATTCGAGCTCCCAGATCAGCTGAGTCGAAAATCGAGCTCCCAGATCAGCTGAGTCGAAAATCGAGCTCCCAGATCAGCTGAGTCGAAAATCGAGCTCCCAGATCAGCTGAGTCGAAAATCGAGCTCCCAGATCAGCTGAGTCGAAAATCGAGCTCCCAGATGTCTCGGGAGGGGAGGGGGGGGCATGAAAATGTTTCAATGTGTTGCAGACTCGTATGCAAGCGTTTTTCACTATTCTTTCCAAAATGCCATAATGTTCAAAGCCACACTTAATTTATTTTGTAATTTATATTGAAGTCTGACGTATTATTTGCTTACTAGCTGAAAAGCCTACTAAAAGCAGGCAAAGACTATTCCTCCGACTCTCCTCCCGCCCCCAACCCCTCCGACTCCTCTCGCCTCCGAATCCTCCCGCCCCCTACCCCTCCGACTCCTCTCGCCCCCGACCCTTCCCGCCCCCAACCCCTCCGACTCCTCTCGCCTCCGACTCCTCCCGCCCCCAACCCCTCCGACTCCTCTCGCCTCCGACTCCTCCCGCCCCCAACCCCTCCGACTCCTCTCGCCTCCGACTCCTCCCGCCCCCAACCCCTCCAGCCTACAACTCTCCCTCTGCCACGACCCCTCCGTGCATACGTACGTACGTACGGTTGGCGTTTTATATAATTAGATACAGGGTGTCCACACTTTCGATGGGCATAACTTCAGGGTTCAATTCTACAATGTATTTCCAACAAAAAATGTCTCTTAGCAATTTTCTTTTAACCCACTCAAAATTCCTTTTTTTTCACTTTAAAGTTTTTCTTCGCGTTTTCGACCTTACGGCACTGATATGGTCATAACTCCCTTATTTCTCCTGAAAATTCAAATCTGACTACACCGTTAGAAAGAGCGTTAAATTCCTAAGCTACCTAGTGCAAAATCAAAATATTTCAGCAATAAAATGATTTCAAAAAATCAAGTCAAAAAGCCAACTTTAAAAATTTTTTGAAACTTGACTTTCTTCGACCAAAGTTTTCACTCTAAATCCCTGCCCATTTCGATGGGCGCTCTTCGGAGAAAACATGCTCAAATTGTCAGCTTTTCAACGGTCTATCAATTTTTCTTTTTAACATACAAATTGGGAGAGTAAATGAAGTTTGAATGCCAGAAAACGTGTGTTTTACAAGCAAATCCAGTGTTTTAAGCGGTTTATGGTCCCCCTCGACCTCAAGATGACTTGACGATTATGGTATCATTCCCTACGTAATTTCTTACGCTGAATCCAATGGTGATACTTACGAATGGTTCCGACTGCTAAAAAGTGGATTTTTTGAAGAAAACCTTCATTTTTCGTACATAAAATACGCATTATTCGTAGATATAGTCGTGAGCATGAAGTAACACCTTCGAACTCAACAAAAACACCGAATTTCTAGCTGATTGAAGTTTTTGTTGAGTTCAAAGGTGTTACTTCATGATCTCTACCACATTTACGAATAATGCGTATTTTATGTACGAAAAATGAAGGTTTTCTTCAAAAAATCCACTTTCTAGCAGTCGGAACCATTCGGAAGTATCACTATTTGATTCAGCGTAAAAAATTACATAGAAAATGGTTCCAACATCGTCAAGCTATCTTGAGGTCGAGGGGGACCAGAAACCGCTTAAAACACTGGATTTGCTTGTAAAACACACATTTTCTGGCATTCAAACTTGATTTACTCTTCCAATTTGAATTTTAAAAAGAAAAATTGATAGACCGTTGAAAAGCTGACAATTTGAGCATGTTTTCTCCGAAGAGCGCCCATCGAAATGGGCAGGGATTTAGAGTGAAAACTTTGGTCGAAGAAAGTCAAGTTTCAAAAACTTTTTAAAGTTGGCTTTTTGACTTGATTTTTTGAAACTATTTTATTGCTGAAATATTTTGATTTTGCACTAGATAGCTTAGGAATTTAACGCTCTTTTTAACGGTGTAGTCTGATTTGAATTTTCAGGAGAAATAAGGGAGTTTTGACCATATCAGTGCCGTAAGGTCGAAAAAGCGAAGAAAAATTTTAAAGTGAAAAAAAAGGAATTTTGAATGGGTTAAAAGAAATTGCTACGAGACATTTTTTGTTGGAAATACCTCGTAGAATCGAACCCTGAAGTTATGCCCATCGAAAGTGTAGACACCCTGTATTGTATTTGTTTTGACTCGGCGAAAAGAGTAGTTGAAAAACAGTAACTGAGGCATTGCTAGGTACTCTGGAACAGTATCTGGGAATTTTAGTAACTATGAGGGCAGAAAATTGTAACTGGTTGGGTCAGCTGGGTAGGTACTTAATACGTCAATGTTGTGAACACAATGGATGGAAATTAATCTCGATGTTGACCTACCCAACGCAACAACTATAATAACCAATACTTAGATTGACATAAATTGTCATGAACAAAGGAGAAATGATGTATCTCTCAGTTAGAGAACTGGTCTCAGGTTAAGGGCGGACACAAGAAAACTGGATTTCCTAGGGTCTCAACTCTCAAGTAACTGAGTACAACGTAGAGGCGTAGTAATTTCTGACTGGAAAATATCAACAAAATAAGTAAGTCCCATTCTCTTAAATATTCAATCCAAGGATTCCTCATCGATGTAAATAATTTACTCAGCTGTCATCTATTGAATGGACGTTGTTGAACCACGTGCGCTCACCTCGTTGCCGGTGTACTCCATTCCTTCGTCTCCATCGGACTCGCAGGAGCTGCTGTCCTCCGATTCCATCTCAAGTTTTTTCGGAGGTGCCGACATCCTTCCTCTTCAGCGGATGCAGGATTCAACAGAACGAGATCGAGAAGTTATCCGTAGACGAAAACAAAAATGACCAATCTTGGAATGACTGAATGCGATCGGAATGCAAAACAAGATGCGTTGATAACAGATTTGGTAATCACTCAGTTACTTCCATGGTTTGTTAGAAAAATACCTTCCACCTGGGCAACCTAAAAAGAGCATCCATCCATCCATCAAATACCTTCCACGATGGAGATTTCATTTTGTGCTACATGGATGTCATTAAACCATGGAACAGTAGTGAAATAACAACATCCATATAAGTTCCATGACATCGACCTTGACAAGAGTTCTAGATAAGAAGTGAGATGATAACTGTGATAAGATGATGATAATTATGGTGTGTTGATTACGGTTCATGCATGTTGATAGAAAAATAAGGAATCTTCCGATTTTGTTGTCGAAAATCTATTTCTGAGCTGGTAAGTACGAGGAACCTGCTTTACTACGTGCTTCATCATTCAGTGGGGTCGGTTCTCGACGAACTTGTAAAATTTTGGTAAAATTTGCCAATTCGTAGGCTAAGAAGGTAAATGCTCTCTCTAAGTAATTGCTCTCTCAATTTTTATTGTAGAAGAACATGCTTTCAAAAGTTCTGCAAAGACATCATCACTTGTGTCACTATGAGACGAAGTGTTCACAATACAATCGTCTTTGTCACTCCCTTCTTCTCTATTGCAGTGTTGACGCTCGTTAAGAAACTCTGCCTTCTTTCAACCCTTATATTGCCCTCAATAGAGCTTCTTCGAAGTGTTGAGGGCCCTTCGGCATTTCTGCTTGGTAAAAATATGAAAAATAAGTTGGAATTCAGAATTTGTATGAGACAGTACGAAATACAGCAATGAGACAACTATGCCTATTTCTAAATGGACCGGATGATTTTTTACTCTTGGTAAATTCAATTAAAAAAAAAATTAAAACCAATTATTTGAATTAATTTCCATTCAATAATTCATTTACTGTTAAATCACATGTTCAATTGAACTTTGAAAATTCACCTCAGGCGAATAATCAATATAATAAGGCTCTTAGTACTTCAGGTGATGAATTGCTTCTCATAAATCTTATAAGTCACTGAAATATGCTTCTGGTCGTATTTCTCACTGACTGTATCATTTAATTGGTGTAAGAATCGGCTACTAGTCCACCAGGCAATGTTCCTTTTCCGCAATAAGCAATGTCGTTGATAAAATTCTCTATTTACGTGAATCACATCAGTATCTCTTCGAGACTATTCTTTGGCTTTTTGGGCATCCGATTACCTATATTGGTGAAATGAGCATTCTCAAAATTTCACCAGCTGCTCATCGTTAGCCAAATATGATCCCAGTTTAGGGTGGTGGCACCAGTCGCAAACACTTACCCAGTATCATACACTTTCATCTTCAAATCGAAATAATAAGGGTATTCACGGTCGGGCCGTTCTCGACATGTTAACGTGTTATACGTCGAGAACGTGTTTAACGTCGAACGAATCGGTCGTAACATGTTATCAAAGTGTGTTATCAGTCGTCGTAGGCGGCTTTCACACTGCCCGCGATTTGAGCGAAGCGAAGCGATGCGATTACGCGCGAAAAAGACAAAACGCCGCGCGAGTAAGGTTTTTAAATGTGAGGAGGCGACGGGTGTTCACACTGCGAGCGGTAGAGGGCGGTTGCGAGCGATTTCGTGCGAGTGGCCTCTCGCAATCGCAAGGAACGTTGCGATTTGAAGCGAGCGATTCGTAGGAGTAATAGATTTCGCGCTCTCCAGTTTGTTGTGCATTGTAAATTTCTAAAAAAATTTTTCTAAAAATCATATAGGTACTTATTTAAAAAAACATATTTCTCAAGAAAAATAAATAAATGGGGGCGCATTTGGTTTGATTTAAAACTAAAAAACCTAGGTATCTAAAATAATTCGTTAACACATTTTTTCTTCCCTTAACCATAGTTTTAACTGGAAGATTTCTTTGAAAATTCGCTCATTAATATTCATGCTGCATGAATGGACTTTTTGTAATTTCATACAGAGTATGGAGAAAGAATCAACTAGGGGGTGTAGAAAGGGTTGAGGGCGCAATGCGCCGAGTTTTTTTTTTTTTGTTGAACTTGTTGCATTTCCGCTCTTAAAAATACATTGACTAAACTTTATAATTAAAATTCTTACTCACCTAATTGTGACCATAAGCTTTTCTTCTGCCGGTATGGCCATCCTGAAATTAGTGTCCTGCTTCTGCACTGCATTTGAAATCTGGGATAAAATATAGTCAAAAGTGTTTGAGCTCATCCTGAAATACCTCCAAAACCGCTCTTCATCCTCTCGCAGTTGAGGGTACAAATGGTGATATTCACCTAACGCACATCTTGGCTGATTCACTTCATGAACCCACTTTCTTTTACGCTTTCTTTTAATTTTCAACGTACTAGACTCTATTAAAAGGAATTAACAGAGTTAAATGGGAACATCTTTCCGGGACACCAAATACTCGACTAGTCTACTCGCTCGCCTGTAATCGCTAGCAGTGTGAACACATCATCGCATCGCATCGCTTGGAAGTTCGCGCCTCCATTCGCTTCGCTTCGCATCGCATCGCATCGCGGGCAGTGTGAATTCAGCCGTAAGTTAACACACCCGAATGGTCTGCTAAACGTAGGTTTGTTCCAGCAAGGCGACCGTGGTCGACCGCAGTCGACCGGCGCATGCGCATTACCACTAACCACTGTTCCAGCACGACAATCTGCCCAACTTCGCGGTTGAACCACTGTTCCAGCAACTCGACCGCGGTCGACCACGGTCGACCCAAACCGGACCGCTTTGAGGAGTGCGGTCGCGAGCGGTCAAGATTGGAAACCTCACACTAAAGAAACCTCTACCTTAACCTTCTCATTTCAAAACGAGCTCCGCAGTGGAAGGACCTCCCTAGGTGTTTCGGTTGAGAGTTTATAGTCATCAGAAATAGGTACAGTAGACAGTAGATGTGGATTTTTTCACCCTCCTGTTGGAAGAACTTTTTTCAGAAACGTGTGAAGCTTCAACCAGCCCAATGTCCTCAAATTTCTCGCTCTCACAAAGGAAACCTTGAAATCTCTTTACGCCCTCATGAAGATAAATTTGCATTAAAATTGTGACTTTTCTATAACATCATACCTATACAGGGTGTCTACCATTTGGATGGACCAAACTTCAAGGATCGATTGTACAAGTAATTTGCTACAAAAAATGTCTCCCGGCGATTTTTTCTTAACACGTTGAACGCGGATCGCGTCTATGTCACGCAAATCCCGGGGTCTGTGTGGCTGGCCGCGTCAATGTCACGCAAACACCTCTCGCAAAACAGGTTCAAGAATATCTGCTCCTGTTATTTCGTTCTCAGTTTCCACTCTTTTCTAGCATTTTTTCGTGATAGATGAACATATTATGAGTTGAACGGTTCAATCCGGAGCTGAATCGGTCGAGGTCGAAGGTAATTGAGCAGTTATCAAAGTGACACCTTATCTTTGTGTGCTCCTCCGGTAATTTTTTTATGTTTTCACATTTTACATCCATTTTTACGGAATAATTCACTCTTTTTAAGGTTGATCGACATTGTTTAATTGTTGGTTGTGTCAATAATCAGCTCAATCCTCTCATAAGTTCCATACTTTCAGTTCGTTATCGTGAAAAAGAGACAGTGGTTCGACTCCGATTTTTTTTTGTGTTTCACTTGGTATTTCTGTTTTGAATCTTTGCCAGAGTACTCTACAAAGCTCCACAAAAAAGAGAAGACTCGTTCTCTTTCCAGGTATGGAATAACTAGTCATTATATTGTCGTACATGATTGATTCCTGCCCATTCTATGCACCATCAACCTATCTCCCTTGCAGAGGCCGCCAGAATTCGCGTCCAGTGGACGGGCGGCCTAAGCCAACCCACTCACATAGGGGTTGATTTCCCATTCAAACTGGAGCAACTTGACACCACCGCTGGCCGCGTCACGTTGACGCCGAGAATAAATTCTCAAAATTCTCAACTTTTTTTTATGTCAAAATTTTTGGAAAAATGTACTTTTTAATATATGTTGCTGCTATAGCGTTTTGGCGAAAAAAAATTTCTCCGCCACAGGGGACCAACGCGTTTTTTTTCCCGCGTGCAAGGTGTTAACTCATTCAAAATGTCTCTTTTTCACTTCGAAGTTTTTTTTCGCGTTTTCGACTTTACGTCATTAAAATTGCCATAATTCCTGTTATTTACCAAATAAATTTAAATTTAAGGATATCGTTGGGAAGAGCGTTTAATTTCCAAGCTGCCTAATGTAAAACCAAAATATTTCGGAACTAAACCATTTCTAAAAAATCAAGTCAAAAAGCAAACTTCAATTTTTTTTCGAAATATGATTCTTTTTGAATTGAAGTTTTCACTTTGAACGCCTGTCCATTTCGATGGCCGCTCTTCAGAAAAATATGCTTAAATTGTCAGCTTTCCAACGGTACATCAAGTTTTAAAAGTTAGTTTTAAATTCAAATTGGAAGAGTAAATCAAGTTTGAATGCAAGAAAACGTGTTTTACAAAAAATCGCAGTGTATGGTCACTTTCGATCTCAAGATGACTTGACGAGTTTAGTATCATTTCCTATGTAATTTTTCACGCTGAATCCAATGGTGATACTTCCGAATAATTCTGAATGCTAGAAAGTGGATTTTTCGAAGAAAACCTTCGTTTTTCGTACATAAAATACCAACGCATTATTCGTAGATATGGTAGTGAGGATGAAGTAAAACCTTTCTATTCAATAAAAACATCAATCAGCTAGAAATTTGATGTTTTTATTGAGTAGAAAGGTGTACCTAACTCTCCGACTTTGCTTGCTTTGGATCTGTACAATATTTTTTTCCATCCTCATCAAAGAAACAGTTTTCAGGAATTTTAAATTATTACAGCAATGAGAAAAGGTATTTTATTCATTATGCATCCTATGCGATGATAAGCAGGTATGGAAACCTGAAGTCACACATACTCAGAAGTAACGCGATTTTCGACCAACTAGCTGTTGAGTGTTCCAGCAGTGGTTGAACCACGGTGATTGTCACACAACCGCGATCTATAAGGCTGTGGTTTTTGGGCTAACCGCATGGACCTAGTATCCCATGGACCGGCCCTCGACCCGTTTCACCACCCATCGTAGTGAAGCCTGAAGAGTGGGGAGCGACGACCTTGAAGGCGGTAAAGAGGGGATGAGAGGAGCCCTGGGGGCGTGGCCTAATGGGATCAGTGGTGGGGGGGTCATCTTCCCAGTACATCACGAGCAAGCGTCGAGGTCAGCAAGAACAGGTGGTAGGCGCACTCGGCGCCTTGTTCCACACTAACTGAAAAACCCTACTGTTGTGGCGCCCCCACTCCTCTAACACTTTGGCCTAAATGGTAGAGTCTCAGACTGTGAAGCAAGAGGTCTGCTGTTCAAATCCAAGTGGGAGGCCAAATTATTTTACCTGTAATTTTCATCATTTCCCAAACTATGATCGTGTTTTTTGTTCATTATAACATTATTTCTACAGTTTATAATCACACTCAAACTAGGTAATTATTTTAAGCCCTATTCTTGCCTGTAGATAAATGAACCTTTTTTTCTGTCACTAAAAACAATATTGCTGGAGGTCTGAAAGAATGATTTGAATGTATCCATGTACCTCTACTTGTTCCATTACTTTGTTTCCCATTGTTTTTTCGGAAATGTTGACTACCTACTTATTGTTAATCTGTGTTACATGGCAAACAAAAATGTAAAAAATTAGTTCATATCTAGGTAAAATTTTTTATGTTGTACCTAATGAAGAGATTTGAGTGTATCTAGACAACATCCG
The DNA here is from genome assembly GCA_009739505.2 of Apolygus lucorum. NCBI lineage: Eukaryota > Metazoa > Arthropoda > Insecta > Hemiptera > Miridae > Apolygus > Apolygus lucorum. The sequence continues at coordinate 64,470,332 of CM019180.2, forward strand.
TAAATAACGAATAAAGTCACTCGCGATGAGATTGTGGAAAACCATTTTAATAAAAAGTTTTAAGAAAACCATTTTGAGTTATTGTTTGTTACTGATGATGACCTAACCGTCGAAATCGATTTAACTTGTAACTCATTATTTTCGTGGAAATACACAACGTTCTACTCAACTCCGTTTTTATTATCCGTAAATAATGTTGTATATTTGACTAATTTTTGAAAAAAATTGTAAGCCCTAATATTGACTGTTGAAAAACGCGGGTTTTCTTTAATCGCTATGAAATTGCTGGGGGTCTAATAGAATGATTTGAATGTAGGTTAAACTTATGATGAATTGAACGTATTAGGTATATGTACATGTTAAAAGTGTTGAATATTTGAAATTTTTTTTAAAAAGGTCCAGTATATTTGACAATGCGAAGTTACATAGCACAGGTGGAAGTAGTGACCTATCAAATTAAATTGGAATTAATTTCAAGTTCAAAATAAATTATATTAAAAAAAAAGTTAAAGAGATAGTAGGACATATTCCTAGTTTCCTTGAGATTCTTCTGGCTTTATTTTTCACATTCTAGGAAAATAAAACACCCTTTTAGCATTTTAACACTATTTATTTTAACACATTGTAACAGTCTTTTATTCTTATTTAATTTGAATGTTTTGTAACAGTTGTATTAAATCAATTATAGTATCAAATAATCAAAAAATCTCGATCGTAGTTGTTTATACCTTTACATTACATATAACAAAACAATTAGAGTCGCAGTTAATTTACTCTGAACAAAACTATAGAATTACTTAAGTTAAAAACAAACTAATAAGAATTACTAGGTATCACGAATTTATTGCACTTATTACAAAAATTTTATTATAGTATAGCGGTCTGAATGAGATAAATAACAACCATCTAATGTATGAAATAATTTTTCCTATAATTTTCATAGGTACTTAATTTCCAAACCTATATTTTTGTTTTGTTTATTATTTAATTATTTTTATAGTTTATCACTCTCAACCTAGGTGGTACCTTTTTTCAAACCATATTTTTGCCTGTAGATAGGTACATGAACTTTTTTTTCTGTGAGTATATTTGGGTTTGAGAATGTACCAGGGTTGGTACGGTTTTAAACAAATTTTTGAAAAACTTGTTGTTTTAAAACAATTGTGTTAAATTATATTTACAACAGTGTCTAATACTGTTGACAACGACGTCATGCGAAATGAGCAACGAGAAACACTATGGGTACAAAGGTACACAGTAGATTTCAATTTCTATTCAGAATGACAAGTAAGATCCATCTTGGAAATTCTCGGAGGTAAAAATCAACTTGTGTTCATGTTTTTTATTCTCTACTTTTGTAGAACTACGTTATGGTGATCGGAGTTTTTCAAAATCAATTTTAATTTTCAGTAAATTACCTATCCATGCCTTAAATATGAGTTTATTAGTAAAATTTTAATAAAAATGGTGTCATTTAGAAATAAATTTGGATGCTTTATTTGCCAATGTGCTTCATGTGCAAATTTTGAAAAAATATCTTTCGTAGTTGTATAATATGCATCACAAAAAGTGAGTGTGGGAGTTAATTTATTTTCATCAAAAATACAAGGTTTTTAGGAACCAATTGAGATGTATTGCCATCACAGGTTGTAGGTACGTGTACAAATTGAAGCTTAATTCAAGTGACTACAATTTAAATGTAGTATGTAACACAAATTTTTTCATTGGCAAAACCCCTATTCAGTCGAAATATTGCATTTCTTACTGCAACTAATCAACAATAAATTTATTGAACTGCCTACAGATTTTAATTAGTCTTCATTTTGAAACCCAACACTTTCACTACAATGTACAATAGTACTATCGTAAAAGTGCCTGTTTTATTGACACATTAATAGAAAACCTTGTTCCAGTATTAAATTATTAGTAAAACATCACGAGGGTATCCAGAAAAGATAGCTGTTCAGTCAAAATATTATTGAACAAAACCAGTGGAGTAGCTAAATTAAACTGAATGTCAATACATTTTTAAAATAGTTGACACAATTTTTCCTTGTTAGGTACAAATGGAAATAGTTGGGTGAGAACATTCAACTTTGGTTGTAACTATGTAAAATTCAACAGTATTCAACTACCTTACCCAACTATTTAGGCAAAAAAAATGTGACATCGAAATCAGTGGAGCCCCAGCCCTGAAACCAAGGGGTGCACCGGGATCGCGGCACACAAGTCAAGGGGTGAAGCATCAGAGTCGCTCTTGCTGACCTCGACGCTTGCTCCTGATGTACTGGGAAGATGAGCCCCCCACCACTGCACCTATTAGGCCACGCCCCCAGGGCTCTTTTCAACCCCCCTCTTTACCGCCTTCAAGGTCGTCGCTCCCCACTTTTCAGGCTTCACTGCTATCGGCTGGAGGGCCGGTCCATGGGATACTAGGTCCATGGCTAACCGCGGTTGGCCCTGCTGGAACAAACCTCGTGTTATCCGTCGCAACATCAGAAAGAAAATGGCCGACAACTTGCCAGCTGTTTTTCAGTCAGTTTACTTGTGAGTTAATTAGTTTCGTCTTAGTTTTTTTGAGTCGGAGTCTGTTGAGTTGGAGTTCATTTGTTTGTCTCGGTTATTTTGTGAGTTATTTGAGTTGGAGTTGAAGGTATGGAGGTCTCTTGGAGGTATGGAGGGAAGAGAAAGGTAGTTGGGAGGAACAAATAGGTGCAATGAAAGTGAAGGAAAAATGCGAAAAACTGTTTTCTTGACCACTTCATCATCAACAAGTTCTTGTTTATAACTTTTCTTCGACATGACTGCAGTGAGTAATCCTCAAATTTTCACTGTAAAAAGTAAAAAATCTGTAAACAATATAGGTGGTATAAAAGTTGTCTACTGTGGTAAAAAAAACTTTGCTTGTTTCTTTGCCATGGATCAAACAATGATGGACGTAGATGGATCCTGCTCCAGTCAATCAGAAACGCGGCGGCGTTATGACAAGGTTATTAGCGACGACCATATCACCTTCTCAAGGGAGCCAGCAGGAAATCGCGAATCGGACTAGGGATGTCCCAAAAGTATCGATACTTAAAAGTATCGATACTTCTTGAAAAAAGTATCGATACATATCGATACTTTTTTTCCCTGATATATATCGTAGTATCGATACTTTTTTTCCAGTATCGGAGGCGATACTTTTTAATATCTCACATTTTATCTGTTTCAACACCTACGACATGAAGGTACCTACTTGACAGTACGTCTATCTCTACGTTGATTGTTGGGAGAACAACAAATCAAACAAAGATGATGTACTACCACCTCCAGCTCTCTATGATATCCTGCTGTCCTCCATAATCGAGGAAGGACCACCAAAATGTTAACCCAAACAAGTGCAATACGGAAACAAGTGCCTAAACAAAAACAAGTTTTAAAATATTTATTATTAAAACAAGTTTTAATAATATCGAAATGAGTGATTTATTGTTTTGTTCTTTCTATATTAATTATTATCCTCGTGATGGAGAGATGTCACACTTATAGAGAGAAACATAAACGACAATTTCACCCATTTTTGTGAAAGTATCGAAAAGTATCGATACTTCAAAATATCGATACTTTTTTAAAGTATCGTATCGATATTTTTTGATACTTTCTAGATGTATCGATACGATATTATATCGATACTTTTGAAGTATCGGACATCCCTAAATCGGACTGGAAATTGGATCCTTTGTATCAAGAATTTGAGTGGAATGTCCCTGGCAGTGTTGCTCACACGAAAGAAAACTTCGAATATTGGAAAAGTGAACGAAATTCTGATACATCGCTGCCATCCTGCTCCAGTCAATCAGAAACGCGGCGGCGTTATGACAAGGTTATTAGCGACGACCATATCACCTTCTCAAGGGAGCCAGCAGGAAATCGCGAATCGGACTGGAAATTGGATCCTTTGTATCAAGAATTTGAGTGGAATGTCCCTGGCAGTGTAGCTCACACGAAAGAAAACTTCGAATGTTGGAAAAGTGAACGAAATTCTGATACATCGCTGCCATCCTGCTCCAGTCAATCAGAAACGCGGCGGCGTTATGACAAGGTTATTAGCGACGACCATATCACCTTCTCAAGGGAGCCAGCAGGAAATCGCGAATCGGACTGGAAATTGGATCCTTTGTATCAAGAATTTGAGTGGAATGTCCCTGGCAGTGTTGCTCACACGAAAGAAAACTTCGAATATTGGAAAAGTGAACGAAATTCTGAGTAATCGTAGAATCTCACGTTTCTCTGCTGAGGTCACATGCCGTTTACCCCTATCCACTGCAGGGGATGACACAACTAGGTGAGTCGAAAAATGAACAAACGCCGAATGTTTCCCTCTGTCATCACGCTCCCGTGCCACATGTATTTTGACTTGTACAATTCATTTTTGTTATTTGTTTTGCTCAAAACACAGTTTTTAACCCGTTTTGAGAGGGTGTATGATACTGGATACTTACAATACAATGGTACCCCCAGTGTCATACACATGTGTATGACACTGGGGATTCCCAAAAAATTCTAAGTTTTGCGATTTCTCGGCTATTGTAGGTGTTAGGGACTCGAAACTCACACTGTGAACTTTTTGGTTTATTATTTTCAATAATAAGCCTTTGGAATCGAGCAAGAAAAAAAAAATTTTAACCCCCCCTCAAAATTTGATGTTTTACGTTTCAAGGTACGTAGAATCCGAAAATCGAATGAAAAATTTCCGTCCGTCCGCCGTACGCGGCACTTTTCTTAGTTACCATGGACCGATTTCGATGAAATTTGGTATATGGGCTCCATTTGGGGTCTAGTTGTGCCGCGAAGCTTTTGGTTGATGTAGGTCACTTCTAAGGGGTGAAAATTAAGGGTTGAAATTTTCAAGAATGCCCTAGCTCGAAAACTCTCGAAATAAAGGTATTGTTTTTTCACTCAATTTAAATAGTACTGAATTTTAAAAAATTTTTGAGACCACCCGGAGCTCTGTAGGGCAAACCGTTCAGTCCCTACGAGTACTTGAAGGTTTTCCTTCGATAAAACAGAATCATGAGTGTGAATCGCAAAAGAGGTCTAATCTCCGTTGAAATTTTTTCTGACTAAAATGCGATCGCTGTTCATTTCTTCGATTTGTATACAGTTTGCCTTCTGCGTAACCAGTAATCAAATTTCCATAATCAAAAGTCAATGGAGGATACTGAAGGCGCCTGAGTGGTCACTGATCAGCTGAGTGAGCTCCAAGGCCATTTCCTCTCCTGTTGAACGCAGGAACCTGAAATTTGAGAGGGCGGGTCAATTGAGAATGCTGAAGGCGCCTGAGTGGTCACTGATCAGCTGAGCGAGCTCCAAGGCCATTTCCTCTCCTGTTGAACGCAGGAAGCTGAAATTTTAGAGGGCGGGTCAATGGAGATTGCTGAAGGTGCCTGAGTGGTCACTGATCAGCTGAGTGAGCTCCAAGGCCATTTTCTCTCCTGTTGAACGCAGGAACCTGAAATTTGAGAGGCAGGGTCAATGGAGAATGCTGAAGGCGCCTGAGTGGTCACTGATCAGCTGAGTGAGCTCCAAGGCCATTTCCTCTCCTGTTGGACGCAGGAACCTGAAATTTGAGAGGGCGGGTCAATGGAGAATGCTGGATGCGCCTGAGTGGTCACTGATCAGTTGAGTGAGCTCCAAGGCCATTTCCTCTCCTGTTGGACGCAGGAACCTGAAATTTGAGAGGGCGGGTCAATGGAGAATGCTGGATGCGCCTGAGTGGTCACTGATCAGCTGAGTGAGCTCCAAGGCCATTTCCTCTCCTGTTGGACGCAGGAACCTGAAATTTGAGAGGGCGGGTCAATGGAGAATGCTGGATGCGCCTGAGTGGTCACTGATCAGTTGAGTGAGCTCCAAGGCCATTTCCTCTCCTGTTGGACGCAGGAAGCTGAAATTTTAGAGGGCGGGTCAATGGAGATTGCTGAAGGCGCCTGAGTGGTAACTGATCAGCTGAGTGAGCTCCAAGGCCATTTCCTCTCCTGTTGGACGCAGGAACCTGAAATTTGAGAGGGCGGGTCAATGGAGAATGCTGGATGCGCCTGAGTGGTCACTGATCAGTTGAGTGAGCTCCAAGGCCATTTCCTCTCCTGTTGAACGCAGGAAGCTGAAATGTTAGAGGCAGGGTCAAAGGAGAATGCTGAAGGCGCCTGAGTGGTAACTGATCAGCTGAGTGAGCTCCAAGGCTTCTGTTGAACGCAGGAACCTGAAATTTGAGAGGGCGGGTCAATGGAGAATGCTGAAGGCGCATGAGTGGTCACTGATCAGCTGAGTGAGCTCCAAGGCCATTTTCTCTTCTGTTGAACGCAGGAAGCTGAAATTTGAGAGGGCGGGTCAATGGAGAATACAGATTGTGGTAGGTGCTATTGATGGAGAACCAGTGATCTATACAGAAGGGTGATCTATACAGAAAATAATAAACCTTTGAGCAATGATTTGCAGCGTTTTTTGAAATCACCAGTATTAAGACCAGTATCATACAGGGGTGTATGATACTGGGTCCACAGGGTGTATGACATAGAGCCCAGCTAATTTTTCCCATTCGAGCATTTTTTTGACATGGATATGTCTTAGTTCTGGGGGTCATTCCAAAATTTTAGACACACAAAACAATGCAACGGTTTTTTCCTGATGCTGTTGAACGCAGGAAGCTGAAATTTGAGAAGCAGGGTCAATAAATACATACTTCTATACATCATCAAAGTTGATGATCACTGATCAGCTGAGTGAGCTCCAAGGCCATTTCCTCTCCTGTTGAACGCAGGAACCTGATATTTGAGAGGGCGGGTCAATGGAGAATGCTGAAGGCGCCTGAGTGGTCACTGATCAGCTGAGTGAGCTCATCATTTAAATTGCCATCATAAGACATATCCATGTACAGATGTATCTGCATGCAGTGTAGATACTCGTTTCTTCAGAATATGGCACCTCCCACGAAGAGATCAAAGTATTATGAAGCTGCTATGAACGAGAAATCGTTGAAAATGTCAGCAGCATTGAAAGTTCCACAACCTTAGCCCAAGTCCATATCTTACAGCGGGAAATGCTACAAATGAGGATGTGTTGGCAGCGATACCTAGGACCCCTGTCATTAAGCTAGCCAACAAAAATAAAAACATTAATAAAGGAATCGGACCTGTAGCTGTCAGCTCTCTTGAATGGCGAAATGCAACAATTTCAAACTAAAGTGATATACTTATTTTCTATTATAATGCTCAAGTATTAAATAAGACAAATTTTTCTTGTGTAGGTACAAAGCATTCTTTCCTAAAGGTTCCTAGAGCTTGCAAACCTAGTTTGGTAAGAGTTTCCTAAAACGAGAAGACCGTCGACTATAAAAGTATTTTTTGCATTCAAACCAATTATTTTCTAATCAATAAACATTACTCGAAGTTTAGAGTGCGATTCTTATCTTTATTTTACCTTTGATAATGAAAAATAGCAATTTTTTATGTTTCCGTGTAAGTGTATGATACTGGTTCCGAAGTATGAATGACACTGGTGCCTCCCAATTTTTGCCATGTATGATACTGGGGAAAAAAAGAGATCTCGAAAATCATTTACTTAAGCTGAAAGTAACCGAATATTTTACTTCTCTTGGTTTCACAAAGTTTAAGAATAGTCGTTCTAGCTATTTCGACCCCTCAACTATTTGTAGGATGTAATTTGGCATGAACATTGAGCAAAAACTGGAAATTTTCCCTTAACGTGTATGATACTGGTGCCACCACCCTATAGTGAACAAGATTAACTTTCTGTCACAATAGTTCAAGTATGGTCTAAGTGACTGAGGGCTTCCAATCCAAAAACGAACAAAAAAGTGGGCACAATTTTCCAGGAAGGAATTTCATAGTTCTTTCAGACGTTCTGAGCGCGTTGATTCTCGTATGCAATCTTTTTTTCTTGCGTTAATCTTGATTTTTCGTTGAGCTTCTTGTTGAAGAGCTCAAAGGTGTTGAAGTCTCGTTCTATTCAATGGTGATGTGGATTCAACTCCGAATCATGGACCATTTGAAACTAACAAGGAGTAAATTCAACTCTCTTCTGTGGAGCTTATTGCTAACATGGAGTAAGTTTTACTCCCTTACCTTCCGAAGAAGAAAAAAAGAGAGCGCACCTGATGAGTAAACGCATCGGCAGCTGGGACACAACTGAAGGGACGTCCTTACGAATGCGTAGCTGGAAGGGTAGTGTTCTATTATCTCCCAGAAAGAGTAAAATGTACTCCAACTTAGCATTCTAGGGTTAAGCCGAATTTTGGACGTATTTGTACCTGTATAAGGTATTCCGAATAAAAATTATTATTATTATAAGGGAGACAACAACTCATTTCTCTCATAATTAGTATTCTAGACTCTGACATCGTGTTCCACCTTCCAAGCACCAAAACTTCCTCAGCCCATTTGAGGAGTACCAACTTGCTCCCAAATGAGCTAACTTTAACCAGCCATACAATAATGTGGGTACCGAGCATCGAGTGGTGATATTGAAGAGGTAACAGCACGTCTCTTATCAATCAATCAATCATTTTTTATTTGCTATAAACATAACATGTATGAGCAATAGTCGGTAACTTATACTAAATACAATAAAAGAAGAAAACAAAAACATAGAAAAGAGAACAACAAACAAAGTAATGAACAAAACAAGTAGAGGAACTAGCGAAATTCAAAATTACCAACATCCTGCAAAAACTCACCAAAACTATAAGGAGCTAGCTGGATCAAGTATTTTTTAAGCTGTGACCTGAATGATCCAAGAGCAGTCTTTCGAAATTTTAATGGAAGGGCATTATAAAATTTAATTCCCCACCAGGTGTTGCCATTACAAGTAGTCTTAATTCTATGAAAAGGAAGACAGAGGTCTTGCTTATGCCGTGTAGGGTAAACATGAGCGGGGATATGGTAGTCATTGACATTATTCCTAACGTAACAGAGGCTATCTAAAAATATCTTATCTTCGTGGATGAGTATGTAGAAGTATAATTTATTTATGTCATAATTTCAGCGACCTCGCCATGTCCACCTTGAAAAGAGTCACCCAGTGGCAGGCGTTTTCAAGAGTTTGGCACCTGTACGACGCTAAGTGGCAAAATCCTTTTGATTCAGCCAAATTGATCATCAAACATCTTCAAGTAAGTTAGATTGTAATGTAATGCTATTAGGGACGGCACGATACTCCAAAGTATCGATACTCCTTTCGATACGATATTTCTTAGGAAGTATCGATACCCGATATCTTTTTGATACCGATATTATAAAATATCGATACTTCGATACCACCGATATTTCAAATTAACCCACCGATGATTTTCCACTCCCAATAAAAACCCTATTAATTAAGAAAAGGCGATATATTTTCTAAAAAACAATAATTTAAAATGTAATAAAAGTCAATGGCAATAAAAAATGTAATAAAAGCCAATAATTTAAAATTTAATAAAAATGAATAATCGTTCCATTTTAGTTCAATTCCAATTCTTATTTACAAGAAATCTCTGTTCAATTAAATTATGTTTTTCTTCCACTAGAAATCGGAAGGATCAAGTACCGTAGACTGGGGTGATAGTGATCAATTTCTACAGTTTTTCCTTGAAAACCACCAGTGTAATAATTCAAAAAAATCTGAAAAAAATAGTTTATGTTCTCCCACATCTTACGAACAGTATCCTATATCAAACTTTGAAATTTTGTTGAATTAAGCTCATTTAAAAAAATAATTAAATTGATCAGTATCACCCCCCACATAGGGGGTGATAGTGATCACTAATTTAAAATCGAACTTAAACATATTAAAAACAATTAAAAATCGAACTTGAACAATTAAAAATTGTTTTTTAGTACCCTGAGGTAATAAAAACCCTCTAACAACTAATTTCAGAACAATTTTTATTGAAAAACTAATGAAAACCAACTCTTAACTCATAAGAATCAGAATAATGCCAAAATTCAAGACTCGTAATATCCTCTTCAGTATTATTATTATTATAATAATTCGTGGCACATGTTTGGTAAATGACAAGAAACAACTTATTTTAAAGCACTTGTTGCCAAAAATAATGATGGACCAATCACTTTTTGATAGTTTCGGGGCATTTCGGCCGTGATCACTATCACCCCCTGGAAATGAGTTGTTTTTGTTTTTAACAGATAACCAACTGTAGTAACACGGAAAAAACAAAGTAATTGCATATATTTCAAGCTCACCTCTAGTAGAAACAAAATCTTTTCGCTAGAACTTCATCACACAACACCCGACACCCGCACAACAGAAGTTACAATCACAATGTCAGCTGGGCCCGATTTTGAGATTTGTTTATTTCCTTATCAGCTACCACGGTAACCTAGACTATCGGGTTGGAACGGTATCCCCCCAGAGAAAACATTGCTACGAACACATAACACGACCTAACTTTCCATTTAGGACTGTGTGGAGCGCTGCAATCGCATGCAAATAAAAAAAGGCGTGTTGATCAGTATCACCCCAGCATATCAGTATCACCCCAGTTCACGGTAATAAATTAGTTACAATACAGTTAATACTATTTATTATTCGAAAAAAGCCGTTCGCACGTGACTGATGTCACCATCCCGATTAATATTATGCATGCCTCCCTCTTCTTGTAAGTTCGGGAAAACGGGTTTAAATTCCTTCCAAACTCACATTGGATATTGATACTATTTTGAGGCTATCGTAGCGATATATCGGTTCAATTGATACTATTCTGAGCATATTTTGAGTCTTATTCTGTGGCAGACAATCTATGGTATTATTTTCTATTTACTAGAGGTGTGTAAGACAAGGTCATTTGGCGGATTCGAATCCCAAACGGTCACTCATTACCAGAGACCTTCAAATGCCACGGCGCCACACTAAAATGCCACATTCGGCCCATTTTTCGGTAAAATGCCATATTTCGTTGATTTCTTTGAAAGTGCCACATTTTGTGCCACATTTCGCCTTATTTTACTAATACTTATTTTTACTAACGCCCGAGAACGCCGAGAAAAATATGACAAATAGATGTTTGCTAAAACCAGGTAAGATTAACTTCTCAACATAGGTCACGTGGGTCTTCGGCTGTTGTTAGGGTCTCATGTCCGTTCCTACCCAGGAGCCATTGGATTAAAGATTAACGCCAAGGTTCAGGCCGTTCTGGACAGGAATTGCGGCTGGGAAGAAATGAAAAGTATAGGTGATATCCGTGAGACTCAATTTAACCTACCTTAGGTTATCAAACCTAACCTTCTCAGCTTACCCGATCAGCTGGTCGTGAAAGGGCGCCATTTTGACTCGCTGTCAGCAAGGTCATTATATTTACATACCACACAGGTCCTATTTCTTGGTATGCAAACAGAATGATAGTGGTATATTCATTATTTTCTTCTTTCTATTCTTTTATAGCAATTATGTAATCGTAAGTAGCGATCAGATTGCAAACAGCTGATACAGACACTGAGGGGTCTTGACACAAAGAACAGGGACATGACAGGTGTCAACTGTCATGCTGACAAGCAAACCAGGCTGACACAAACATTAGTGTCAATTAAAAACTCTCGAAATAAGTTTTTCAGAATGAAAATTTGAATATTTATTCGCCACATTGAACAAACGTATTACTACTTGGATACCTATTTACATGGAGAACTGGAGACAAGTGCCTATTTACATCCTTTTCTGACCCTACATTGTGATATGAAACCTTCTTACCTTTTGATGATTTTGATCGTATTGACCTTTAGAAAGTACCTAGAGAACACCAGAAACCTAGATTTTCCAGCGTTCTTACTGCATTTTTTTGGGTCTCAAACATAACAACTACCGATTTTGCAGTGGCTCTCTGACTCCTTGTTCATTGTTTGTCCAACAACATATCTCTGGATAGTTTAGAGGAGGTGTTTTGTTTCTACCTATCACGGACGTACAGACTTTCACAAAAAAGGAAGTACAGATCAAACCTACTACGATAGATATAGTGATATACGAACTTACAGACAACTAACTGCTAAAGACGGTATTTTTCAAAGGTAAATTTTATAAATGTTGTACCTACGAACTTTTTTCTTGAAACCTTAAATTGTACCTACTTATGTGAACTGATATTCTGTTTATTGTAGATCTGTAGTTAGGTGTGTTGATAGATAATAGATACCTACTCACATAGAGAACCAGAGACGAGTGCCTATTTACATCCCAATCTGACCTTAGATTGCAATATAAAACGTTCCTACCTACTGATGGTTGAGCGTATTCGCCTTTAGAAAGTACCTAGTGAACACCACAAACCTAGATTTTCCAGAGTTCTCAATGCATTTTTTGGGTCTCATATAAGTAATAACTACCGATTATTCAGTAGCTACCTACCTACTGGTTCATTAGTTATCCAACAACATATCTCTAGATAGTTTAGAGCAAGTGTTTTGTTTCTACCTACCACGCACATACAGACTTTCACAAACAGGGAAGTAGTACAGATCAATCCTACTATGATTGATACTCGAACTTATAGACGCAACAACTAAATGCAGATATCCATAATGAACCAAATACCTACCATTATTAGAAAGAATGTATTTTTCAAAGGTAAACTTCATAACTATTGTAACTTCTTTCCTTGAAACCCTAAATGGTACTTACTTACGTGAGCTGACTCCCATCGTCTGTTTATTGTAGATCTGTAGTTAGGTGTGTTGATATAATGGAATAATGTACAACATTCAATGAAAAACACGCAATTTATTCAGAAATTTCATTGTACATTGAAACAATATACAATTCGCACAGAATTAACGATAGGCAGTACCTACACAATGAACTTGATGTGAAGATTACAGAATTTTCGTGATGAGCAGTTGGTTTCAAGAGGTGAACAACATGATATTTCCCGGGGAAACAAACAAATACCTAAATGATGAAAAAGAAAACGTGTACAAATAATAATAATAAGATGATTTGAAGCTGGTTATAAAAGTGTCAGTTCATCGAAAATCATGGTTGTCAGAAGGCTGGGAAGCAGCGACGTCAAAAAGCTGATATTCTTCTTTTTTCGGAAAGTTTCTTGTCTTTGCACACTGTTTCTAATCACTTTTGGCAAACCAAAAAATTGAATACCGCTTCCGGGACGAGAAGAGCAACTAATAACCGCACAGATTGGCATAATGAAAAACCTAAGCAATATTCTATACAATCTTTGTTTACAACGGAGTCGACATGGCCGCCTTTCAGGGAGATTACTCTTATTCTTCTTCTTCTTCTCCTTCTTCTTCCAACATCCATTCTGTGTGACGTCACACGGATAAAACGAATAGCCGCAAATCTCGAAGGGAAGGAATCTTCTCTCAGGGAAGAGTGGGACGCTGAAGACGTCCTTGCAATAAAGTACGCGCCCGCGACTTCTGCTGATGTAGAGGGATCATTCTCTAAATTGAAATATATCCTGAGCGACCGTCGTCTAAATTTATCCATGGATAACACAGCCGCACACTTAAAATTGTATTATAATTGAATTTAACATGTTGTAAATACATGTAAATTTGTTGGAAATACATGTAAATAGTTGATATACATAATACAGTAGTTGATATGCTTTCAAGTTTCATGATTTAATGGTTTAACATCCCTTTTATGGTGGGGAGGGGGTGGAAAGTTGAAAAAAAAAATACCACATCAGCTGAAATAAATGCCACATTCGGCCACAATAAGTGCCATATTGCTACATTTTATAGTGCCACATTTTATAAAAATAAGTGCCACATTTTGAAGGTCTCTGCTCATTACAGAGACCAGGTCTTTTGAACCAGTTCACTCACAAGACAAACAACGAACCGGTCAGAAGTAACAAAAACGAGCGAGTCTGTAAACCGAACGAGTCGGAATAGGTTACAATGAGTAGGTGATTTGAATGAATCGAATGATCTAAAAGACAAAAACAAATGAAAGATCGATTCGAATCGTATGAATCAGTCTTTGAGTGTGTTTTGTCTTTTGACGTGATAACGTCTTAAAAATTGGTTTACCAGGAGACACTTCAAGAAACTGCGTTACGCTCCGCTCACGGAGGGGGTGCAGCTCGGCGCTCCCTAAAGGCGGGCGGCCCCTCCCCTTCCCCGGCGCTCACAAAAGCGGGAGCGCCCCGCCCCCTTCCCTGGCACTCACTCCCCCCCCCACCCATGGGAAATACCTACTACCTACGGGAAATACCTACTCTGTGCAACTTGACAAAGAATTTTATTTTATCCTTCTTCCTACTATACGAATGAATATTAACATTACAATTATTTTACCACTCAAAGTCGTTGTCACGTAAAACTTTCGCCCGTATACCGACTTTACAGGCAACAATACAGGGTTTTTTTAGTCCTCAGTCCATTCTTCACTTGGATGATGGAAGGTTTTGCTTAGAAAACCACTTCAATCTACTTCTTTCTGTTGACGCTTCCTTGTCATTTTCACACAATAATGATCCATGTACAAACATGTACATTACACATCCATATTAAATTAATTAATTTTGTTGGCCTTCTGCCGCTGTTCTCGTAATTTAACCGGAAAACTCGATTGGTGGGTTGATGAACCTATGACCGTGTTCATTTTGATAACCCGTTCAGTTCTGACAAGGTCATTTTGAAGATAAGGTCTTTTCAATACGTTCACTCCTGACCGACACACCTTTACTATTTACTAATTTGGTATTTTTTCAACAATTTACTTTGACAAAATTTTCGATAATATCGTCAAGAAAGTATCGATACCTCCGATATTTTAGGCAAAAGTATCGATACCAATATATTGGTTTGTAGTTTTGCATCAAAAGTATCGATACAAATATCGGTACCGATACAAATATCGGTACTGATACCAAAAAAGTATCGATACTCCGATATATCGGTGGTATCGTGCCGTCCCTAAATACTCTACTTTGGCGAGAGGAGCTGAGTGGGTGCGATATGCTCCCGTGGGAAATCCCTACTCGTGTAGAGGTAATACCTAATAATATAAAACGCCAACCCTACGTAGGTACTTATGCACGGAGGGGTCGTGGGAGTGGTGAGAGTCTGCGGAATCGGAGACGGGAGGAGTCGGAGGGAGTGGGTGGAGGAGAGAGTCGGAGGAATCGTTTTTTCCTACTTTTAGTAGGCTTTTTTTAGTACCTAATAATAATCAGCCAAGCACTGAGTACTGAAGACAATTTATCAGAGAGCGATGCCATAGAAAAAAGTTGTATTCGATTTTCGGATTCAACGTACCTTGAAACGTCAACCAGCGAATTTTGAGGGGAAGATGTAATTTTCCTGAGATTCCAAAGGTTCATTACCTACTGAAAATGATAAAACAATATTAGGGGTATTCTTGGGCTGGGAGATTCGACGTCGAATCTTCGAATTTGGAGATTCGACGAGAGTCAAGGCGCTTGCGCACCGGCTAATACGACGATTCGATTTACCTCTGGCTGAAGGCGTCGTAAATCAAGATTCGACGTCGAATTGCAAATCCTAGCGCTAGCGGCAGTTCTTTGAAGCAACTATCAAAACATCGACAAACAGATCTTCTCATTTTGAGTTTTTCTTTCAACAACACCTTTTTTGCTTCTTATTCCGTTTTTCCGTTCGTTTATTTCGTTTTTATTCTGTTCGAAGTGGGTTTTTTTTCTCGATTAAAATTTAATGAGTGGAGCTGAGCCACCCAAATGGCTAAGGAAAAACGCAACTATCTGATGGTCTGCTGGAGAAGTGGAAATTGCTTGCTGGCATTAAAGCGAGCATAGCATTCTCCTTTCTAGCATCGAACATGTTTTAGCCGTGAGTTAAGGACCAAAATTGTGTGACGGAAGTAGCAAGGGTTTTTCTTTGAGACATGACTCCAGTAGGTAGGTACCTATTCAGAAGTCTGAAGCATGATCCTTTTTTATTCTAGCCGTAGATTTTTTAGTTCGTATACTAGGAACTTTCTAATAGGATTTATTAGGAACCTCTGGGGTATTATCATTTTTCAGCTACAAGGAAATTAATGAACATGTGGTTCTTTTGACACTGACTTGGTTATCATCTGATTCGACGATTCGATATACGACGAGACCCCTAATACCAGAGAAAAGGTAATCACAAACTCTGTGGAAAGGTTAGCACCGATGCTTGCTCGCTCTAGTCTCCATTAAAAAAATACCAGAACTTACCCTATTTTAACCTTGAGCGGTAGGAACAGAAGATATTCTGGATTACTACACTAAAATATTATTAGTAATTTTGTTCAGCTGGAACATGCCTTTTCATTCCATGTGCAGTAGTCCCTCGGTAAGTCAGCATCTCAGTTCTCCGGCACTCTCAGTTTTTCTCGAGTAGGAGCAGTTTGTTTACGAGAAGGAACATAACGCTAGATCGGACTTTTGACTGGCGTCAATGCTAATGAAGTCCTAAAAGTTTATACGAACACGTACTCAAAGTGTCTCTCAAAAGTTAGAAGGAAAAGACAATTTATGAGTATTTTAGCCATCTACTTCCATGGAATAACATGAGTTAACAACATTATTATAACAGATTTTTCAATGATAACTGCGTTTTTCCTCGATATTTTCCAGTTATCCGGCAGTGCTCTGGTCCCATATCTGCTAGATTACCGAGGGACTACTGTATAATATACAGTAGGTTACATACATGTTATGTAACCCAACATTGCATCAAATAATATTAATATGACTTGCTTCCTCCAGGGCCTCCACAAACCCTTCTACCACCCCATGAGTGACTGCGGAGACATGGTGGTTGTCACTAACACCAAGGACATCGCTCTGCCAGGAGACGAATGGAAGAAACGCGTTTACTTCCACCACACTGGTTACCCTGGTGGGGCAAGCTGGACTCTGGCCTGGGAGCTCCATGAAAAAGATCCGACCATGATAGTTAAGAAAGCTGTATACACCGGCATGGATGGTTTGTACCCTCTCGTCACCCTTAACTTGTGATTAACGTCAATTTTCATATAAATTAATACTAGTTTTTTGCTACATGTTGCGAATAGAGAAGTAATAGCAATAAGGAAGTAATACACACTAAGAGAGCGTTGGTCATTATTGGCCAGTCTCCGATCTCATGCCTATTTATCTGTCTTAAATTGAGAATTTGGGTGCTCCCTTCTCAAGGAGATCTCAAAAATGGTTCAGCCATGTTGTCATCTACGTGAGTAACAAATGTGTGTGCGTATTGTGTGTGTGTTCATGGAGGCCCGCCTTTTTTTTCAAACGTGTGATCTCTTTATTTAATTTTTCTGCCACATGTTGTAATATATTAATATTACTTCCAAAGTTGGAGTATAGAGGTTTTCAATGGTGCTGAATCTAAATTTGAAGTCAAAAACCTGAATTTCCGACCCACCGAAATACCCCATTGATCATAGAAGTCCTCTACTTGTTCATGTAATGGCAAGTTGGTCAGAACGTTTATGTCTGGCGCTAAGCAACCTGACGGCGTCCCAAAAAGACTTGCTGTCCTTAAAGTTGCGTAGAGCTCGGCGAATCATATTACGGGTCGTTTTCACCAACATTTTGATCGGAGTTCGAGGGCCAATTGAACTACTGAACCGAGAAAATGGGTTTCACCAGAGGTGATCAACGCCATCCTCGGTTCATCCGGCGTTTGGCGCTGATCGCTCAATTTTGGCTGGTTAATCGGTTTGATCTTCGTTTAAAGCGATGGACGTGGACGCCATTGTTATTTTTCCTATTCCGTCGAGCTGTAATTATTTCGTCAGTGTTTTGCTAGAGTTTTTATCATGTCACGAGCTTTGGTGCGCACCTTCTCGTAGGTATCATACGGGAGTGAGGACAACGAAATTGTGAACCATTTCATTATTCGTGGTCCCAAACAAATCCATCTCAGGACGTCGCTATTTCAGCCTACAAGTTTCGTTACCATCTCAGATATTTCCGTTTCCCAGTTGCTGTGTGCATTTAACGTACCTATTGTGAGTAGTTGATTTTGCTGATGTTAATCATTATAAAAATAAAATTGTTACATACCTATATCATTTCTAGTGAATACATATTTTTTCACAAGATCCCCCCTTCATATTTCTTTTTTTCTCGTTAGGTGTTCACTAAAGATTGCTTACCCCTGTCGTTTATATTCTTGTATTGTTGTTGTTCTGGTACGCAGGAGTATTAAAAGCAAACGGTAAACTTTCAACAATTTAATAATATAAGATACTTCACGACATCATAATACATCCGACCGACAATCTCTCACAAAACAAGGTCGATCACCATCACCCCCCGCTCAACCAGTTACAGATAAAGACATAAACAAATCAAGGGCCATCACAACATCCCTCCCTTTAAGTATTTCACTTCAAGTTAGAATGCAGAACTAGACCAGATCTTGTGACGATCCCATCAGGAGTTGGAGCCGGTTCAGGAGTAGGAGAGAGTTGATGAGTCGGAGGAACCCTGGGGGGCTGTCCTATCTCTGACAGCCCGAACCCAGCAAACTCTGACGTCTCCGTGTTATCCAGGTCACAAGCAGGTGGATCAACAGCGTGCTCAATTGAACGGGGAACTGAGAGTCTTGGAGATTCTGGCATTCTTGCTGGTGGGCACCCCAGTTTGTCAGGCTTACTGGAAGCGTAGGCTGTTGGGCTAGGAAATCCTGTTGATAATCGAGGACGTTCGTATGGTCTTGGGGTGTCGTTCAATGGAGGAGGTGATCTCATGGGTGCAGATGGGCGACTAACCAGATGGAATCTGTTTCGACGAACTGTACTGCAGTCTGTCTTCACCCAATACGATCGAGGTTCCTTTGCTTGAGCGGTCACCACCCCTGGCTTTCTCAAATCCTGTACCCAGACCTGGTCCCCAACTTTCAACGGCGGGAGCTCTTTAGTTCCATGTCGCTGGTCATAATTTGTCTTGTACCTTCTGCGATATTCTTCTTCCTTCTCTCTAAGATTCGTCAGGTCAGGCTTCTCATTTAGTACTTGTGGAAGATTCGGTAGGTTGTCTCTGAGTCTTCTGCCAAACAATAGTTGCGCAGGGCTGAATCCATTTGCAATCGGTGTATTTCTATAAGAGAGGAGTGCCAGATGAGCATCATCCGCATTTTTCTTCAAAATAGCTTTGGCTATTTTTACTGCTGCCTCTGCAGAACCGTTGCATTGGTGGTGATGTGGGCTACTTGTAGTGAGACGGAAGTTATAGTCCTGTGCGAATTTCTGAAATTCCGCATTTTCTGTAGTAGCCGAACGAGTAGAGAACTGTGTTCCACTGTCGGATCTAACCTCCTCTGGGATACCATGACGACTAAATATGGATTTGCAATTGTCGATCACTTCACTAGTGCAGAGCGTTTTGAGTGTCGCTATCTCAAAATAGCGTGAAAAACAATCAGTAATTGTGACAAACCATTTTCCATTTACTTTGAACAGGTCAATACCAACTTTTTCCCAAGGTCTTGATGGCAATTCTGCTGGCATGAGTGGTTCGTGACGTTGAACACGACTCTCTGAGCACTGCGGACACTCTATGACTATTTTTTCAATGTCATTGGACAATCCAGGCCACCATATTGTCTGGCTCGCTCGAAGTCTGCATTTATTGATCCCAAGATGACCAACGTGTAGTCGTTGTAACATTTCTCCACGAAGTGGTTCAGGTATTATTAGTCTGGTTCCTTTTAGCAATATTTCATCCATCACTGATATCTCATCACGTGACGGGTAGTACTTGATCATATTGGAAGGCAACTTAGATTTTTCTGGCCAATTTGATTGACAGTAATCACGCAGTTTGTAGCAGGTTGGGTCAGTAAGCTGCGCTGATTTGATTTTTTCAATCATCCGGTCTGATGCCTGGAAGCTGATTTGATTTATGAAAGCATCAATTTCACCTTCCAGATCGTAATGATCCGAGCTAGTCGTTGGACTTCTTGAAAGGCAATCAGCCGTTGCCAGGTGCTTTCCTGGTGTGTACACTATATTGTAGGAGTACCTCAGGAGTCTAATTCGAATTCTTTGCAAGCGAGGAGTAAGATCATTGAGATCTTTCGACTTCAGAATACTCAATAAGGGTTTATGATCAGTTTCGATCGTGATCTCCTTCCCAATTATGTATTCCTTTAACTTGTCGCAACTCCAAGCAACGGCTAATGCCTCCCTTTCAATATTTGAATAATTTTTTTCACTTTCGGTGAGGGTCCGCGAAATATATGAAATTGGTCTCCAGGTGTTATCCAGTTGCTTTTGAAGTAAAACTCCACCGATTCCATGAGACGAAGCATCGCTTGAGATCATGGTTGGACGATTTGGATCATAGTAGGCCAATGTTGGTGGTGATATCAGCAACTTTTTGATTTTTGCGAAAGCTGATTTTTGTGCTTCTCCCCAGAACCATGCATTTTTGGTATTCAACATGTCGCTGATGGGTTTGATGACGTGGCTTTTATTTGGGATATACTTCCCTATGAAATTTATCATTCCCATCAGTCTCTGGACTCCAGCTATATCTGTCGGAGGCTCCATCTCAGAAATTGCTTTCACTTTCGTTTCATCAACCCTGATTCCATCAGGAGACAGAATGTGACCTAGGAACGTGTCTTGGTTCCTAGAGAACAAACACTTCTCTTTGTTCAGTGTAAACCCTGCTTGCTCCAACTTGTTGAGAACTTCTTCCAATATAAGGTCATGTTCGTCTTGGTTTCGCCCCCATAGAAGTACATCATCCATATGGGTAGCAACATTCCGTTGTCCCTGGAGAGTTTCATTGACTCGTTTCTGAAATAACTCAGGTGCTGATGAGATCCCAAATGGTGTTTTTAGGAATCGGTATCGTCCAAAGGGCGACAGAAAAGTTGTTAAGTGTTGTGATTCCTCACTCAGTTTCATTTGCCAGAAACCATGGTTCATATCCAATTTGGAATAAACTCGTGCTCCGGATACCCGTGCGAGCGTTGTATCAATGGGATGGATTGGGTAAAAATGTCTCTTGACATTTTCATTAAGTTTTGACAGGTCTACGCAGATTCGTACCTTGGTTGTACCTTTTTTTGGTACGACGACCATCGGTGCGCACCAGTCAGTCGCACGGTGAACTGGTGCAATGACTCCTAGTTTTACCATCTTTGTAGTTCCATTTTAGTTTCGTCCCAGAGTGGTAAAGGTACTTTTCGAGGTGTGTGGATCGCAAATGGTTTTGCATTTTCACGTAATTCAATGTGATAATCTCCAGAAATCGATCCCAATCCTTTAAACAGAGCTGGATGTTTGGCAAACCAATCTGTATTATCCGTTGATTTTATTTGGTTTATTCGGGCCAATAATCCCAATTTTTCGATGGCTGGTTTTCCGAGCAATGGATTTCCTGGTTTGGCTGATACGTAAAAAATTTCATCACAGATTTTGTTTTTGTACGATATATTTGTTTTTACAGTTCCGAGAATTGATAGCTGATTACCATCTGCTCCTTTTAAAATTTTCTTGGTAGGCGTTACCTTAATTTTATGTACCAATTTTATATTTGATGGAAGTACTGACACGTCCGCTCCGGTGTCGATTTTGAAGACAACTTTGTCTGTATTATTGTTGAAGCCAAGAGCAATTGTCCATGGATCGTTCCCTCCACCTGATTTTCTCTCGTGAACGCAACCAATGAAAAATTCTGAATCATCATGGTTTGATCCATAGCACTCATTGTGGTCATCAAATTCAAGCTCATTGACCCTACTAGACTTACAAGCCTTTGCATAATGCCCCAGACGTTTACAAGAGTTGCAAGTTGCATTTTTAGCCGGACACATGCCTCTCCTGTGCGAAGGGTATGTACCACACCATACGCACGGTAATTTTGGATATCTATTTGATTGATCATTAGAATTTGAGTAGGATTTACCATGTGTTCTCTTGTTATTTACCGAATAGGTTTTAGGTATAGCGCCATAATTATACGAGTTTCGCACCTCATCAACAACGTTTTCGTTCAGTTCCGTTTTTTGTCTCAGAAGTTCCTCTGATTTTCGAACAGTGTTTATTGCAGTTTCGAGTTTTAAATCGGATTCGAGTTGTAAGCGGTCGCTTAGGCTTTGATCGCGCATTCCAATGATTATCATCATTAGTAACATTTGTTCTTCCAACTTGTCCCACTCGCAAGTTTTTGCCAAACTATATAATTCTGTCACGAATTCCTCGATGCTTTCCGACGGCAACTGTTTGCGTTTTAGGAATTTTGCACGTTCATAGATCAAATTTTTCTTAGGTGTGAAGTGATTTTCAAATTTTCTAAGTACGGTCTCGTATTTTGTTAGTTCTTCCACCTTCAGGTTGAACGAATCGAGTATTTGCTCAGCTTTTTCCCCCATGCAATACACCAACATGTCGACCTGTTGTTGTTCAGGTGCTTTTGCTAGCTTACTTACAGATCTGTAGCGCTCGAATCGTTGTTTCCACGATCTCCATTCGCCTGGTCTGAAAGAAAAAATATCCGGTGGTTTCACGTGGAGATTCACATTGCTTGAATTCTCGTTATTGTTAGCCATCATGTGCTACCGGGCTTTCTACGATTCGGTGTTCACCTCCGCGATTTCCCGATTTAGGTAGGTACCAGAAGCCTGTATCAGTCGCGTACTGATACAATAAATTAGTTAATTAGACTGCGCCATGTTCTGGTACGCAGGAGTATTAAAAGCAAACGGTAAACTTTCAACAATTTAATAATATAAGATACTTCACGACATCATAATACATCCGACCGACAATCTCTCACAAAACAAGGTCGATCACCATCACCCCCCGCTCAACCAGTTACAGATAAAGACATAAACAAATCAAGGGCCATCACAACAGTTGTTTGATTGAATCATTATTCTTATTATTTGATTATGCTTCATTTCAAACAATTATGCTGAAAATTCTTTTCTGATTATTTACCTACGAATTTATTTTTGTTTGCACCATAATCAGCATCGGTAGGAAAAATAAGAACCGAGTTGTTGCAACATAAGATTGACTTGGAGAAATGTGTAAGCAGATGAACAAATCAATTCATACGTATCACGTTAAATTGAATACAATTATTATCATTTTAATTCATTCATTATTATAAAATGTGTACATAAAATTTTACACAAGTACCGATCGTAGTAGTATTTCATGAATGCTGAAGTGATAATAGGTTTTCTTGACATGAAGAATGAAATTCGCCTTATTTGTTCAGAAAAGACGTCATTGACACACAGTTCGTAGCCTGTTATCCAGAATCTGAAACAAAAATTTGCATCCGCACATTATTAGGCAGTTAGCTATGTCTACTAGCTCAGAGTAGTTGAAAGTACCGGTGAGTAGGTACCTATATGGTTTAGGAGTCATGCAGTAGGTTCATTTGTAGAAAAACCCGGAGAGCCTGGAAGAGGGAATCACCAGATAAAGGTAGGTAAAGGTACTCACGTTGATGAAGTAGGTAGACGTCCAATCGAAAATCTGAACTCCAACAATCATAATTAACTTATGAACAACACAAATTATAGCGCTGAAAGAGGATAGTTGACGTATTGATGAAATACCGCGGATTGAATGAAGTCAAAACTAACGAAAAAGTGATTCTGCGGGAAAACTGTCATAAAACAATTTCGTTATCTCTCGTATCACCAATTCACTGCCATCCAGATCAGAGTTGTACGACTGATTTTCGATGGCGAAGAAGAAGTTTACCAGAGATCAACGAAAACGCCATTCCTGAGAACTAGTTCAACTCGGTGAAACCGAAAAAAATTTTGACTGGAGATCAATCTCAGTTTACTTTAAACACAGTTTTCGTCGAACAGAGTTAATGGATTGTTGGTGAAAACGGCCCTAAGGGGGTCTCAGTCATTCGACGTTCTTTCCTCGTTCCAGGTCAGTATTTTTCTCAATTTAGGCACAACTTTCTAAGTTTGAGCCCCTGCAATGTATGGAAATACTATCCCTGGAACGAGGAACGAACGGCGACTGACTTTGGAATCGACCAAGAAAGAAAATTACCCCCCCCCCCGCCCTCAAATTTTGTTGGTTTACGTTTCAAGGTACGCAAAATCCAAAAATCGAATAAAAATTTGGCCGTCCGTCCGCAGCACTTTCCTCAGTTAGCATTGGCCAATTTTGATTAAAAAAATCGAGAGAATTTCTTTGACACCAGCCATTCTCTTTTTGGATGAGTAGACATTTTTCTATGATGTTTCAAAGTTTTGAATGTTAATGACGTCACGCCCCCCCCCCCCCCCCCAGCCCACTGTGACGTCATAAACATTCGTAACTTTGGAAAATCATAGAAAAAGGTCTTCTCACGCTAGAAGGTCGCGGTTGGAGTCAAAATTCTCAGAATGAGGTCTAGTTTAGATTAAAAATAATAATAAACAGTTTTTCCGACCCACGCGCACACCAGGTTTGCGGTCTAGTTGTGCCCCGAAGCTTCTGGTTGATGTAGGTCACTTCTAAGGGTTGAAATTTTGAAAACGCCCCAACTCAAAAAATTTTGATGTAAAGGTATTGTTTTTCCATCAATTTAAGATAGTATTGCATTTTTAGAGACCATTCGGAGCCCTGTAGTTTCGCTCCCTACGAGAACTTGAGGGTTGGACTTACGATAAATCAGAAACACGAGTGTGAATCGCAAAAGAGGCTTAATCTCCGTTCAAATTTTAGCTGACCAAAATGCGATCGCTATAAGTATGTGGTGATAATGGCAAAGCCGAGTTCTTTGCAGACGAGTGATCTATATAGAAGAATAATAAACCTTTGTGTAACAATTTTCAGCATTTTCATGTAAAGCCTGATCAGATTCTTGCCTCCTCACTTGAGTGTGATAACTATGATGCACCGTTTTCCCTCAGGTAACCTCCAGCGAAGATACACGATGCAGCGATTACTGCTGTTCCCTGATGATCAGGTCCCTGATGATATTATGGAAAATATCACAAATCAAATCAGAGCGCCTCGTCCTGTACCCAAGATGATGACTGAGTACCCGGAAGACCTCATGAAGAGCTTCCCGAGAGTCTCCCAGTTCCCCAAAGATTTTGTGTTGAAATGATGGACAAGGATGGGTTTTATGTGATAGATTGTAGTTTTTCATAATGTTGAGTGTGTAAATAAAACAGTTTAAGTATAATTAGGACCCATATTTGATCAAATCCCTGTACCGTTCAGTAGATATTGTAGTCACTACTCTTGTTATTGTCAACACTGTTCCAAATTTCTAATCAGAACACATCACGCTACAAAACTTCAATTTGGTTGAGCCACATCAGCAGGTCTCATCAGAAATTGGAGGGTCTGCTGAGGGTAAAGGGTTTTCTGAAACTGCATTCACAATAGGAAAGGCACTGGTGTATGAGGTGGACTCATGATGGGCCGTTTCCAGTGCAAGTGCCTGCGCACAGGCCTGATCGAATGTGAGGGTTTAGTTCTCCAGCAAGCACGGCGAATGTCAGATGACGTCAGCCCCCTATCGAACGAATCTCTTACGTAATCGTCTTGGTTTTCGGCTGCTGTTCTAGCTTTGAATCGACAGAGCCAGTCAAAGCTGACTTAACGCCCTGTAGTCTTGATCTACAGACTCGTGTGTACCTTGTGACCTCGTTGCTACCTGGTGACGGACTGTTTGCCTCGCAAATCAATGCAAAGATAAGAGGGAGATACAGGGTGTCCCACGAAACGAAGACCCCCCTCTAAAACCGTTATTTCAGTGGTAAATTAAATTTTTTTTTTTTGAATCCGCATGTTTTTTTCCAAGGACCTCAAATATGACCACATTGCGCATTGCGCAAATCGTGCTCAATGCACACCAACTTCGTTTTCTCAAATGAGACCCCCCCCCCCTTTTTTATTGCAGATTTGGATTCTACGCAAAATTTCATGAATTTTTCACTCTTCAAACGATTTTTTGTTTCAGACCCAGCCGGCACAGGAGGCGTCCATATTTGCGCAATCGTGAATTTGCGCAATTTGGAATATTTTTGGTTAGGCCAAGTGTGGCACATGACTTAGCACTATTTTTCAACGCTGATTCACGTGGTGACGTCTGTTTTTCGATTGGTTAAGGTTCTAGTGCAATTCTTGAAGAAAATTAGGTTGAAATTCCGGTTTATGCTGTATTTCCTTCCCCTCCACTCTCTGGGAACTGGATATGGTGGAGTTAAAAGAAATAAAATCGCCTTCTAAAAAATGCCTTTTGAACGATAGTTCATTGTTGTGATTAGTAAGTTGACAATACAAAGCTTTAGAGTTGAGAACGGCTAGTGTTTATCAAATCACTTTTTATATCTAACAACAGCCCTTTCAACTTTGCCCAATCATGAAAACAGGAAAAAGAACATCTTGCCCACTTTTCCACTGGATTCATTCAGTCGTATTCTTTCTGTGTTGGCACCTTCACGTGATCAACATGCCTCGAGCTCCAACTACTCGGTATTCCGTGGAATAGAGGACAACCATGGTCCAGATTTTTTTCCAGACCAACTCTCAGTTGCGACGTGCCGTTCGAGTGTACGCCATGAGGTATCCTGGTAGGCGCCAACCCACCAGAAATGCTATTCGTCAGGCTGTTAGGGATTTTCAACATTCTGGAAACGTGTCTACAGGATTGTATTCCCGCCGTTCATCAATTCGATCCTTCGACGTGGAACTCGATGTACTCTTGTTTTTTCAAGAAAATACGTCGATTTCTCTTCGTCAGGCGAGCCGCACCTTGGGTATTTCCAAAAGTACCATACAGCGCATACTTATGCACTTCAATTATCATCCATATCGCGCACACGTTGTTCAGGGGTTGCAGGATGGAGATGAAGCCCACCGCTTGGATTTCCTTGCCTACATGGATCTTCTTCTTCAGGAAATCCCCGATTTCCTATCCATATGTCTTTGGACAGATGAGGCCAAATTCACAAACAACGGTGTTTTGAACAGGTGGAATTTTCGAATCTGGGCGACCGAAAATCCACATATTACGTATCAAACTCGTCATCAAGTTATAATTTCGACGAATGTTTGGTGCGGTCTCATCGGAAATCAACTGATCCGGCCTTACTTTTACGATGGCACACTGACTGGTGACCGATTCCTGCAGTTCCTCAGGGAAGATTTGACTGGTTTGTTGGAAGATGTGCCGCTAGCCACTCGGCTCAGGATGTGGATCCAGTTGGATGGTGCTCCCGCGCACTACGCCACTGACGCTACCTCAACCGCCAGTTCAGAAACCGGTGGATTGGTCGCAACGCTCCTGTCCCGTGGCCTCCTCGTTCACCTGACCTCACGCCTCTTGATTATTTTCTTTGGGGTGCACTAAAGGATAAGGTTTACATGGATCTTACTCCTATCGGGACAGTGGAAGACCTTCGAGGAAGAATTGTTGAGGCAGCTCAAACCATCGATCGGCAATCCATTGCGCGTGCACTAACTGAGCATTGGTTGTCCCGGGCGCAATTTTGTTTGCAGCAAGATGGTGGACATTTTGAACAAATGCTTTGAAAAGAGAAGAAACCCTTTCTCTCTGTAGAATATTTATTTTTCTATTTTTAATTTTCACAGTATTTTAAGAAGGCAATTTTTTTTAATTTCTTTTAACTCCGCCATTGCCGGTCCCTAGCCCGGCTGAGAAAGGAGGAGGGGAAGGAAATAATCTGTTTCGGTACAGCATAAACGGGAATTTCAACCTAATTTTCTCCAAGAATTGCACTAGAACCTTAACCAATCGAAAAACAGACGTCACCACGTGAATCAGCGTTGAAAAATAGTGCTAAGTCATGTGCCACACTTGGCCTAACCAAAAATATTCCAAATTGCGCAAATTCACGATTGCGCAAATATGGACGCCTCCTGTGCCGGCTGGGTCTGAAACAAAAAATCGTTTGAGGAGTGAAAAATTCATGAAATTTTGCATAGAATCCAAATCTGCAATAAAAAATGGGGGGGTCTCATTTGAGAAAACGAAGTTGGTGTGCATTGCGCACGATTCGCGCAATGCGCAACGTGGTCATATTTGAGGTCCTTGGAAAACATATTGTTTAGTAATGCATGCATTCCAGGGGACGTCCCATTGGATAAGCATTAGATCAGTTTAACCAGTTGTTAAGCGATAAAACTGTTTCACTCGATGTAATTTATTCATTACTTTAGGCAAGAAATACTGACCCCCCCCCCCCCATTATCCACCTTAACATTTCTAGCGGCATGGGAGCCTCGAATCTGAAGAGCATTTTAAAATCCATGATCTACGATACCCAACATGCGAATTCGAGTTCCCCCCCCCCCCCACCTCCACCTCCCCAAAGCCAACAATGGTGCCAGTCTGACACCAAAGCGGAAATACGTCGTAACATTGAACTTTCACCTGTTAGTTTTGGTAGGCAGTCCGTCGAAGTTCAAATCCGTATTTAAGGTGAAACACACAAAAAAAAACCCACGAAATATGAGGTTTATGGTACCCTGGCACCATGGTGGCACCACTATTAGTTCCATGGTGGTACAGAGAATAATTCATGAAAATCCTAAGGTACAATGAGAATTTTTTCTCAATTTCAAAGCTTGGGTACAATTAGTAAGCAGTAAAGGAGCCAAAATATTGAAAAATCGGATATTTTGTGAATATTATCCCCCCACTCATCCCCTCCTCTTGCGAATTTTGGTACTTTGGTGAAATCATGTACAACGGGGAAGTTATTTTAGTCTAACAAAAAAAGAAACACACAAATCGGTTGGAAATTGAGGCCTGGGCAGAGTTTATAAGATTATGCCCGCAAACGCACGTTTTTTAAGCATTAACCCCTCCTTTCCCCCCTTTAAAAAGCAAAATTCCAAATTCCGGCGCTGTAGTGCACAACTAGATAGTTTTTCCGCGTCGAAGAAAAAAAGAACCACGAAAATCGGTTGAGAACTAAGGCCTGGGCAGAGTACACAAGATTATGCCCAAAAACCCACGTTTTTTGAGCATTAACCCCCCCTTTCCCCCCCTTAAAAGGCAAAATTCGAAATTCCGGCGACGTAGTGCACAACTAGATAGTTTTCCGCGTCGAACAAAAAAAGAACCAGGAAAATCGGTCGAGTACTAAGGCCTGGGCAGAGTACACAAGATTTTGTTACACACACACACATACGCACACACACACACAGACATACACCTATGGTTTTTTTCGCGGATTTGGATTCAGAATGGTCTAAAACGGATTACTGTGTGGTTATTTTTTTTTTCTGTTGAGTGTTGTCCAGCTTCACCCCAGATCGATCGCATAAGGACGCCCAAGTCTTACTGTGGGACGTCCTAAAAAACATGCGGATTCAAAAAAAAATTTAATTTTACCACTGAAATAACGGTTTTAGAGGGGGGTCTTCGTTTCGTGGGACACCCTGTATAGTTCATGAGTAAATCGATCTTACTTTCTTCGGGAAGTGGTGCAGGAATATTTCGGACGAAACTTTCAAAGGTGCGAAACCAATGGTGTCGATGTAGCTGCACTTGGGTCAAACTCAAGAACGTCCGGACGTTTCTATATTGAATTTCGTTCAATAAATTGAGATAAAGCTCACCTCGATAATTAAGGCTTCATTGAACGAAATTTGAGCATGCAATAAAATTAAATGAGAATTTTAGTAACTAACAACGTGGCAGGAATATTTTTATCACACGCCTTGAACTGTCGATTCAAGTTAATTTTTGACATGGATATGTCTTAGTTCTGGGGGTCATTCCAATAATTTCGACACACAAACAATGCTCAGTTCACATCAACTTCACTAACCGAAAAATTCCAGTCATAGATGTTGAGATCAATTCAAATAAAATACCCCATACCGATGCAGTTATATATTTGGGTATGACCCTCGACTCCAAATTAAACTGGAAAAAACATATAGAAAAGAAAAAAGAGGAAATTAAAATCAAATTCAGAAAGATGTATTGGTTGATGGGAAGCAATTCTCGTCTCTCTCTCCACAATAAACTGCTTATTTATAAGCAGATCCTTCGCCCTATCTGGACCTATGGAATTCAGTTATGGGGCTGTGCCAAAAAATCAAACATTAACAAAATCCAAACCTCCCAAAATAAAATACTGAGGAGTATAGTGCGTGCACCTTGGTACATGAGAAACGATGACATTCATCGAGACTTGGGGATGGAAACAGTCCACGAAATTATCGCAAGGTACTCAAGGAGGCACGAACAACGCCTCCACAATCATGAGAACCTGGAAATGCTCTACGTTTTGGACAACGAAGTTCAACTCCGGCGACTCAAGCGAAAAAAACCACTGGACTTAGTTAGTGCTGTTGAAGTGCAGTTATAGCTCAGTGTTGAAGATACTGTTATGAGAAGGGACTGCGTTTTACTGTAAACGGGCTCTCAAGTAGTGTAATAATGATATGTAATATTGCTAGATGGATTGTTTTTAATATTCAGTTGCAATAATAAATCACGTTAAAAAAAAAAAACAATGCAACGCTTTTTTTCTGATGCTGTTGAACGCAGGAAGCTGAAATTTGAGAGGCAGGGTCAATAAATACATACTTCTATACATCATCAAAGTTGATGATCACTGATCTGCTGAGTGAGCTCCACGGCCATTTCCTCTCCTGTTGAACGCAGGAACTAACTTCCTCATTTTCCACCCCACAAAAATCGTTCACCACTCATTGGAAAGCTCTCAATTTATTAAACAAGGTACATGGTCCCTAATATGAATGTACCTGTATGGAAAGCTGAATTATGCGCATGTTTACTAACATATGATCGTGAGTAACAAATGAGATGTCAACATGATCGTGAGAGGAAAAAAGGTATCGTCATCCAACAGATCCCTTTGAAGCGTTACGGAGGCAGGGTCAATGGAGAATGCTGAAGGCGCCTGAGTGGTCACTGATCAGCTGAGTGAGCTCCAAGGCCATTTCCTCTCCTGTTGAACGCAGGAACCTGATATTTGAGAGGGCGGGTCAATGGAGAATGCTGAAGGCGCCTGAGTGGTCACTGATCTGCTGAGTGAGCTCCACGGCCATTTCCTCTCCTGTTGAACGCAGGAAGCTGAAATTTGAGAGGGCGGGTCAATGGAGAATGCTGAAGGCGCCTGAGTGGTTATTGATCAGCTGAGTGAGCTCATCATTTAAATTGCCATCATAAGACATATCCATGTACAGATGTATCTGCATGCAGTGTAGATACTTTTAACCCAACAACCGTTTATAGTTTCCTCTATATCTTGATTACTGAACATAATTATTTCAATTCCCTAGGGCCGTGCACTAATAAATTTCTAAAATCCTTGAAAAATTTCCAATTTAAGTACAACTTTTTAACTTTTTCTCCAATTTCTGTTCTTAAAATTGCTTCAAAGGTTGTAAATTTTCGTAATACATTTTCATATTCTCATTTGTAGCGTGAATACCGCCCTGCAATATTACTGAATGGAGGGCAGGAAAAGGCGTTATTATAAATGAAAATGATTTATTTACACCAATGATACATCAAGGTCGTTGAAAATAATCAGTTTCGTCGACATCCAGCTATAATGATGAGTACTGAACGTCACCGAAGAAAAAATAGTAGAATCTCAAACGTAACTCTTCTCAGGCTGTTGATCACTGCCTGAAGAACCTAGTGCTAATACAGATAAGAAAAACGTAAGTGCTACACTATTAAAATAAAAATCAACACGAGTTTCCACGACTGGAAAGTAGCGGGGAATCGACGAATTATCGGTAAGTGGAAAACCAACTTGCTCCACAAGGTTCCGCAGTTCATCAATATCGCCCTGAAAACCAGAGGATCCAATTATTAGCTTCTACATAGGAATACATTAAATTCTAATTCCCCAAGCATGAATCACCTCACTTTTCGTAATTTATTGATATTAATGTTAACATAAATTGAAAACGTCTGCCAAGTGGGTGTGGCACATAGCTTCCTCGTATCCATAACCCGATTATATAGATCAGCGGTTCCCAACTAAATTTTTCCAAGGACCCCTTCATCAATGACGAGGACCCCCACTAACTAAAGTTACCTAAAAAGAACCAAAATATGTGAAAAAATAAATGAAACTGATGCTATAAAACTTAGGATTTATTCGTGAAAATACAGAGATTTTTCAAGGTTCAAGAGACGCCGACGAGTTGGGTTCAAGAGATACTAGCAAGTTCGGTTCGAGAGTCACTGACTTATTAACTTTAACATCGAAAGCATTTTCTCGTTCTTCGTCTGTATGCCTAGGCCGTTTTAAACGATCCAAATTTTAACCAACGGTCCATAACGTACGCGTAATTAACTTTCCGTGAAAAACATAGCTTTTCAATCACTAAAATGTTGCATAAAATCACACTTGTAAACAACTCAGTCAGGGACCGCACTAGCACTATAGTCTGTCCTCAATGAAAAAAAATACGTAGGTGTCGGTGACTGGCGGCGGGGAGTGAACTACAGCTGAGCTCAGGGCAAAAAGAGGAAGTTCTGCTGTTGTGTTGGCCGCACTGGTTCGCCATTTTCGTAAAGCTGTTATCTCAACTCTTGTGCTTCCTCGATATTTCTCTACAACAGTGTCGTGTACGATTATTTTCTTGCTATTTTTAATTGATATTTTTAATCGGTTGAACTGTGATGGAACTATCGCTTACTCCAGCGTCCACAAGTTCGGGGAAAAGTGGGAAAGCTGTGCGGTCTCAGGCTAGAGCGATCATATTCAGCGTGTACCAGTACGTGAAAGGATTGAAAGACGGTGGTATTTTAGGGAAGAATGTGATCGTTCGCGAGGAAACGGCCAAAGCGACGTCGGTTTCGTTGTCCACAGTGAATAAGGTGATTGCAGAGGGAAACAAAGCCTTGCAGGAAACGGGATCGCCTGCCTTCATAACCCCAAAAAAGCCGAGAGGGCGTCCTCCCACATTGGAGTGTGACGAATTCTCGGAAGCAGCCATCCGACACAAAATTTCGGAGTTCTACATCGTGAAGAAGCAGTTGCCAACTCTTCGCTCATTGGTTGTAGCTCTGAGAGAAGATGAAGTGATTGACTGCGGCAGGAACTTCCTTAACAAAAGGCTACACAAATTGGGGTTCAACTGGAAGAAATGCCAGTCAAGTAGGAAGATCCTCGTGGAACGTCCCGAAATTGTTAACTGGAGGTTGAGGTATTTAGACGCAATGAAAGAATTCCGGGCTCAAGGACGATATGTTGTGTACCTTGACGAAACTTACGTGAATGAATCACACCACGCGCAGAATTGCTGGCAGTCGCCCGAAGAGCGAGGTGCGTTATCTCGAATCGGAAAAGGTAATCGATTGATTATTGTCCACGGCGGGGGTGAGTTGGGCTTTGTGTCGAACGCCCTACTGATTTTCAAGGCGTCTTCCAGGAGTGGGGACTACCACACGTCTATGAACTTTGACAATTTCTCGAAGTGGCTGAAGGAGAAGTTCCTACCCAACCTTCCTTCGCACTCGGTAATTGTCCTGGACAACGCGGCCTACCACAACGTCCAAACAAACAGAAAACCCTCTGCCGCCTCCCTCAAGAACGACGTAGCTACCTGGCTACGCAACAACGGAATACAATTCGACGAATCCGAAACGAAGGCCCAGCTCATATGTAAAGTCAAGCAAGCAGATGTGCCGAAAACCTACCGGATCGACGAAATAATAAATGAAGCTGGACACGATGTCCTTCACCTGCCCCCCTATCATCCGGATCTCAACCCGATTGAAATGGTGTGGGGTGACCTCAAGGGAGAACTCGCTCGAACCTCCGTCGGAACTCCACTCGGTGTCAAGGAAGAACACCTCCGTCGGCTGTTCGACGCGTACACCGCCGATAAGTGGAAAAAGGTATGTGAGCACGTCATGAACACTGAAATAAAGTATATGACGAACGACCACATACTCGACGATCGTGTGGACCAAATGATAATAAGTCTGGCCGGGAGCTCGCCTGATGGTTCATCTGACGAGAGTGACTTTTACTCGTCCGACGACGAATAGTTTTTTAATTTTTTTACGTTTCGTTGTTGCGAATATTATATGAACGTTATGTATTATATAATAAACGAATATTATATGAATATTCATTCTCGTTCACCCATTTTAATCCTTTCTCTAACCTATGGAATCCAAGGTAAGTTTAGTCATAAGTAGTACAATTTGGTGAGAATTATAGCTGGAATTCGTTTTAAGATAGGAATTACGTAATTAAAACTATTAAAATCGGCAGTTTGCTATCATTCCTGGGTCTTTAAATTTAGATACAGCGGGAATACTGGTGTGAACAGTAGTGACGTTCGCAGGGAGAAAAAGTCTAGAAAAATGGTACAAACAGGGAAATTTTCCCGCTCTTTAGTTCACTCCCCGCCGCCAGTCACCGACACCTACATATTTTTTTCATTGAGGACAGACTATAGCAAACTCCACTAACACTAACTTGTCTCCAGTACTCTGTGAGCACTAGCTCTAACAATATAACAATAACTGATATCTCTGAAATACATAGAGCCAAACTAGAGTGTGCTAGCGTTAGTTGTCGTATGAAGCCAGACGCAGAAGTCAGCGTTCAGAAGCTGCAAATATATATTTAATTTGTATATTCTAAGGACCCCTCAGCCATACCTCGCGGACCCCCGGGGGTCCGCGGACCACCAGTTGGGAACCGCTGATATAGATGATCCGATGCTTAGTAGTTAATCTCAAAACACCAATCTCTAAGTACCTTTCCCTACCCTCATAGGGGACCATCTACACGCTAATCTGGACAATCCTAAAAAGTTTCATCAAATTCGGTTGTTTCGGCTGTCACATGCAATTCACGTTTGCGCATGCGCAGTCGCTTCTATCAGTCCGGGGATGATGATTTTCATAGGGGACCGTCTACACACCAACCCGCAAAATCCCTGAAAATTTCATAGAAATCGGACAATAACTTCGTATAGTTATGCGGGTTACAAGGAATTCATGGCAGCCAAAATTGTTCAGAAAGGTCTGAAACGTAAAACGCGAGTGAAAATTTTGATTTTGGAGAACTTTTTTTTTCATCCTTGAAAAGTGAAACAAAGCTTCCGCTACCTTGGTAGACTCGGAAGCAAAACGTCTGCCAAGTGGGAGTGGCACATAGCTTCCCTGTATGTACAGATGACCCGATGCTTAGCAGGCCCAGTGGCAACAGTCCGAGAGCGATTATTTTTATAGGGGACCGTCTACACGCCAATCCGCTCTACCCCCTGAAAAATCATCGAGATCGGATGGAAAATGGAGAAGTTATGGCTGTTACAAGGAATTCACGTTCGCGCATGCGCAGTAGCCTCCATCAGTCCGGGGATAATGATTTTCTTACGGGATCATATAAAATTTCATCGAAATAGGACAATAACTTTTATTAATCATGTTTCACAGTTTCGCCCGTTACTAGGATTCCATGATAGACAGTCACGGATCCAAAATTGTAAAAACGTAAAATGCGAGAGGAAATTTTGATTTTGGAGAAAATTTTTTCTTCAACCTTGAAAAGTGAAAACCTTGGTAGACTCGGAAGCAAAACATACTCCCATATCAGAATTTTCGCACGCGTTTTACGTTTCAGGCCTTCCTGAACAATTTTAGATCCGTGACTGTCTGTTATGAAATCTGTTGTGATCAGCAGCCTCTTCGCATAAATGCGAAATTTCTGTCCATTCACTTCCTTAGCTCAGTGGTAGGAGCTCCGATTCAGAATCGGAACGATAGGAGATCAATCCCCGGTCGAGGGAAGTTAATTTTTGATGATTCAACAATGTGGCGCAGTCGTACCAGACCCGAATGGTCTCCCCTCAGCATTTCTCTGAGAACAATAATTCATGAAGATTAGGTCATCAAAACAACTCCCTCTTAAGACACGACGAGTCGAGCCACCGCCTATTTGGACAAACGTTGAGGTCAGCAGATCCCCCGCCCCGTCGATAAGGAACAATAACAATAACTCCGAAGCCAGTCAAAAATAGCGCGTTCTCACTGGGTTGGAAAACGCCAGCCAAAGCAGCCTCCCTGACTAGGTTACGGAGTACCTAAGATTTCCTAACAGGAGGGGGGGGGGGAGATGTTGTGATCAGCGAACTCTTCGCATTTCTGTCCATTCGCTTCCTTAGCTCAATGGTAGGAGCTCGGATTCTGAATCGGAATGATAAGAGATCGATCCTCGGTCGAGGGAAGTTAATTTTTGATGATTCAACAATGTGGCGCAGTCGTACCAAACCCGAATGGTCTCCCATCAGCATTTCTCTGAGAACAATAATTCATTAAGATTGGGTCATCAAAACAACTCCCTCTCAAGACACTAGTCGAGCCATCGCCTATTCAGACAAACATTGAGGTCAGCAGATCCCCCGCACTGTCAATAAGAAACAATAACAAAAACTCCGAAGCCAGTCAAAAATATGCGTTCTCACTGGGTTGTAAAATGCCAGCCAAAGCAGCCTCCCTGAATAGTTAACGAAGTACCTAAGATTTCCTAACAGGGGGGGGGGGAGGGGGATGTTGTGATCAGCGACCTCTTCACATTTCTGTCCATTCACTTCCTTAGCTCAGTGGTAACGAGCTCAGATTCAGAATCGGAACGATAGGAGATCGATCCCCGGTTGAGGGAAGTTAATTTTTGATGATTCAACAATGTGGCGCAGTCGTACCAGACCCGAATAGTCTCCTCAGCATTTCTCAGAGAAACAATAATTCATGAAGATTAGGTCAACAAAACAACTCCCTCCCAAGACATTTGTCGAGCCACCGCCTATTCAGACAAAGGTTGAGGTCAGCAGATCCCCCGCACTGTCAATAAGGAACAATAACAAAAACTCCGAAGTCAGTCAAAAATACGCGTTCTCACTGGGTTGTAAAACGCCAGCCAAAGCAGCCTCCCTGAATAGTTAACGAAGTACCTAAGATTTCCTAACAGGGGGGGGGAGGGGGATGTTGTGATCAGCGACCTCTTCACATTTCTGTCCATTCACTTCCTTAGCTCAGTGGTAACGAGCTCAGATTCAGAATCGGAACGATAGGAGATCGATCCCCGGTTGAGGGAAGTTAATTTTTGATGATTCAACAATGTGGCGCAGTCGTACCAGACCCGAATAGTCTCCTCAGCATTTCTCAGAGAAACAATAATTCATGAAGATTAGGTCAACAAAACAACTCCCTCCCAAGACATTTGTCGAGCCACCGCCTATTCAGACAAAGGTTGAGGTCAGCAGATCCCCCGCACTGTCAATAAGGAACAATAACAAAAACTCCGAAGTCAGTCAAAAATACGCGTTCTCACTGGGTTGTAAAACGCCAGCCAAAGCAGCCTCCCTGAATAGTTAACGAAGTACCTAAGATTTCCTAACAGGGGGGGGGAGGGGGATGTTGTGATCAGCGACCTCTTCACATTTCTGTCCATTCACTTCCTTAGCTCAGTGGTAACGAGCTCAGATTCAGAATCGGAACGATAGGAGATCGATCCCCGGTTGAGGGAAGTTAATTTTTGATGATTCAACAATGTGGCGCAGTCGTACCAGACCCGAATAGTCTCCTCAGCATTTCTCAGAGAAACAATAATTCATGAAGATTAGGTCAACAAAACAACTCCCTCCCAAGACATTTGTCGAGCCACCGCCTATTCAGACAAAGGTTGAGGTCAGCAGATCCCCCGCACTGTCAATAAGGAACAATAACAAAAACTCCGAAGTCAGTCAAAAATACGCGTTCTCACTGGGTTGTAAAACGCCAGCCAAAGCAGCCTCCCTGAATAGTTAACGAAGTACCTGTAGTATCTTGGAAAGATAGTCTTAGAGTAAAATAAGTAAATATAATTAGCAACTTATTCGCCTTTTTATTCAGGAATGAATCAAACGTCAGATTACAAATTGTTACTTAATTAATGCCGTTGTATTGTGTCAGCTAAGGGAGGAGTTGCAACTGATATTATTGGAGTAGTTCTCTACATCCCTCCAGAACATCATTTATATAATACATAGTCTTTCAGCTTGATAGGTGTCTTTATTTCTCTCCCACTCTTGGTTCTTCTTGGGCTAAGTCTCGTCTGATCTTGGTCAGTTGATTCCTGGCCTGGCCTTTGAGATGATGCTTCAGATGCTGGACTACCAGGGGGTGGTTGAACTGGTGCTTGAAAAACGTAGATAGAAAAACGTGCTAGAAAAACGGTAGATGCTTGAAAAACGAAGAGTTCCGTGTTATACTCTTGTCCCCATCACTTGCAGTTATTTGAGTTCCTCTAACATCTGTGATTTCGAGGGGGTTTGGATCAAAAGGTGGTGAAAACTTATTAATTTTAGTCTGTTTTACCAGCACAGTATCGCCTTTTTCCAGACCACGGTGTGTAGTACCTCTTCTTTCATCTGCATAGTCTTTCATTTTAGCTTTACTCGTGGTCTCATTTTTTCTCAGTTCGTCATCTATGTCTTCATCTATGTGCTCGTTTACTTGAGGTAGATAGGCTCTAAAATTTTGTCGAAACATCACCTTAGCTTGAGCGAGATGAGTGGAGCAATGAGGGGTTGCCCGATATTGCATGAGGTATTCTGGCAATGCATCTTCCCAATTTCTTGTTTCAATGATTGCTGAACGAATCAGTTTATTGAGATTGGTCATGAAATGTTCTGCTCTTCCATTTGCTTCTGGCCAGTAAGATGTAATTTTACGATGCCTAATCCCAAGTTTCTCACAAAATTTTGAAAATTCACCACTATTGAATGGAGGTCCTCCATCTGAACGAATTGAGGAAGGAAGTCCAAATTGGGAAAATATCCTGAACAAGTGGCTATTTACAACTTCTGCTGCCAATGAATGAATCACTTCGGCAATTGGGTATTTACTGTAGTCATCGATCAAGACCATAATGTACTTATTATTAGGATATGGACCCGAAAAATCAATTGACAGGTTTTCCCAAACTCCATTTGGTATAGGAGAAGGTATTATGGGATCCCTCCTCGTTCTCGGAGTACATGCCTGACATGGGATGCATCTATCAACAGCAGATTTAAATAGAATGTTCATATTTGGAAACCAGACCTTACTTCTCAAGAGTTCTTTAGATTTAGTGATACCTTGATGTCCTCTATGTGTTTAGGTTTCGTGTTTAGGTATTAATAAAATAGTAATTGGTATGATAGAAGTATCCGTTTAATAGCGGTCGGCACATGAATGATCAATCTAACAGTATGCTTGAGCGGGAGCCATGATAACAAAAGTGGTGGTGGTGGTTCCTTCATCATTACATGCCTAGGTAGGCTTACACATCTAACACGCTTCCTCTTTTTTTTTTTTTTTTTTTTTTACTACTACAAATCACTACTAATTTTAAAAGCTATGTAAAGAGGTAATGGAACAATATTGACAACAAAGAATAAAATGTACTGGAACAAAAATGCATGGAACTAAAATGCAAACGGAACAAACA
Source organism: Apolygus lucorum (assembly GCA_009739505.2). Taxonomy (NCBI): domain Eukaryota; kingdom Metazoa; phylum Arthropoda; class Insecta; order Hemiptera; family Miridae; genus Apolygus; species Apolygus lucorum. The sequence goes on from CM019180.2 coordinate 64,509,766, forward strand.
AATGCATGGAACTAAAATGCAAATGGAACAAAATTGACACAAGATAAACTAAATACTGCAGCACATTATTAAAGACGTTGTACAGGGTTATCACCAAGACTGAGCCAAACATGTATACTAAAATTAAGGTACCTTGATGACATAATACCCATTTAATACACAATTTCCTGCGACCTACAAGTTGAACCTTGCTGGTCGAATTACGACTCTACCTGATGTTGTACGAATGGGGGTCGGAATTTTTGAAGCCAAATTTGTAGGTGTTTTAGTTGGTCTTGGAATGAATTTATTCTCCTTTGAGCCTGATGGTGTACCCACATCCTGGCTTTCGCCTAAAGTTTCAGAACTCACATCAACCGAAGAACCATGCCACTTGTGACCACACCCTGAAACTTCCTCCGAGCCCTTTGCTGGCCTTAAAAACCAAGAGTTTCTCCTATACATTTTACCCCCCACTTCAACGATAAACGATCTGTTTGGCAGAATTTCGACAATCTTCCCTAGCTCCCAAATGTCTTTCAAAGTATTCCTGACATAAACGGTCTGGTTTAAATTTAACTCATGTTCGTACACACGAGCAGTTTTGTCATAATGCTCTTTCTGTCCTACTTTAGCTGTAACCATGGGATCAGACACTATGGCCGGAATTAAATCCTTGTTAGATAGGATCAATTTAGAATTGAGAAACCTGCTTTGCAGAAGTTGGGATGGTGAATAAGGCAAACCTGCTACAGGGCTGTTACGATAGTTCAGCAAATAGAGAGCCAAATCCTGATTTTCATATTGAGATTTATTTAGCATTGATTTAGCAGTACCAATGGTTTTCTCAACCAGCCCATTACTACGTGGATAGTAAGGGCTAGACGTTTGAACAACAAAATTCCATTCATTTGCAAATAGCAAAAATTCTCTTGAATTGAAAGGAACATTGTCAGCTATCATGAGCTTTGGAATTCCAAATCGTGCGAATATTGGCTTCAGCACAGTGATAACAGCTGCGGCTGACTTGTTGGAAAGTAGTTCGAGCTCAAACCACCGAGAGAAGTAGTCAACGACACATAAATAACTCTTCCCCCCATACTCAGCAATATCTACTGCAATTTTGTGGAATGGATATTCAGGAATGGAATGAGGTAACAATGGGTCTTTAATTTTTCTACGCTGGAATCGGTTACACGTAGTACACGACTGAATTAAATTCTTAATATCACTTAACATAGCAGGCCAGTAAAAATTATTTTTAGCCCTATCCTTTATTTTGTCGTAGCTCAAATGAGTCTCATGTAACAATTGGAGCGTGAAACGTCTCAAGCTATGGGGAACAATTACACAGTGATTCAGATAAATTAAACCACCTGAAATGGTGATGTGATCTCTGACAGAGTAGTAATGACTCATATCAGGGTCACCAAGTGGCACATTTTTAGGCCATCCGTCAACATAATATTTGGCCACCTCACACAAGGTTTTGTCAGTTTTTGTGTGTTCTAGGAATTTACCCAGGACTGGCGTGGTAAGCCCATCTGATTCTGATACCGTATGAACAATGTCAAACATACTTTCATCCACTTCAGATGGGTTTGGCCTACAGTCACGGGATAATAAATCTGCAAAGTGCATGTATTTGCCAGAAAGGTATTTCAAACAGAACTGATAAGGCAACAACTTTAGTCGTAACCGTTTCAACCTATTGTTTGTTATTTTGTTCAAATCTTTGGTGACAATTGAAGTTAGCGGGTTGTGATCACTGTGAACTGTGACGTCTTTGCGACCATACACAAGAGAATGAATGCCTAGGTAGGCCTACACATCTAACACTATGTGCCAGATCAATTGCTGTTTTCTGGAGAGACTGTGGCAACACAATCCGAATCCCTCTCAAAATGATGTTGTCAGATGTAATAGCCAACTCGTTTATGATTTTTGTATAGGGAAGTAAATCGTTTTCATCCCATCGGTCGGTCTGAATGGCTTTGATTAATTTGTTTAATACGTCATCACGCAGTGTTTTCTCTGAAATTTCATCCCTCGACAACGTTGACGGTAGCGAATTTGATGTTACGAAATTTATAAATCGTTCAGCATCTTTTGAAGGTCTTCCTTTCAGGGGGTGACGGGACATATAGTCGGAAGGGTTGTCTTTCCCTGCAAGATGTTCAATTGAAAAGTCGAATCCCATAAGCTTGAACCTCAATCGGGCGATGAACCTAGTCGGGGCGATGATTGAGAATTAGATTTCGATAATAGAGAGACGAGCGGTTTATGATCAGTGTGGATAACAAATGAATTGCCCAAAAGGAGATCCTGGAAATGCCGAACACCCCATGAAATGGCCAACATCTCTTTTTCAATCTGAGAATATCTTTTTTGAGTATCTGTGAGACATGAACTGGCACATGCCACAATCGAAGCATGTCCGCTGGAAGGCTGTGCTAGATTTCCTAACGGGGGGGGGGGGGGGGGGGATGTTGTGATCAGCTGCCTCTTCGCATTTCTGTCCATTCGCTTCCTTAGCTCAGTGGTAGGAACTCTGATTCAGAATCGGAACGATAGGAGATTGATCCCCGGTCGAGGGAAGTTAATTTCTGATGATTCAACAAATACTAGTAACGGGCGAAACTATAAAACACGATTGATAAAAGTTATTGTCCTATTTCGATGAAATTTTCAGGTAATATACGGGTTGGGATGATACGGGTAATGTACGGGTTGGTGTGTAGATGATCCCGTAAGAAAATCATCATCCCCGGACTGATAGAAGCGACTGCGCATGCGCAAACGTGAATTCCTTGCAACAGCCATAACTTCTATATTTTCCATCCGATCTCGATGAAATCTTCAATGGTTATCAGGTGGAGACTCTGGTTGGTCCCCATTCAATGACGTCATCACTTTTGGAGGGTTGTGACAGTTAGGAGTTTTGAGATCATCAATAAAATCGTTTTATGGATCCTTGGAAGCTATGAGCCACACCTACAAGGCACAGATACATAATTTCTTGATGATCGTAGGCCAGGAATTGATTCTAGAGCTCATTTCCAGCAATAAATGTTTTCTTGTTATTTCACTTTCAAGATTTTTCCGTGTTTTCGACCTTAAATCAGTAAAACGGCTATAACTCCCCGAATTTTCATGCAAAATCACATCTGGTTACACGTTGGAAAGAGTGTAAAATTTTCCATCTCCTTGATGGAAAGGAACATTTTATAAAACGAAAAAACACGTGAAGATTGGACCTGAAACAAAAAATTGGTCAAATCTTGGAAATGATAATTTTTATCAAACGCTCATAATGTTCTGAAAACTAGCGCGTGAATTTTTGTCTGTGGGCTTAAAAGACGCCAAAATCTCAGCATTCCCAGCATTCCTTATCATTTTGGTTTATTATTTTCAATAATGAACCTTTGGAATCGACCTAGAAAACAAATTTTTTAACCCCGCCTCAAAATTTGTTGGTTTACGTTTCAAGGTACGTAGAATCCAAAAATCGAATAAAAATTAGGCCGTCCGTCCGCCGTTTCCTCAGTTAGCATTGACCGATTTTGATGAAATTTGGCTCCATTTGGGGTCAAAATTTTGAAAACCCCCTAGCTCAAAAAATTTTAATACACTTGAAGGTACTGTTTTTCCATCAATTTAAGATAGTATTGAATTTGTAGAATTTTTAGAGACCATTCGGAGCCCTGTAGGACAAACCGTTCGCTCCCTACGAGAACTTGAGGGTTGGACTTACGATAACTCAGAAACACGAGTGTGAATCGCATAAGAGGCCTCATGTCCGTTCAAATTTTAGCTGACCGAAATGCGATCGATGTTTTTCTTCAAGTTGGTTGGTGGTAACAATGGCAAAGCCGTGATCTTTGCAGACGAGTGATCTATACAGGAAAATAATAAAACCTTGTGTGATAATCTGCAGCGTTTTATTTTGAAAGTGAGACCTGTGACAGACCGTTGAAAAGCTGAGATTTTGGCGCATCTTTTAAGCCTACAGGCAAACACGAGCAGTATTGCAGAAAAAAATTGAGAATTCCAAGCTTTGAAATTTTGCAAAATGTGTTTCGGATGAATCCGTTCTGAGCGGCATTTCAGGATAAACCTTATCCCAAAATTAGCCAAAACTATTTTTTTACTCAGATTTTCCAAAATTTGACCAAATTTTCGTTTCAAGTCCAATTTTTACCGTTTTTCCTATTTAAAAATCGCTGCTTTTCATAAAGGAGATCAGGATCGCTGTCTGCAACAAGACTGGGGAGCTATAGTATAGGAGTGGGAGTTCTATCGAACCATGAAACAGGTGTTAGAGAAGCTGTTTGCTCTGTCACATGTTACGCAAAAACCAGGAAATCACGTTATGCTTGAAATTAGTGGTTAAAGAAACAGTTTCCAAAAGGTTTAGATGGAAATGAGCTTAAGACGGTCTAAGTGTGACACAAGTTATGATTTAACACTGAAAGGCCACGTTTGTAGAGCCAACATAGAATTCTCTCGACTAGCAAGACTACTTACTCCTACTTTACTAGGTTCAACTTACTTGGACTGTAAGATCGTGATCGGGAACGGTCGTACCGAGATCGCCTGGATCTGCTGGAAGAGTAGTAGGGAGAGGGGGACCTGTAGCGCCCACCGCCTCCTCGATAGCTGCCACCGCCACCGTAGTAATCGCTGTCAAACAGAAACAAAACACATCAAACACTAGCAAATCAGAAATATCATAACTTCTTCTTATTTCAGTTTTAGAAAATTTCGTTTTCTGTTTTTGGTTTATTACTTTCAAGATCGAACCTTCGGAATAGACCAAGAAAAAAAAGTTAACCCCCCCCCCCCCTCAAAATTTGATGGTTTACGTTTCAAGGTACGTAGAATCCGAAAATCGAATAAAAACTTGGCCGTCCGTCCAGTGCCGTCCTTAGAAAATGCGAGGCCTGGAGCAAAACATTTTTGCGAGGCCTTTTTTAACTATGGTTACCGGGGGGGGGGGGGGGGGTCCGAAAAATATTTGTCAAGGTATACTTGCAAAGTCGTAGTCGTAATTGTAAGGTTTTTGATAAACAAAACGTTTATCTCTTACACTCTAAAAGGGGGAGGGGTGGTGCAAAACACCCATTTCGGTTGGTATGTTTCGAGTAATTTCGTTTCTGGTTTCAGGTAAAAAAAAACAATAGGAATCTCAGAAAAATAAGGTAGAAAAATCAAAACAAAGTTTATTCTTTAAGTAGGCTCGTCAGTCTATAGGCGCGAGTATGACTCACCGGCGCGGACGAGCGCGAGGCTAGGGTTCGGTCATTATGCCGCCACGCCGCTATCAAACGATGTTTTGCATTGCTTTCTTCAAGTCACTAATATCTTGTTCGTTTTTGTTTTATCAATCCAATAATTGAAAATATTGCGCGTATAATCAGACTTCATATTTTAAGCATGTATATCTTCACTCTGAACACTATTTCGATTCAACCAAAACTTTTGCTTATTGTGTTTTAGCGAGAGTAAAGGCCGGTCCAGACGATACGTTTTGCACTATCATTTGTCTGTGCAGTTCAAGACTTTGCAGACAAAACGTTGTGTGGACCGGAAACTGCGCAGTTTTGAGTCTGTCTGGAGAACTGCACAGTTGCAGCGATAACTGAGCTCGTGAGCTCTGAAAACCGTGACCTGCACAGACATGTCGTTGCGTGTGGACACTTGCTCCATTTTCCAATCCGTTTTGTTCCCCAATCATCCGATCATCTCAGATCCTCGGCAATGTTCTCGCGAGTTTTTGACTGATTTTATTTCATTTTATGAAAGTTTTCCGTGCCTTTGGCGAGTTAAATCTAAAGAGTACAGTGACAGGGACGAAAAAGGGGAAGCGTACGAGAGATTGGTTGACAAATTCAAAGAAATGGACGTCATCGCGAGCAGGGAGACAGATGTGAAGAAAGTCAATTATTTGGGAAGCGTTTATCGCAAAGAATTGGCTAAGGTGAACAAATCGATTCGATCTGGGACTGGAGAAGACGAACTTTACAAGCCATCTCTGTGGTATTTCGATTTGCTGCATTTTCCATTTTTTTTGCAATACAGCACGCGAAAATTGACCACAGGAGAACCTCCTCCATGGCGATATCACACAAAACTGAACAAAATGTACGGATATATCTGCACCGTGTAGACGCTCTCAACACTGCGCAGTTTTAAAACTGTGCAGACAGAAGGTAGAGCAAAACTTGGCGTCTGGACCGGCCTTAAGGCCGCTCCACTCGCTCCACCCGGCACTGCGTCCATCCGCCGTACGCGGCACTTTCCCCACTTAGCATTGACCGATTTTGATGAAATGGGGTATGAAATTAATTACAGCCTTCATTAATTGAAAAAAATGAGACTTTTGAAAAAATGCATTCGCAATTATTGCTATTATTAGTTCTATTATAGAGCTCATGAAACTGGAACGGACGCCAAATTGTCAATGCCAGCCCGAAATTGAGTACAAAATCGAGAATCACGCCAAAACGAACCAAAAACAAACAGCGTCGTGAATGGAGCAACGAGAAATACAATACACTTTCAGGCGAAATAGCCACTAAACCCGCAATGACTGCTCAAATTTGCCTCCGGGATCCTCCGAGGAACCTCCGGGAGCATTTCGACACTTTAAAGCACAAATTCGTTATGTCCAAAAACGTCACTTTTGAGATAAATAGGTCAGTGACATCCTAGGACCGTGGACATCATAGGACTCTTTCATAAGGATACATGATTGTAGCTCTAAAAACTTTGAAAATGGCTTAAAAAACGGAAATGTCCTCTCTCGAAAAATCGTAAATGCCATTCGGTGCTTTGTCCAGAAGAGGAATGCACAATCGTTCTATGTCCCAATAAGATAGCGATAAAATTCAATCGAGTTGTGGACACTCGAGCTTTGCCGGCTCTTTTGAGCACTGGAAGGTGGGAACTGTTACTTAGAGAAAAAACCCAGTTCTCTCCCTTTAAGAAATCAAGGGTTGGAATACAAATACATCAGAAAACCACAACTGAATCCCAAAAGATTGTTCATTATAGGAAACAGGCATAATTTCCGTTCAGATTTCAGCTTATTAAATGCGAGCATCGTTTCATTGAAATGAGTATTGTGTAGCACTCAGTTGTGCATTCTTTGCAACCAAACAGGATTTTATTAAGGATTTTTTTGCAAGTAGGTAGTATTCTATGCAGATGGTTAATACTAATAATAAAACCGTTGTGTAGTACTTTTCAGCGTTGTTAAGTTCTACCCAGTGTTTTTTTAAACCGTGGCATATTTTTTGTGATAATTAGGTAAATAACGCTGCAAATTATTACACAAAGGTTTATTATTTTTCTATGTAGATCACTCGTCTGCGAAGAACACGGCTTTGCCACTGTTACCACCAACCAACATGAAGAAAAACATCGATCTCATTTCGGTCAGCTAAAATTTGAACGGAGATTAGGCCTCTTATGCGATTCACACTAGTGTTTCTGATTTATCGTAAGTCGAACCCTTAAATTCTCGTAGGGAGCGAACGGTTGGTCCTACAGGGCTCCGAGTGGTCTATAAAAATTCTACAAATTCAAAACTATCTTAAATTGATGGAAAAACAATACCTTTACTTTATTTTTTGAGTTAGGGTTTTTTTCAAAATTTCAACCCTTAGAAGTGACCTACATCAACCAAAAGCTTCGGGGCACAGCTAGACCCAAAATGGAGCCCACTTACCGAATTTCATCAAAATCGGTGAATGCTGAGTGGGGAAAGTGCCGCGTACGGTGGACGGACGGCCAAATTTTTATTCGATTTTTGGATTCTACGTACTTCGAAACGTAAACCAACAAATTTTGAGGGGGGGGGGGGGTAAACTATTTACTTCTTGGTCGATTCCAAAAGTTTATTATTGAAAATAATGAACCAAAATTTGATGTTAGTTCACTTTTAAATAGCTTTTTTAGTGCGTTGAATTTCCGTGATATTCTATTAAACAGGAGGCAACTTACGAACAGATAGGTAGTAAAAGAAGACGATTTTGGTGATCCTTTGAAACCAAAAGTTCTTTCAATTTTTGTGCTCCTAATTGATATAATATTAAGATTTTGTAATTATTTGAGATTTCTAGGAGAATAAAAGAGTTGAAAAATATAATTATTGATGTTTAGTAATCCATGTATAATGCATGAATAACTTTCCAACATTCACGATCAACTACACCTGCCAACACGCGAAACCGCCTGGCGTCACCACCCTCTGGTGCCAGTCTGTCACCGAAAAACAGGTGGTGACGCCAAATTATTATCGAGAGCTTGATGAAATCCTTTACCCAAAGGGGCCATGTCCGCAATTGAAGACCACAGGGGAAGAACGCACCAAGCCGAGCGCAACCGGGGAAGAACGTGCCAACTTTCAGGCTCCCTTCCCCAGGTCGTATTTCCCTACCTGATGGATCTCTGTGATTCACGCATTCATGCGGTTTTCCTGGGTTTCACAGTATTATTTTCGATTGTTAGCGGCGATCATTATTATTTTCTTCATACCAATAAGTTTATATGAGACTAGTGTTTGTTTTCTTGAAAACGGTGAAACAAAAATGGATTTCCTGGATTTTATTCTATTAAAATATTTTGCAAAACTTCTTCGTGAGTGAACTTTTGAAAATACCATATCATTATATACATTATTAAAATGTCACGAAACCGTTATGCCCTGATAAAGAGAGAAATCTTATGGTAGGATACTATGAATAAAACCATCAATACACGTTCATGGTGCGTTCTTCCCCTGTATAGATGGACCTTTGCAACTTTGGATAGCAATATGGAGTTTTAAAATACTTTTTGCAGTAGTTTTGATTGTACTACCGCATTCTACAGTACGCTGAGATACAAATTCCATTTTTTTAAAAATTGTATCGACCAAATTCGAACTAATATTGGGTTTTTGCCGGAAAAAATTATTTCCTGAAAAGTTTACAAAATGGGACATGGTTTGTTCTTCCCCTGTAGTCTTCAATTGGCTAGGGGTTCCATGTCCCCAACCTTACTTGGCCAAAATAGCTATGTCCATCCATCTCCCACATTTATTTATTTTTTTTTTTTTCAGAAAATCTCAAATTCAACAAAACTATTTTTGGAAGGACTTCTTGAAGAATGTACCTTATAAGAAATTAAAGAGTTCAAAGGAATAAGCCATTATTTTAGGAATTGTGCACTGGTGAAAACTTCTTTTGCGTTTTTCTCAAAACTCCGTTTTTGGACATAGCACTGGGCTGAAAGCTGAATGTGGGAGCCCGAGAAGCGTTCTGATTGGTGGAGCTCCAGGACGTAGTTATAGCGGAAAGCCACAGATAGCGTTCATGATCACTTGTTCCCAAACCTCATCACAACAAGTCACCTTGTTTATCACATATTTTTCTCCTTGGTGCGTTACCGGCTGCATCTAAGTAATTAATTTGATAACATTCAGTTATATTCGCGATATGTACGAAAAAATCGAGCGATTTTCAATAATACACTGCGTTTCAAACGTTTTATGGGTGGCAGTTGTCGATTCAACATTTGAACTACTGGCAACAACAACAATTGCGAGAGGAACTTCGAAAATACCTTTCGCCTCGATTGGTTTTTCCAAGTAATTTTTGCAAATCTAAACGATGAAACGAAAAGTAATACCTAATTACTGGTCATTCGAAAGGATTTGAAAAGAAGCGGTATGAAGAGTGTGCCCTCTCCCCCCACCACTTCCGTAGTAGTTCCTCAATCCTAGCTGAAAGTAGATGGCGCAACTGAGGCAGCCTCAAAAACGCTTGCACACCATTTTAACGTTGGCTTTCTTCTCTGTTAACTTGTCTCCAGTACTCTGTGGTACATAGCGCCTTTGTGCTTTGAGGTATCGATTTAGCACCGAGGTTGGCTAACTTAACTCTACCTACGAAAAAAAAAAAAAAAAAAAACGCCCCCAAAATAGACTTGCGTCTCGGTGCACCGCCCTGAGGGATTCCCAATGCACTCTTGCGGGACTGCGAGGAAGTTCTCCTCAACTCACTCTTCTAATTTTAATGTCTTGGCTGAAGGTATGCCAGACATTTAATGATTACTTTGGTGAAGTAGTGGATGATGTTGCGAGAGTCAAAGTTGATAACTTTTGTATTATTTACGATGTGATAGAAAAATGAATCATAATCGTTTGTGATTTGCGGGAATTACTAGGTGTGAGTAAATGAATGAGACGTATGTAAATCTTTAAGGGGTTAAGAGTGATAGTGGTCAGAATGACAATGGGGAATTTGCCTCAATTTTAGATTCTGGAATTTCAAGGCAAATCCTATTATAGGGCCCTAGAATAACGTTTAACACTAGGAATAACCAACGGAAAAAAATTACCGTAGGAGAAAATGACTAAACAAGTGAACCTCTGTTACAAAACACCGCGAAAATCGAGGAATATTGTTGACGTCATACGAAAAAAAAAAAAAAAAAACGACGCGAAAGCAACGACAACAGACAGAGTTCTAGCACGCCACACAAAACGATCCAGTGAAATGGCTACTCGAATAATGTGATTCAAATCTTGAAACTAAATAAGAGAAGATGAAGAATAATAATGCTTGATAAACTAGTAGATGGATTCGTATTGTAAAAAAGTGAGTAATACTGTTTCTTTTGGTCAATTTTGTGTCTGGGTTCTTCCTGCCAGTTCGTGGCGCACTCTTGTGCGCACTACTCGGAAGGTAAAAGTTCGCGTATGTTCCGCTTCTGTGGTAAGCAAAGAACCTCCTTTGAAGTCAGATTGGTAGAATATCCGTTACGTTTCAAACATGGCTGCCTCTTACACATTGCCACCACATTTAAAATTTCCATCTTCCTTAAATTCTCTAAATTTTTTGGATGCGTTTTCGAGCAGCTCACTATGGTTTTATTCCATAAAAATAAACCCTCATTCGAAAAAAAAAAAAAATGTGAGGCAAATTCCCCATTGACAATCTTTAGCAAACTGACATAGCTTTTCCATTGCGGTAGAATCGAAATTGATTTTGAGACGGCTCAGAATGGTTTCTATCATATACCTTCAAGCAATACTCTCCGTTGTGAGGAAAGTGTCGTTCATATCATCTACCTACCCCTTGAACATTGTGGCAGTGATTACAATAAGGTGAATCAATTTTTCCCATGAGGCGCCGAAAGACTGGAATATTTCCAAGTACAATCATTATTTCATCAATGGTAGAGAAAAAAAGCCCAACTCAAGGTCTCAACTACCGGTCCTAATATTTATTCACGAAGATTCATTCTGGCTCAAATAGATGTCAAAAAGAGAGTAGAAAGTAACGACAATAAAGGAGCACTGTTTTGAGGCAACATAAATATTGATTTCCTTCTTTTCAAAATGTTTTGACATTTTTCCAAGTTTTCTAAATTTATTCTCCGTAACCCCAACGTCTCCTTACTTCCCTCGTTCTAATATAGGTGTAACAGCCTAGTTATCACTTCATATTACCGATTCAGATCAATAGAATGTATTCAGAGAGCTCTTCCTAAATGAGCTACTGCTAGAAGGAACTTAATTATTAAAGACAAAAATATCCAATCCACTGTCTTGTATTATAGGATACAAGATAATATAAATACCTACACCAAAGCTTATTTGCTCCCGCGCACCAATAACATTGCAAAGCGAAAGTTAGAAGAATGTAGGAATACGAAAACGAATAATACGAATACACAAGCAATATAAAAAAACGTGTCTTTATTCTTAGTGATTTGACTAGGTAGACCTCCAAAGTATAATATCACAACATTTAAATTAGTTGATTAAAAATTCAATAAAATCAGTAAATTTCGACTGTAGATTCATGATGTAAGAAGCGTGAAAATTATCGCACAACGATTTACATTTTCTTTACTCACGTAACTGACACTGGGATTCTACGACTGAAGTTGAGATTCTACGACTCATGCCGAGCAAAAGGTGTCTCTGACATGCCGAGCAAAAAGTGACCCTTATTTCACTTGCACAGAACAGCGAGCCAGAAAGAAATCAGAGAACGAGCCTGATGAATAAAGCAATGAGAAGATGGAATTATTTGAAACGGGACAGCACAAATCGCAAACGGACGACCCAACAAAAATTAATAATCAAACAGTTATCACTGTTATCTAGGTCTCGATTCACAAAACTGCCGTCAGAGTGCATTCGGAATCCCTCAGGGCGGTGCACGGAGACGCAAGTCCAAAATAGCGGCTGTCAAAAATTGGCAGAACTCGCGGAGCGTCACGTTGCCAAGGGAGACAAATGCGGGCGTCATGTTACCACGGAGACAAATGCAGAGAAGTTAGCAAGGGAATCCGCCTCCGTGTGAAGCAAACAATTTTTCAATACGCTACACACTAGAGGTGGGCGAAACGGTTACATTTGTGTATTAGGTTCCACCGTTACCGCTCTGGGTTGGTAATAGGTTCCAATAACCTGTTATTTATTAATAGGTTATCTCAGAGACCTTCTCAAAACTCATTCCAACATACCATTCCAAGGTAGCGTTTCTTCTTTTTGTTCCCGACCTATGCTCGTTTGTTTATCATGTTATATTGTTATTCCATTCCAAAGTGTCATTATGTTGATCTATAGTTTTTGTTACCTACTCAAGTTGGGGTTTCTATCAAGTTATTCCCGACATATACACGTGCTAGTGTATTTTCACTCTTTTTTCGATTAAAAAACCCAAGCTAATGTTCTGGCTCCACACGTTTTGGAGCCTTCCCTGAAACGTTATTTAATAACGGGGTTATTTTGGTACCTAATAGGTTCCAAGTGGAATTAACGAAACCCGGTAATAGGTTATTTTTAACTGTTACATTAAATACCGCCCATCTCTACTACTTTCTGCTCCTAAAGTCGACCTCCGCAGAGCTCACTTCCATCCCAATTAGTACCAGCCAATAGCGTGCAATTACGCACCACGTGTTACGGACATTACGCACCAGTGTGAACCTGGCTTAATTCTGGGAGACCCCGGTACAGGTCACGTCAAAAACTTCACGAAGCTCTTCATATCATTCAATTAACACTCACTCGTATCCTCGGTCACGTCTGCTGCCTCGTTCGCTCCCTCCACCTCCATAGTGATCGTCATTACTGAAATACAAAATACGTAAATCAAGTGATATGTTACAATGGTAAAAAGTTTATAAGAGGGAGCGCCAGTAGAAGTTTTATTTCTTACCACAACAAAAATGATGATGAGCAGAAAGTTCGTTTCCAACCACGATGCAAAACAATTTTTTAGATATCTTCCTTCAGCATAAAACTGTTTCAGTAAAACCTCTTTCGAAAAAATAATTTAAAAAAATCATGAGGTACTTCAACCCTACCAGTATTGAAACAATTTCTATTGGTACAAAATTCCTATCAAAATACACACTTTTTAAACATAATTCATTTTTTAAATTTGTTTCAGATATGCTATTCACTTTTTAATTTACTCTGTTTTTTTAAAATATGTACCTATATAAACTTGTAAATTTTACGTATTTTTTTGGAGGGGAGGGGTTTAAATTCATAAATAAACCATTTAAAATGGATGGGACGATGGGAATGTCATTAGAGTTCTCGCCACGTCATTCGTGAGACCGAAAATCCATACAACAGCCTAAAAATGCTGAGTGCGCATGCGTGACGACTCGGAGCGCCAGCGACCATGATTTTGGACCTTACACTTTTATAACCAGCTTCAATGTACATCGGATGTAGCAGATTCTGCTAATCGCACTTGCGTACGACGTTCGACTCCCGTGTTTTGGTTCTCGATTTTAGCTTTCATTTGTGCAACAGTTTTCTTTTTTCCCGGAAATAATGACGATTCGATGTACCTTTCGATGCGATATTTAACATCGAAACAATATCGGAAGGTAGTATCGATATCGACAAAATATCGGAAGAAAAATATCGATATCAGTAATATCGATAGAATATCTAAAGAAAAATATTGATGTGACATAGTCACTGATATCGGATACGACTTTTATTTTTCTTTTATTATTTTTTTTATCAATATCAGTAATATCGATAGAGTATCGAAAGAAATAAAACTGATTTCAACATGGACCTTGTATCCCGCTAGGATGCACTGAGAGATCACTGAGATTGAATACCTCTTTTTAACATGTTTAATGTTTTAGGGCTGGGGGTCATTCTGTGAATTCCGACACGCAAATCTGCAACGCTTATTTTTCTTAGTTACCACGGACCGATTTCTTAGTTACCACGTTATATCGGCTCCATTTGGGGTCTAGTTGTACCAAGATGGTCACTGATCAGCTGAGTGAGCTCCAAGGCCATTTTCTCTCCTGTTGAACGCAGGAAGCTGAAATTTGAGAAGCAGGGTCAATGGAGAATGCTGAAGGCGCCTGAGTGGTCACTGATCAGCTGAGTGATCGGCAATCTAATTTCTCCCTTGCGAGGGAAAAACATTAAACATGATTTAATGTTTTTCCCTCGCAAGGGAGAAATTGCATTTTTTTTAAATCAGTATGGAAGATATCGATGGAATATCGAAAGATAATAAACGATTCCACTGATACCTATCGAATATGTTTTTGCATCTGTTTTTATCAATATGAGTGATTTCGATAGAATATCGAAAGAAAAATACTGATTCCACTGATATTGAATATGTTTTTGCGTCGTTTTTTAAAATTAATATCAGTGATCACGATAAATTAACGAAAGAAAAAGATTGATTTCACTGATACCCAATGTATGTTTTTGCATCGTTTTTTTAATCGATATATCTACTAAAATAATTCCAGTTCAAATTTTACTCGTAAAAAGTTGTATCAATACATAATATAATATATTATGTATATTATATAATCATATTATGATACATTAATACAAAACAGAAATGGCGAACGCGAAATCGAAACGAAAAGAAGTGATAACGATGTCTCGTCCCTCTTCCCATATCTAGCATGAGGACTGTGGGCCGTATTCACAAAACGCACTTAGTCGGGCTTTTCACTAAGTGAAGCCTGAAATCTCCACTTAGAGCCGTACTTGAGAGAAAACGCTATTCACAAACCGAACTTTAGAAGAAGCGTCACTTCAGCTCCACTTCACCGAAGCTGAACTTTCGTCAAGTTACACTCTCCGGGTAAGTTTGGCTCCTACCACACTTTACTGGCCCTTAGTACAGCTTTTGACAAGAAGTGCGTCTATTATGCTTGCTTCGACAGCCGTTTTACGAAGTTTTTCCGTTCGGATTTAAATGGAAAACGACTACATGGAATATCTGCAGTATTTACGGAAAGGAGACGTGTACAAATCGTGCCAGGAAGGCGAAGAGAAAGCGAAAATGGATTCGAGTGTTGGTCAGAAGACCTTCCGCGCGCGTCACAGGTAAACAATTTCCTTCCCACTTCCTTCCAATTTCTTTTCCTTTTTACAGATAGGTACCTTTGAGCACGTATAATTGTGCTCAGTTCATTTCAATTTGAGGACATTATTGTTCATGTGTCCAAAATGTAGTCAGATTTATGTGGATTCTATTTCAAAGAACCAGTAGGTAAGCCCAAAATAACCTTTCATGTCGGCCTTTCCCCAGTCTTCCATCAACGACCGTAAAAACAATCCTTCCTATCCTAAATATTTTCTTTGTGAATATCAACAACTGATCTAATTTACTATCCCTACACATTCTTGTAGATATCTATCTAGTTATCTAACTGAGGCGGTCGTTCTGTCACTGAAGTCGAATGACAGAACTCCAGTGACAGAACGATCGTTTTGTGCCTAGGATTCTCGAAATGTTTCATTTTCTAACTTCATTATAAGAATGGAAAAGATTGGAACATTATTGTTTCAGACAACGAACAACAACTCACCTAATCACAGTTTCGGTTTTTCAGGAGGGAAGACAACGAACTCGAAAAGGAACAAGAAATCATGTACGTTCTTATCCAATTCAAAAATATGTCACTACCTATATTTTTACTCAATTTCAATTATGCGATGAAGAATTTCAATAAATTTACCGGACCACTCAACTGGGTGTCATTATTCACAACTGACCATTTTCATGTACAAATTACTGTGTAATACCAATGGGTTTTCATCTACCTAAATAGAAAAATATATTAAGTTTCTTATCTAGGAATTTATGGATACCTAGTTTGAAAGAGCCTTCAACTACCTAATCGAACATAAAAATAGACAAATAGGTACTCCAGCATAATTATCCATATTTCAAAAAACAAAACTGGGTAGGTAGTGGGGTGAAAAATGTGATCACTTGAAATTATAATAATAATTTGTGTATTTTCGAGTAAATTCACAAAATATCTCCAAAAATTATTGATCTGTGATACGTTAAATCTGATATTCATTAAATGAATATCAGTCAGGTCTTGAATCAGTTACACAATTATAATACCTATATGTATTATAAAGTTAGATGGTAACAGTAAGTACATGTTGATAAAATGGTATGGATAGAAGAACATAACTATTAGGAACAAGATTAACAATCTCGGTTAGTTAGACATTTCATTAAATTTGATTGAATGTCTTTTTCAATATCGAATGTAAATACACAGGACGTATCTTCTAAGAAGCAGGTTCAGCAATTGAACATGGTACCTAGGTCACCTGAAAAAACGTCTGCCAAGTGGGTGTGGCACATAGCTTCCTCGTATCCATAACCCGATTGTATAGATGATCCGATGCATAGTAGTTAATCTCAAAACATCACAACATCAAAACAAGATAATCTGTAACATCCTTGAAAATTGCATTGAAATCGGATGGAAAATGTAGAAGTTATGGCCGCTACAAGGAAATTCACGTTTGCGCATGCGCAGTAGCTACTATCAGTCCGAAGGTGATGATTCTCATAGGGGACCATCTACAGCCTAATCCGCATAACCCCTGAACATTTCATTGAAATCGGGTAGAAAATGTGGAAGTTATGGCCGTTACAAGGAATTCACGTTTGCGCATGCGCAGCGGCTACTATCAGTCGTGGGGTAATGATCTTCATAGGGGACCATCTACAACCTGATCCACATAATCCCTGAGAATTTCATCGAAATCGGATGGAGAATGTGGAAGTTATGGCCGTTACAAGGAATTCACGTTTGCGCATTCGCAGTGGCTACTATCAGTCCGAAGGTGATGATTTTCATAGGGGACCATTTAAATTTTAGTTTGTAACATCCCTGAAAATTTCATTGAAATCGGATGGAAAATGTAGAAGTTATGGCCGTTACAAGGAATTCACGTTTGCGCATGCGCAGTCGCTTCCATCAGTCCGGGAATGATGATTTTCATAGGGGACCGTCTACACACCAACCCGCACAATCCCTGAAAATTCCATAGAAATCGGACAATAACTTCGTATAGTTATGCGCGTTACAAGGAAATCATGACAGACACACAGACAGACAGACAGACAGACAGACAGACAGACACACAGACAGACAGACAGACAGACACGGAACCAAAATTGTTCAGAAAGGTCTAAAACGCAAAACGCGAGTGGAAATTTTGATTTTGGAGAACTTTTTTTTTTCGTCCTTGAAAAGTGAAAACAAAGCTTCCGCTACCTTGGTAGACTCGGAAGCAAAATAAGGAAGGAGGGTATAATAAAACAAGTAGTAGTAAGATAGTAGGAAGAATGTCATAACTAGGTAGTTGGTATTTACAACAATACACCTATTCTTTATGAGCATTTCAAGTCAAATTGCTGTAGGTGTTTGCCGTTCTCGTAGGAAAGCTTCATGGTATTGAATTCAATCAGGTATCACGTCAATATACTTACAACTGAACAAATAGAACAACAGAAATTCGAAAATTAATAATTGAATTTCGAATATTCTCATTTGATGATAAGAAAAAACATTAAAATATGACGAAAACACTTACGTCGTCGTAACACAGCTTTTCTTGCTTGGGTAGAACTCGTTCTTGAATGGCCAACTGCTGACGTCGATTGAATAGTTTCTTCGATGGTTCGTTTTGTTTATTTTAGACACTCTTTCACTTCACTACTAGCGCATTCAAATCAATAAAAACGCCAAAATAGATGTTTTGGAAAGGAATGAAGCAAAGAGATGGACAATCGTTTGTTGATCACCAACCGCTTATCAATATTATCACTGAATATTCCCAATGGTCAATAGGAGCGAGTCGTCCTAAGGGTTACCCTCTCGGAAGTTCAACTTCCTTATCAGTTGAACTTAAAGCTGACCTAAGAGCAGCTACACTAGAAACGATTGTGAATAGCGATTTCTCTTCAAGTTTCACTTTGGCCTGAAGTATCACTTTCGGAAGTACGACTTCAAGTTTCACTTTGGCGATTTTTGTGAATACGCCCCTGTATGTCTGACAAGAGGGTTGTCATGTTATTTCAACATTGTTGTATATGTGTTGCGTTCATATTCCTTTTTCTATTCATTTCGGTTTTTATTATTTATTATATTTTAGGAGAAATTGATAAATTACAGTGAAAAAGAATATAACCACCACAACCGATAATTTTTTTCTTTCGATATCAATATTTTCTTTTCGATATTCGATAATATCGCAAGAAAAATATTGATACAAATATCGGAAACATCGAAACAAAATATCGATGTCAATAAATATCGAAAGTATCGAATCGTCACTACCCGGGAATTATCAAGTTTTTCACCTCTCGGAACCAACTGCTCGTACTCATCATCTCGCATCAAACTGCACCATACATCGCATACTGCAAAATCTTATTTAGTTCTCAAGTTTAATGCTCTGGTAACAGGTTTGAAGGTTCGTACCTAACTACTTCTCACTAAAACGCAGCAAACAAGTAGGAAAAAGCAGTACCATAGGGGTTTACAGTAGGGATGGGTATCGTTGCAAAGTATCGATATTTTGTATCGATACTGTATCGTATCCGAGTATCGATATCCCAAGTATCGTTGGGCATGAGTATCGATATTTTAAAATATCGAGTATCGATACTTTAGTGTCACAAACTATCAATATTATCCAACATTCTCAAGAAAAATAATTTTTTCAACAATGTTTATTAATTTTTCACTATCAAGATTCCAAGCAGAGTGATTTTCTCCATGATATAAACGTTATTTGTGCAACCAAGGAGTAATGACCCAAAAGCCTCTCTATCTTCTTCATTTTTTAGCCATTATGTTGAATTTTCCGCAAGAAATGTATCGATATTCGATATTTAGAAATATCGGATCCAAAGTATCGATATCCAAAAATATCGGATAGTGCAGTATCGATACTAAAATATCGAGTATCGGTACGAAAGTATCGATATTTTGAAATAACGAGTATCGATACCCATCCCTAGTTTACAGACATTTTTCTACCGAAGGATTCCACTATAAAACTCACTATGTAGGCTTGCCCATGTATATCCCAGGAGTGGGGGTGTGTGCTCTCGCAGTGATGGAGAAATCAACTCGGATCTTCCTGCCGTCTATTTCGAGACCGGTGCAATGTTCCTTAGCGTCCCGGGCGTACACGTAATTCTCGTAGTACACGAACCCAAACCCTCTGGATCTTCCAGTCTGGAATCAACAATTATATTTGCTTTGAGAAAATGGCAACTCTCGAGGATGGATAAGTATTTATAATTGTAAACATGGCTAGTTACTGAAGGGGGTGT
>CM019180.2:64529514-64695559 GCA_009739505.2 Apolygus lucorum
AATTACTGGGGCCGCAAATTATGCAACGTATTGAATCGGGTAGTAGTTCACCGTCTCGACAATTTTTTATTCTCACAACAACTCGTCGAGTTTCATTATAGTAAAGCTTTACCACTTTGTTTATTCAAACGCATCTTCAACACAAATGGTACAAATACGAGTGCGTCCGCAACTTTTATTCATTACTATGACGACAGCGGTTGATATAAACAAGGAAGGGGGTTAGTGAATTACTTAATCAATAAGTTGGATAAGAAAGAGATTCATCTGCCAGGATATTCATGGTGCGGACCTGGCACTGACGTTGAAAAAACGGTTGGCGCGTGGTGATCCGGGCATAAATCCTTTGGACCAGGCCTGCAAAAACCACGATTTATATCTATAGTCAACATCAAGACGCTCGGAGCAGACACGTTGCAGATAGACGATTGGCAGACGCTGCTTGGGAACGGGTGAAATCTAAAGACGCTAACTGGAAAGAAAAAGCTGCAGCTTGGCTAGTAACGAACGCTATGAAATCAAAAGTCAAGTTAGGGCTTGGAATACCATTTAATCCGGATCGTCAAAGCGGCTCGTTTACCAAAAAACGCAAGAGGCGGAAGAAACCGCTATCATTGCATCAGTTGTCTCAGTTATCATTGAGTCGCGCTAAGGCCTTCCTGAAGAAACAATAAAAACCGTCCTATTAAAAAACCGAGACTATTGCCTCTTCCTAAACAATGGTCCGGAGGAATGCTACCATTGATTCCCATTTTCGCGGGGCTTTCAGCAATCGGAAGCTTATTGGGAGGAGCGTCAAATGTGGTAAAAGCAGTGCGGGAAGCAAGCGACAGTCAAAAGGAGAAAGGTCAACAACTACCAAACTGGGCGAAGGCATATTTTTGAAGCCTTATCGAAAGGGATATGGTATCTACCTCAGACCTTACAAAAACTATTGAAAAATCTTCCTAATAAACCGTTATCAAATGTACAACTTCGAGATACGTGCATTAAGGCTAACTCTTTAAGTAATGTTAGTTTTCGAGGTGTTTTCATGCGTGACAAACTCCCGAAACGATCTTGGAAAAATGAATACTTGATATTGAATTTGGATGATGAAAAGGGAACCAGGCACTCATTGGGTCTGTTTGTGGAAAGAAGGGATGAAAGTGAAATATTATGACAGTTTCGCTCTTCCACCCCCCTTGGAAGTCTTGAACTATCTTGGAGACTGTGACATATACTATAACAATGAAACTCATCAAACATACGATTGTTGGCATTGCGGACATTTTTGCGTTTTGTTTATATTTAAAGAAATGTGTGCTCCGTATCATTCTCACAGTCATGAGTCTCACGGTGACTTTAGCGGGTGATAAAAGCAATTTGAGCGCAGATTTCTTTCCCCCCATCATTTTGGACGAGAAGAAACAGTATGCCATCGGATTACTCTCTTTGTATACCTACAATAGCATTCCAAACGTTGATGAAGGTATAAACGACGAATTTAAATACGATGGAAATAAAGTCTTAAAAATACCAACTGGCACATACGAAATAGATTCTATTTGTGACTATATCTTCAATGAACTTCAGGAAATCAATAAAGAGTACGTTTTTTCATGGTCCCATTAACATGAATACGCTTCAACTGGAAATAAAAGCTAACTTCGATATTGACTTCACTGGAGAGAGATCAGTCGGAAAATTACTAGGATTTAAGGATATCTATCTGGAAAAGGATAAAAAGCATGGCTCAAATGCTTCGATCGTTGTACAAGCATTTAATGTTATATCTGTGGAGTGTAATGTTGCAACAGGTTCGTTTATAAATGGTAAATTGTGTCATTCAATCCACACTTTTTATCCAACAGTCGAACCTGGGTATAAAATAGTCGAAACGCCAAATCCTGTAGTCTACTTAAACCTTAACACGACTGTCATTAGCAACATTAACGTGAAGCTGCTCGATGAGAACGGACGTCTTATAAACTTCCGAGGGGAGAACATCACGGTTCGCTTGCACATCAGAGAAGAAAAGTGAGACTTGATAAATGGGCATTGATTTCAATCATTCTACTCGTCATCCCACTAGTGTCGCTGATTCCTTGCCGCTCCTCAAAAAGAAAAGAACTCAAACTCTGAGCCGAATCAATATTTCCTTTCTCGAGAGTTTAGGATACATCGTCCATAAGTATGGAAGAAATTCTACAAGTTGATCAACCCTTACATTTCAATAATGATGTGGAAAGTATACAGTTTCATCAATATTCTCCATACAACCTCTCTGGATTGTCAAACAATGATGAAATCAGGATAACAGTTCAACAGTCGGATGTTATTACTCTACCATGGCAAAGCTATCTTTATTTGGAAGGAACTTTGAATAAAGATATGACAGATGCAACTGCTAAAGTGGCTAAATTTATCAACAATGCTTTCGCATTTCTGTTTGAAGAAATCCGATATGAAATAAACAACGTTGAAGTTGATAATTTGCGAAATCCTGGAGTTGGAAGCACTTTGAAAAACTACGTATCACTTTCTCCGCCAGAGGTGCACGGACTAGAAAATGCAGGGTTGAATAATCCTAATACGACATTTGAGGCGCCAACTTCCATTATTGATTCGGCAAACTGGGACATTCAATGTGATTTTACCACTGAGAATGTTAATGGGGTTTTTTGAAGATTTTAGACGCATACTAATCAACGTTAAACAAGAATTGATATTGATACGAGCAAGTACTGATTTAAATGCCATTACTGGTGAGACTCTCGCTGAAAAATCGAAATTGCAATTGAAGAAAGTCGTCTGGAACGTACCTCATGTTAAAGTCTCAGATTCATTCAAATTGCAACTCTTTAGAATCATTGATAGCTCAAAACCGCTAAAAATACCCTTCAGAGCATGGGAATTACACGAACATCCTAATTTGACTCTTAGCGATAAAGTAACTTGGCACATTAAAACGACTACTCAACTCCATAAACCTCGCTATGTGATAATAGCTTTCCACACGAACAAGAAAAACAAATTTAGTGCAAATCTCTCAAAATTTGATTCAGTATCACTTCGCAATGCAAAATTGTTTTTGAATGATACACAATATCCTTACCATGATTTGCAAATAGATTTTAGTAAGAAGAAAATTTCACAAATCTATGACATGTATGCTGATTTCCAACGTAGCTACTATAACAAGAATTTTCCTACCCCCTTACTTTCAAGAAACACGTTCGAACAAACGCCAATATGTGTCATTGACTGTTCGAAACAAACGGAAACTATTCACGAGGGTACATGTGACATAAAATTGGAAATTGAGACTTCAACTTTAATCCCCGCTGGAACATCTTGTTACGCATTAATCTTGTATGAAAAAATTCTCGAGTATATTCCTATCTCAGGTATTGTACGTAGACCCTAGTACTTGAAAATAGATAGATAGAAGATGTAGGGAGAAAAAAAAAAGTTTTATATGTATCAACTTTTATTACCATAAGCTTTTGTATCTATAAAATTGTTCTGAATTACTCTTTTGTCATCATCAGCTGTTAAACATTTTTTATTCATTTTTATAGTATATATGTGATGTTTGTATGAGCGAAACGTTAAAAAGCTTCCATGTACATCCTTGTCAAGATAGAATAAAACATTATAATAGTCTTCAAATTTGATATGTTTCTTAACATACATTTCCTTTACCCCTTTTGCTTTTTTAACAATCGACTTATCTGCCAACTTATAAGCGTACAACTTGGATTTTAGTCCGACATACTGAGTAATCGGCAAACCCCCAGTAACGTCTTTAAATAAACCAACAACTTTTTTATTTTAGAACTAAAACACTTATGATGAATATCATAATTCGAGGTATCTAAATGTTCCATATAGTTCATCATATCAGAGTATGCATCATCGGAGCGTATTTCAAACAAAAATGAATCCGTATCCATGTAGAGCAATTTTATCTGTTCGGGTGAATACTGAGTTGACATACAATTATACAAAAAATCATACATAATAATCTTTGAAAGTTCAAGACATGTAAAACCTATGTATACGGGTTTGTCCAAAACGACCTTTTCCTTATAAAAATGAACGCCTACGACATTTTCATTGAAAATAGTACGATCCTTAAAATTAGGCTTTCTAACACATCGTAAAAGTTTCTTTTCATTTATCACCAACTCCATGTCGAATCTTTTCCGAACTCTTTCGCAAGATTTACCAAATACGCAATTATTCATGCATTTGTAAAAATCTTTCTCAAATTCATTTGTCGCATTAGTTCTCATACGGGTATTAAGGTCTATGTACGATTTAAGCCAAGGAGATTGATTAAATTGTAGGACTCGATGAATTTTTACTAATTTGAGACCGTAGGAAATGGCCTGCTTCAAAGTTCTATAATGAGCAATATAATTCAACTTGTTTTCTAAGGTAGTTAAAAGTTTGGCATTTTTTCGGTTAGGAGGAACTTTATTTTCACATAGAAATGGTAAACTGTCATGGAGTTGGTGTAAAGAAACTGGATAAACAATATCTACTTCTAGAATATAACCTATAGGAGAGTCATCTGGCACACTTAGTACATCTATAGATTGTGGTTCGTTTACCCAACTAAACCCGCTGGTGGGTAAATAATCAGATAAAGCTTTAGCGTACAAATTATTACAATCATACATAATCAAATATTTAGATGGCTCAGCCTGATCATAATCGGGCAGATATTTATTATTCGCCTTTGAATATCTTCCTATGCAAGAAGTTATTCCTCCACGAATACCTGATTCTACCATTAAAATCTGTTCGGAATCTGTCATTA
This sequence comes from Apolygus lucorum, assembly GCA_009739505.2. NCBI lineage: Eukaryota > Metazoa > Arthropoda > Insecta > Hemiptera > Miridae > Apolygus > Apolygus lucorum. The sequence goes on from CM019180.2 coordinate 64,534,325, forward strand.
ACTCGAGTGAAATTCCTGTATGCTTAAGAGCAGCGTCGAATGACAGCCCGGGAGCCGTGTAATACCAAGCAGGATCGAGACCATAAAGTTGATAACAGACAGAACGAAATTGTTCAAAACATTCGCAAAGTAAAACTACATCTGTTTTGAGGTACAGTTCAGTGTATTGTTGAAGATTTTCAATTTCAAAACGGTTCCAAATAGTTTGCGCTCTTTCATATTCAACTGGATCTAACGGTTCTTCACTCAAATCATTATAAAAACATTCAATTCCAGGCAGTTGAGTTTCCTTTAGTTTTTGGAAACTGGTTATGTAAGAGTACGGATAAACACCTTTTTGAACGAGAAGTTTCCTACTTTCAGGGTCCGGGAACTCCTTTTCCATTTCTGGGAACTCGGTCAAATTATTCACTAAACTCGATAAGCTTGCAGGCATGAAACGATAACTATCGACAAACCTCAACCAAATGGAAGATCCTTCGAATTTTTTAAAAATGAAATATATTTTTCAGTGGTACTGGGAATGACTTTTACATCGCCATCAGAATGATGAATTTCGTGCAAAATCGGATGACTGTCGTAATTAGTTAAATTATGTGCGAATATGGGGATGAATTTTGGTTGCTGGGTTTGCAAGTTACAATTATTATGACTAACACACACAAAATTCCCAGTCAGGTGATCGTGATGTCTTACTCTATCGTCATCGGATGAGAATTCTTTACGACAGAGACCGCAGTGAGTTGAGTTCATCAACTCAAGTTCCTCAGCCAAGGACAAGGGTTTCATCGGAATGTTTATTTTATATAATTGTTCGACCTCTCGTACAAGACCTTCCATGTAAATCATGAACTGTTTCGGTGCGTCTTCGCCCGTGTAAATAAACACGTCTTTTTGAAAATAAGGAAGGCTTGATTTAACCATCACACCTACACTACTGGCTACGTGATGTTGTTTTTTATGAGTCCACGAGCTGTCAGGATTCCCATCCTCGTCGCATATTGGTATTAAAACTGATTCGAAATCGGCATAAACAACAATAGGCAACCATTGAGTGTTTTTCACATTTTTGAAAGATAGAGTCGCGTTTTGCCTGTCCGGTACAATTACACGGCAAGGCTCATTTTTCTCACACCAATACGTGTGAGTATCAAAACGCTCTTTCGCATCATTTTTATCATTGGTGTAAAAAGTAGTTAGACAGCGCCTACAGATGAAATGTTCATTTGCATTCTTCGAGATGGAAGATCTTACTAATCTTGACAAATTTTTTATGAGGCAGTAATGCGATTCACCCGACATACTAGTTACGTATAACAGATCAAAGTGCATTACCCCGCCTTTACGTTTTGAAATCATGATTGGAAATACATCGTTTTCATCATTTAATCCATAAATATTACAGGAAACGTTATTGAGTTTTTCAAATTTTTCAATATCTTTGAACGTCGTTGGAAAATTTATGTTTGTAAACGAAAAAGGATGGTGAAGATTGTCGTACATCTTAATATCGTTATAATACCTATTATTAACCACGAAAGATGATAAAATGGCATACTTGAAACAGTAATCATCATTAACGTTTACAACGTTTATCACGGCTTTCTTATCAACTATGCTTTTAGGGAGTTGAATGTACCTCGAACCTTTGAAGGGAGTATACTTACTCACTCTAATGAGTAAACCGTTAATTTCTACTAGAGTCCAACCTGATTTTTAATCTCAAATTCAGTCATTTCAGTTAACAGCTTTTCGAATGTTTCGTCTATATATTCGTTCAACTCAAGGCTAGATGTAATAATTTTGACTTTAGTCTTGAAATTAGCATCGGTAGTTTCCATTATTTCTTCTCCTAGCAGTTGGACAAACACGCATTCCAATAGAGCGCTGCACTTATAGCTGTTAAATTTATCTAAGCATTCCTCCAAATGAGCTTTGTAAACATCATAAATTGAGCCTAAAAAAATTTCAGGTTCTAAGAAATTGTGAATATTTTTTATGAAAATATTGAATACATTATCATTCAGGGCAGTTTGTACAATACCATTTTGCAAATGTTCTGAAAACAATCTGGTCGCTTTATTTAATGAAGGATCTAGTTTTCTTTTTGACGTTTTCTTATCCGCTGATTCGGCATTGCAACGATCGGTATGTCTTTTGAGATACCAAATCGTTTTAAACTCTTTAAGACATTTTGAACATTTTCTACTTTCTACCTTCGATGTTGAAAGATGACAATTATTCTTAACGTGTTTATTTAACGTGCTTTTATCGAAAAATGTTTTATTGCACTTTTGACAACTCACTCGAGCTTGAGGTTTTTTGATGAGTTTTTTAGTTTCGGGCGGTTGTGACGGTCCAGGCAAATCGGATTCCATCTTCTTTATTTTCTCCTTGGTTTCTTCTGAGGCTGTTCGGTTCCAACTTCTATGAACTCCAAGTCGTAGGACAATCCTCGGAAACCCTTGAATATCATCGCATAACTTCCTACAAGAAACAAACAGAAACAAAATGAAAAAAAAATAATTCGATACGAAAACAAATTAACAAAATTCTTGAGGACGGAAAAAAATTTACCAGTTTCGTAAGTTTTCAATTCCTCTTCGCTGATTATTTCAGCGTAACGCCGCGGTAATGTTACAATAACGATCGACTCGTCTTTCAACTTGAGGTGGGCTTGGAGGCTCCTGCCGTAGTGTTGCTCGGTCTCCTCCATCCGACTGATTACATATTCGACCCCTTGTTCCAGGTCGCGGATATTTGAGTAAGTCCTGCTCGGACCTGCATTTAACTTTTCCAACAAAGAAGACATTTCTGAGAAAAAAAAGAAGGAAACTATCGATTAATTACCTCATTGGAGAAAAGAAGAGCAAAACAAATACTAAACATCTGCTCGCAACATTTATCTGATAAAAACTCACTAGATGAAGAAGTGCGCCGAAAACAAAAAAAATGACTGCTAGTGACAGTCTCTACAAATGATAAAAACAAATTACAGACACCTCCGTTTATAAACAAAAATTACGCCTCAATTTCGGATTCGACATCCGACAGGGTTAAAATAGCGTCGACTGGATGCACAAATTGAAAAAGAGGCTGGAAAACGCAATTTACACACCAGTTCCTCCTAGCAAAAAAAAATTCTTTCCAACGATGCACCGATAACGTTTTCATTTCCCCTCGAACAGCAATGACAAATTCAAAGGGTTTAAGTTTTAGCGTTTCCAATAAACCACAGCAGTAGCAGTACTTACAATATCTTTCTTTGTGTCTTAATCGTGAAGCGGCATTCCCTACGGTGTAAAAACAACGTTTAACTACTATTTGTTCTACATCGTCCATAACATCCTCAAAAAATGGCGGTGTACAATCCTCAACATATTTCATGTAAAGCAAAAAATAGTAATCTTGAGTTTGCAATTGATCGGGGTTTATTGATTCATCGCAATAAACATTATGCCAAACCGGGTCGTAACTTGTTTTTGACATGTATTTTGGCCACAACTCCTTCACAAATTGAACTACTGGTTGAGGGAGTTCCAAATGGTGAATTAAATGTCGATTAATGATATGACGCGAAATTACGATCGCTGACAACTTTTTTAAAGAAAAGGGCGTAAATATTTTTCTGCCATTGTCATCACGGATGGAAGTTCCGTAACGATCATTATTCTGTATAAGATGCATGTTGGAAAAAATTTTTCAACTTACGATAGGCGTCGAAACGGAGGTGTCTGCAACGAAGTTACACTTGTAGAGAACTGTAGTTCAGCCTTTGTGATATGAGGTTTTATATAGGATAGAAGAGTGATACCGAATATTACGTAGGTGTTTACTCGAGAAAGTGAAAAAACAGATTTATCGTAACCAAATTCCTGTTGTTCTAGATAATGTTTCCGGCTAAATTCGTGAAAACAACTAGTTTAATCACTTCTCTTAGCGAAGAAGCATATTTTTTCCGACTTGAGAATCCGTATCCTGTTGTTCGAGACATTTCTCCGGATAAATTTGTAAAAAAACAACTAGTTTAATCACTTCTGTTAGTGAAGAAGCACATTTTTTCGACTTATAAAATTCATCCGTTGTCAAAACCTTATAGCCATTGCTCCTTTAGACGTGGACCATTGAACGCGAAATGTTGTCAATTATTGTAGTGGATTTTTGCGCATTTCGCGACGTGCAGAACCGTTTTGTCATAAAAGAGTTGACTATTTCCGATCTACAAACTCATCAACGTCATCACTGGGTATTCGACACGCCTGAATACATAGATTTGGATAGAAGAACTAACTATGAGAAGCTTCATGGTTTAAAGATTACTGACGGCACCTATGACTACAGGGAACTTCCTTCAATTTTGAAGAATCACCTATGCAAGCGCGATTTCATTTATTGCAAAGGGTCGGAAAAAGCGTTGCATCTAGAAAAACTGATTGATGACGAGCGCCCGGTTTATGACCTCACAAATTTTGGCGCACCGCCCATAAAAAAAATAGTCCGAGAGATGCAACATCTTACTACTGACGGATCATGTCATTATCATTATGATTTGGGAAAGCTGTCACTGGAGTGTTCACGACTGAAGAGTGAATGTTTGTCAGAGTGGATCAAAACCCACTTACCGTGGATAAATTTAATGGACGTGTTTCCGCGCCTGCAAACTTATCAAGCATCGTCATGGACGGGCGAAACCCCTGCAGTGAACTTGGCATTACGCGGTTTCCTAAAGCATAAATGTGGAAACATGGTTCTGTGTGTTTATTGTCATTGCGTATGCACAGAATATTCCGCTTTGAAACATAAATGTTTACCATTTCAAAACAAAAATGTGTAATATGTTAAAAATATATAAACATGTCAAAAATTGTATTTAGTTTAATGTTTTTTCTACAATCCTGACACGTCTTTTCAAACCTTGAACATCCTCGATATAAAGAGTTTGCTTTTATTTGGAACTGTACAGTAGTACAACGGTTCGCCATGGGGTTCATTAAGTTTGGGTTCTTATTATTATGCGGCTCATATTTCGTTCATGCGCTACCTCCTGATGAGTACTTACGCACGTTTGGATATTTATCGTCAACAAAAAGTGATACTTCCATAAAAGCTGATATCGATGTCGAGTTACAACGGGCAACAATTTTATTCCAAGAAATGAATGACTTACCTGTGACAAATGGATCGATGGATGATGCAACATTGCAGTTGATGAGCACTCCACGATGCGGTCTACAGGATACTCTTCAACCTTTCGCAGCGAATAAAAATAGAATGTGGAAGAATTTCACAATCACATGGTACGCGTATGGATCACTTTCGAGGTATTGGCCCGTTTTAGAGTCGGCTTTCAAGATATGGTCAGACCACGCTAATTTAACATTTGTTCGTAGCCCAAATTCGCCTAATATTCTTTTAAGCATGGCTGCTGGGGTTCATATGAAATCTACCGGTTTATTCGAATGCATATCGCCCTTTGACGGTGTTGGTAATGTTTTAGCGCACGCAGATTATCCACATCTACGTCAATCTCAAATTGAAATTCATTTTGATGCGGCAGAAATTTGGCATTATTCGGCCGTCGATGTTTGCCCATCTACCAAGACCTCTTTTTTCTGGGTAGCCGTTCATGAAATCGGTCATTCATTAGGTTTAGAACATACTCTTGAAAAAGATTCTATCATGAATCCTTTTTACCGAAACAAAGTAATAAAATTGGCAAGGTCCGACATCCAAGCGATTCAATACTTGTATGGACCAGCTGTTCATCCCACATCTGAAACGACGATGCCGTCAACAACGACCGAGATAACAACTAACACAAATTCTGCACCGGTGAATACGGATGTTTGCAAATATAGGAGCGTTATAAATACGTATATCGTCGTGAATAATAAAATATTCATATTCTATGGAGTACACGTTTGGATAATAGATTTAAACGAAAAAACGAGAACTGAAATTCAAATGACGCGCGCACATATCATTACTGACTGGTTAAAATTTCTACCCTACAATTTCAAGAAAATAGATGGCATTTATCAAAACTGGAACGATGAGATTGTCATTTTTGCCGGCCGGGAGGTGTACATTTTTACGTATCCATCTCTGCAAATGAAAGATATAAAACGGACGAACAGTATGGTTCAAACTGGAGCAGTTGATGCAATCGTCCCCACGTTCAAAGGGAAGACTTACATCGTTTCAAGAGGCTATGTGTACTCGATCAATGAATGTTCGAAATCGTCGGTGTTTTCAGGAATGACGAATACCGTTTTTAATGGCGTCCCTACCAGTATTAAAAGCGCTTTCAAGTATGTGAATGGAAAAATCTACTTTTTCAACAAGGACAATATAGTTTATGAATACGACGATTTTTTCAACGCAATTACAGCTTCAAACGTGGACATTTTTGACCTTTTAAAAATAAAATGCACCGATAGTACCATACTTCATCGTTTGTACGATTTAGTTTCTCAACTGATAACAACTCGCAATGATAGATTGTTAGCCCCACCGGACATCAATGTCGAGGACGATGATATTGACAATTTATTCTTTAATCAGACAAATGAAATGGTGGGGGGCTAGATGATAAATGGAAAGAACTCTTTTCTTCGGATCAGTCATGAAATGGACGCCTACCGTGTCATAACGAGCGATTGCCTGTACGCTACATTCATCTGTGAACCTGTATGGACTTTGATATGCAATGAGAAAGCTTTAGAATTTGTCAGCTGCTTGCAAACACTTCGTGCGTTACGTGCTTTAGTAAAAAGAAACCGTCAAGATTCACAGTATTCAACAAACTGTCAAATTATCGAAGAATCTATTGTTTTGAAACGCGCCCTCAACCATCTTTACGACAAACCATTAAAAGACGATAAGGGATACGATAAGCTTTTGGAGATTCGAAGCTTCAGAAAAAGAAGAAGAAACTGCGATTTATTTGAAGAAAACACATAATGGAAACCATTTTCAATTCCGCCACTGAGAGATTGAAAACATTTCGAGACTTTCCATCAGAAATGTTCGCTCTCCCTCCTCTGCAGCAAATGGTCGACGCTGGATTCATTTGGACGCGAAGGGAAGACATTGTTATCTGCCCATTTTGTTCGCTGAAGCTCGCCCGCTGGTCAACTGAAGATGATCCTGTCGCTCAGCATGAAAGATCCTGTCCTTCATGTCCTTTTGTGAGAACATTAACCGATCCAAATTATAAACCTAGATATTGCTGCGACCTGGAATGTTTTATGGAGCCTCGGACACACGTTGATGGTGTAGCCTGCTGTCGCTGTAAATCGTATAATTACTGCAAATGCTACTGTTTAACTTATAAAATGAATAATTTGAGAATAAATTAAAGCGTTACCCGATTAATGTTTTTTTTTTCCCTTCATCAAGCGCGGAAATGATAACCGCATCCCGCTAAATAATCACGACAGATAACAGGCCCCGGCCCGGGCGGCCCGCCCCCACCCCGGCTGCCGCCTCGGCTCCTGCGCGCCCCCCCTCATGCCCCGGATCCAGCCCCCCACCATGCCCGCCTAGGTACTAGGGACTCCGCCTGAACCATTAATTTCCTACTACTATCATTAGTATATTCCTTTGATTATCGGCGGCTTCTTTGTAGTTGAGGCGGTTCATGAACAAAGGAATATCACTTCCAATGTCGTTCGTCATATGTGAGGAGGACAGTGGTCATGTATTTTCATACGTCCATTCCTTTGTTCTATCGGCGGTCTCTTTGATATTGAGTCGGACTGAGTACAAAAGAATTTGACTTGCAATAACGTTTATCAAGTCATTTGTGAGGTGGTGATTGGTTCTGGGTTATCAATAGTCTATTCCTTTGATCATCGGCGGCTTCTTTGATGTTGAGGCGGTTCATGTACAAAGGAATGTCACTTCCAACATCGTTTGTCATATGTGAGGTGGACAGTGGTTATGTATTATCATAGGTCCATTCCTTTGTTCTATCGGCGGTCTCTTTGAAGTCGAGGCGGACTAAGTACAAAAGAAATTGACTTTCAATAACGTTTATCAAGTCATATGTGAGGTAGTGATTGGTTATGGGTTATCATTAGTATATTCCTTTGATTATCGGCGGCTTCTTTGTAGTTGAGGCGGTTCATGAACAAAGGAATATCACTTCCAATGTCGTTCGTCATATGTGAGGTGAACAGTGGTTATGTATTATCATAGGTCCATTCCTTTGTTCTATCGGCGGTCTCTTTGAAGTTGAGGCGGACTAAGTACAAAAGAATTTGACTTTCAATAACGTTTATCAAGTCATATGTGAGGTAGTGATTGGTTATGGGTTATCATTAGTATATTCCTTTGATTATCGGCGGCTTCTTTGTAGTTGAGGCGGTTCATGAACAAAGGAATATCACTTCCAATGTCGTTCGTCATATGTGAGGTGGACAGTGGTTATGTATTTTCATACGTCCATTCCTTTGTTCTATCGGCGGTCTCTTTGATATTGAGTCGGACTGAGTACAAAAGAATTTGACTTGCAATAACGTTTATCAAGTCATTTGTGAGGTGGTGATTGGTTCTGGGTTATCATTAGTATATTCCTTTGATTATCGGCGGCTTCTTTGATGTTGAGGCGGTTCATGAACAAAGGAATATCACTTCCAATGTCGTTCGTCATATGTGAGGTGAACAGTGGTTATGTATTATCATAGGTCCATTCCTTTGTTCTATCGGCGGTCTCTTTGAAGTTGAGGCGGACTAAGTACAAAAGAATTTGACTTTCAATAACGTTTATCAAGTCATATCTGAGGTAGTGATTGGTTATGGGTTATCATTAGTATATTCCTTTGATTATCGGCGGCTTCTTTGTAGTTGAGGCGGTTCATGAACAAAGGAATATCACTTCCAATGTCGTTCGTCATATGTGAGGAGGACAGTGGTCATGTATTTTCATACGTCCATTCCTTTGTTCTATCGGCGGTCTCTTTGATATTGAGTCGGACTGAGTACAAAAGAATTTGACTTGCAATAACGTTTATCAAGTCATTTGTGAGGTGGTGATTGGTTCTGGGTTATCAATAGTCTATTCCTTTGATCATCGGCGGCTTCTTTGATGTTGAGGCGGTTCATGTACAAAGGAATGTCACTTCCAACATCGTTCGTCATATGTGAGGTGGACAGTGGTTATGTATTATCATAGGTCCATTCCTTTGTTCTATCGGCGGTCTCTTTGAAGTTGAGGCGGACTAAGTACAAAAGAATTGACTTTCAATAACGTTTATCAAGTCATATGTGAGGTAGTGATTGGTTATGGGTTATCATTAGTATATTCCTTTGATTATCGGCGGCTTCTTTGTAGTTGAGGCGGTTCATGAACAAAGGAATATCACTTCCAATGTCGTTCGTCATATGTGAGGTGAACAGTGGTTATGTATTATCATAGGTCCATTCCTTTGTTCTATCGGCGGTCTCTTTGAAGTTGAGGCGGACTAAGTACAAAAGAATTTGACTTTCAATAACGTTTATCAAGTCATATGTGAGGTAGTGATTGGTTATGGGTTATCATTAGTATATTCCTTTGATTATCGGCGGCTTCTTTGTAGTTGAGGCGGTTCATGAACAAAGGAATATCACTTCCAATGTCGTTCGTCATATGTGAGGTGGACAGTGGTTATGTATTTTCATACGTCCATTCCTTTGTTCTATCGGCGGTCTCTTTGATATTGAGTCGGACTGAGTACAAAAGAATTTGACTTGCAATAACGTTTATCAAGTCATTTGTGAGGTGGTGATTGGTTCTGGGTTATCATTAGTATATTCCTTTGATTATCGGCGGCTTCTTTGTAGTTGAGGCGGTTCATGAACAAAGGAATATCACTTCCAATGTCGTTCGTCATATGTGAGGTGAACAGTGGTTATGTATTATCATAGGTCCATTCCTTTGTTCTATCGGCGGTATCTTTGAAGTTGAGGCGGACTAAGTACAAAAGAATTTGACTTTCAATAACGTTTATCAAGTCATATCTGAGGTAGTGATTGGTTATGGGTTATCATTAGTATATTCCTTTGATTATCGGCGGCTTCTTTGTAGTTGAGGCGGTTCATGAACAAAGGAATATCACTTCCAATGTCGTTCGTCATATGTGAGGAGGACAGTGTGTATGTATTTTCATACGTCCATTCCTTTGTTCTATCGGCGGTCTCTTTGATATTGAGTCGGACTGAGTACAAAAGAATTTGACTTGCAATAACGTTTATCAAGTCATTTGTGAGGTGGTGATTGGTTCTGGGTTATCAATAGTCTATTCCTTTGATCATCGGCGGCTTCTTTGATGTTGAGGCGGTTCATGTACAAAGGAATATCACTTCCAACATTCGTTCGTCATATGTGAGGTGGACAGTGGTTATGTATTATCATAGGTCCATTCCTTTGTTCTATCGGCGGTCTCTTTGAAGTCGAGGCGGACTAAGTACAAAAGAATTGACTTTCAATAACGTTTATCAAGTCATATGTGAGGTAGTGATTGGTTATGGGTTATCATTAGTATATTCCTTTGATTATCGGCGGCTTCTTTGATGTTGAGGCGGTTCATGTACAAAGGAATATCACTTCCACATTCGTTCGTCATATGTGAGGTGGACAGTGGTTATGTATTATCATAGGTCCATTCCTTTGTTCTATCGGCGGTCTCTTTGAAGTCGAGGCGGACTAAGTACAAAAGAAATTGACTTTCAATAACGTTTATCAAGTCATATGTGAGGTAGTGATTGGTTATGGGTTATCATTAGTATATTCCTTTGATTATCGGCGGCTTCTTTGTAGTTGAGGCGGTTCATGAACAAAGGAATATCACTTCCAATGTCGTTCGTCATATGTGAGGTGAACAGTGGTTATGTATTATCATAGGTCCATTCCTTTGTTCTATCGGCGGTCTCTTTGAAGTTGAGGCGGACTAAGTACAAAAGAATTTGACTTTCAAAACGTTTATCAAGTCATATGTGAGGTAGTGATTGGTTCTGGGTTATCATTAGTATATTCCTTTGATTATCGGCGGCTTCTTTGTAGTTGAGGCGGTTCATGAACAAAGGAATATCACTTCCAATGTCGTTCGTCATATGTGAGGTGAACAGTGGTTATGTATTATCATAGGTCCATTCCTTTGTTCTATCGGCGGTCTCTTTGAAGTTGAGGCGGACTAAGTACAAAAGAATTTGACTTGCAATAACGTTTATCAAGTCATTTGTGAGGTGGTGATTGGTTCTGGGTTATCATTAGTCTATTCCTTTGATCATCGGCGGCTTCTTTGATGTTGAGGCGGTTCATGTACAAAGGAATATCACTTCCAACATTCGTTCGTCATATGTGAGGTGGACAGTGGTTATGTATTTTCATACGTCCATTCCTTTGTTCTATCGGCGGTCTCTTTGATATTGAGTCGGACTGAGTACAAAAGAATTTGACTTGCAATAACGTTTATCAAGTCATTTGTGAGGTGGTGATTGGTTCTGGGTTATCATTAGTCTATTCCTTTGATTATCGGCGGCTTCTTTGATGTTGAGGCGGTTCATGTAACAAAGGAATATCACTTCCAATGTCGTTCGTCATATGTGAGGTGAACAGTGGTTATGTATTATCATAGGTCCATTCCTTTGTTCTATCGGCGGTCTCTTTGAAGTTGAGGCGGACTAAGTACAAAAGAATTTGACTTTCAATAACGTTTATCAAGTCATATGTGAGGTAGTGATTGGTTATGGGTTATCATTAGTATATTCCTTTGATTATCGGCGGCTTCTTTGTAGTTGAGGCGGTTCATGAACAAAGGAATATCACTTCCAATGTCGTTCGTCATATGTGAGGTGGACAGTGGTTATGTATTTTCATACGTCCATTCCTTTGTTCTATCGGCGGTCTCTTTGATATTGAGTCGGACTGAGTACAAAAGAATTTGACTTGCAATAACGTTTATCAAGTCATTTGTGAGGTGGTGATTGGTTCTGGGTTATCATTAGTATATTCCTTTGATTATCGGCGGCTTCTTTGTGTTGAGGCGGTTCATGAACAAAGGAATATCACTTCCAATGTCGTTCGTCATATGTGAGGTGAACAGTGGTTATGTATTATCATAGGTCCATTCCTTTGTTCTATCGGCGGTCTCTTTGAAGTTGAGGCGGACTAAGTACAAAAGAATTTGACTTTCAATAACGTTTATCAAGTCATATGTGAGGTAGTGATTGGTTATGGGTTATCATTAGTATATTCCTTTGATTATCGGCGGCTTCTTTGTAGTTGAGGCGGTTCATGAACAAAGGAATATCACTTCCAATGTCGTTCGTCATATGTGAGGTGGACAGTGGTTATGTATTATCATACGGTCCATTCCTTTGTTCTATCGGCGGTCTCTTTGATATTGAGTCGGACTGAGTACAAAAGAATTTGACTTGCAATAACGTTTATCAAGTCATTTGTGAGGTGGTGATTGGTTCTGGGTTATCAATAGTCTATTCCTTTGATCATCGGCGGCTTCTTTGATGTTGAGGCGGTTCATGTACAAAGGAATGTCACTTCCAATTTCGTTCGTCATATGTGAGGTGGACAGTGGTTATGTATTATCATAGGTCCATTCCTTTGTTCTATCGGCGGTCTCTTTGAAGTCGAGGCGGACTAAGTACAAAAGAATTTGACTTTCAATAACGTTTATCAAGTCATATGTGAGGTAGTGATTGGTTATGGGTTATCATTAGTATATTCCTTTGATTATCGGCGGCTTCTTTGATGTTGAGGCGGTTCATGTACAAAGGAATGTCACTTCCAACATCGTTCGTCATATGTGAGGTGGACAGTGGTTATGTATTATCATAGGTCCATTCCTTTGTTCTATCGGCGGTCTCTTTGAAGTCGAGGCGGACTAAGTACAAAAGAATTTGACTTTCAATAACGTTTATCAAGTCATATGTGAGGTAGTGATTGGTTCTGGGTTATCATTAGTATATTCCTTTGATTATCGGCGGCTTCTTTGTAGTTGAGGCGGTTCATGAACAAAGGAATATCACTTCCAATGTCGTTCGTCATATGTGAGGTGAACAGTGGTTATGTATTATCATAGGTCCATTCCTTTGTTCTATCGGCGGTCTCTTTGAAGTTGAGGCGGACTAAGTACAAAAGAATTTGACTTTCAATAACGTTTATCAAGTCATATGTGAGGTAGTGATTGGTTATGGGTTATCATTAGTATATTCCTTTGATTATCGGCGGCTTCTTTGTAGTTGAGGCGGTTCATGAACAAAGGAATATCACTTCCAATGTCGTTCGTCATATGTGAGGTGGACAGTGGTTATGTATTATCATACGTCCATTCCTTTGTTCTATCGGCGGTCTCTTTGATATTGAGTCGGACTGAGTACAAAAGAATTTGACTTGCAATAATGTTTATCAAGTCATTTATGAGGTGGTGATTGGTTCTGGGTTATCAATAGTCTATTCCTTTGATCATCGGCGGCTTCTTTGATGTTGAGGCGGTTCATGTACAAAGGAATGTCACTTCCAACATCGTTCGTCATATGTGAGGTGGACAGTGGTTATGTATTTTCATACGTCCATTCCTTTGTTCTATCGGCGGTCTCTTTGATATTGAGTCGGACTGAGTACAAAAGAATTTGACTTGCAATAACGTTTATCAAGTCATTTGTGAGGTGGTGATTGGTTCTGGGTTATCATTGGTCTATTCCTTTGATTATCGGCGGCTTCTTTGATGTTGAGGCGGTTCATGTACAAAGGAATATCACTTCCAATTTCGTTCTTCATATGTGAGTTGGACAGTCGTTATGTATTATCATAGGTCCATTCCTTTGTTCTATCGGCGGTCTCTTTGAAGTTGAGGCGGACTAAGTACAAAAGAATTTGACTTTCAATAACGTTTATCAAGTCATATGTGAGGTAGTGATTGGTTATGGGTTATCATTAGTATATTCCTTTGATTATCGGCGGCTTCTTTGTAGTTGAGGCGGTTCATGAACAAAGGAAAATCACTTCCAATGTCGTTCGTCATATGTGAGGTGAACAGTGGTTATGTATTATCATAGGTCCATTCCTTTGTTCTATCGGCGGTCTCTTTGAAGTTGAGGCGGACTAAGTACAAAAGAATTTGACTTTCAAAAACGTTTATCAAGTCATTTGTGAGGTGGTGATTGGTTCTGGGTTATCATTAGTCTATTCCTTTGATTATCGGCGGCTTCTTTGATGTTGAGGCGGTTCATGTACAAAGGAATATCACTTCCAATTTCGTTCTTCGTATGTGAGTTGGACAGTGGTTATGTATTATCATAGGTCCATTCCTTTGTTCTATCGGCGGTCTCTTTGAAGTTGAGGCGGACTAAGTACAAAAGAATTTGACTTGCAATAACGTTTATCAAGTCATTTGTGAGGTGGTGATTGGTTCTGGGTTATCATTAGTCTATTCCTTTGAATATCGGCGGCTTCTTTGATGTTGAGGCGGTTCATGTACAAAGGAATATCACTTCCAATTTCGTTCTTCATGTGTGAGGTGGACAGTGGTTATGTATTATCATAGGTCCATTCCTTTGTTCTATCGGCGGTCTCTTTGAAGTCGAGGCGGACTAAGTACAAAAGAAATTGACTTTCAATAACGTTTATCAAGTCATATGTGAGGTAGTGATTGGTTATGGGTTATCATTAGTATATTCCTTTGATTATCGGCGGCTTCTTTGTAGTTGAGGCGGTTCATGAACAAAGGAATATCACTTCCAATGTCGTTCGTCATATGTGAGGTGAACAGTGGTTATGTATTATCATAGGTCTATTCCTTTGTTCTATCGGCGGTCTCTTTGAAGTTGAGGCGGACTAAGTACAAAAGAATTTTACTTTCTAAAACGTTTATCAAGTCATATGTGAGGTAGTGATTGGTTCTGGGTTATCATTAGTCTATTCCTTTGATTATCGGCGGCTTCTTTGATGTTGAGGCGGTTCATGTACAAAGGAATATCACTTCCAATTTCGTTCTTCATATGTGAGTTGGACAGTGGTTATGTATTATCATAGGTCCATTCCTTTGTTCTATCGGCGGTCTCTTTGAAGTTGAGGCGGACTAAGTACAAAAGAATTTGACTTTCAATAACGTTTATCAAGTCATATCTGAGGTAGTGGTTGGTTATGGGTTATCATTAGTATTGTAACATCCTAGATGTCTCCGATTGTTATGATGGAATTTATGTTTACTGGTAGTTGTTGGAAGACGCATGTTGTGGTGTCAAGTATGAAATACGTGTTGTGTTGTTCAAAAACTTGGTAAGCTAGGAAGTAATTTTAACAGCCTAAAAATATAATTGTGTTTAGAGTTCCAACAATCGTTTCCGTGTGTTCGCACGTTACATTTGGTGGCAGCGGTATAACAAATGTTGCGAAGGTCAACTCGAACAGTGGTAAGACGCCGGCCACGAGCGTCACAAGCAGGACCCTCACAGTCACCCACTTCACAGTCTCAGGCCCGGGACCTCTCGCAGGCCCCTAGCCTCGTGAAACCAATCGTACTTCCTAACAAGTACGAAGGTGGATTGTTCAAGGAATACCTAATTCACTTCGAAATTGTTGCAAAAGTGAATCATTGGGAAGATGAGCAGACAAAAGCTGAGTATTTGGCGCTGAGTCTGACAGGTAAAGCCTTGCAGTATTATTCTGAGTTCACAGATGGGGTGAGAAATAGCTATACAGCCCTTGTAGAGGCCTTGGAGATGGCCCTCAGTCCTCCAGAGCTGAGAGAAACCAAGAAACTGTTGTTTAAGCAGCGACGTCAAGGGAGTGGGGAAGAATTGGATCAATTTAGAAGAGAGTTAAAACGCATGATAGTGGAAGCTTACCCCCATCTTGATGCCGAATCTCAGGATGAATTTTTGAGAGACCAGTTTGTGTCAGGCCTAAAGGACAGTGTGCTACGACTTTGTGTGAGACAGTCTCGACCTCACTCTTTCACACAAGCTTTCCGAACAGCTGTTGAACAACAAGCCATATTGGATGTAGAAAAAGTTGGCAGAGCTCACTTAGTTGTGGATGAGAGTCAAGAGTTGGCAAGTGTTGATTTAGCTGCTATTGGACCAACAGATAATGGAAGAGGGACAGGGACATCCAGCTGGCAAAAGGAAATTAAACAATATAAAGAAGAGCTAGGGGAGATCAAATCCTGTCTGAAAGGGCTACAAGAGATGGTGCTCGAGAGAAGAACAAGGCCCTCATTGGAATGCTGGAATTGTGGTAAGTTAGGGCATACAAGGTCCCGCTGTAGAGCCCCAAGACCCCAACCTAAGCATGAGGAAAACTGAGGGGTATCAGCTCGATTGGCCCTGAGTTGATAATCCCTACAGTAAGCAGTATTGGGCCAAATTCTCCAACATTAGCTATTAAGGTTCAAAACAAGTGGTTCCTAGCTCTGGTGGATTCAGGTGCATCCGTATCTAATATAATAAAACGCCAACCGTACGTACGTATGCACGGAGGGGTCGTGGGAGGCGGGACGAGTCGGAGGGGCGTGAGGGGGGATCGGAGGCGGGAGGAGCCGGAGGGAGTGGGATGCGGGGAGAGTCGGAAGAAGCGTTTTGCCTACTTTTAGTAGGCTTTTCAGCTAGTCACTCATAAAGCATACAGTTTGTAAGGACTTAGGTATTGGTATCAAACCACACATAATGAAGTTATCGAGTGCCGGAGGAAATCTGATTGATGTGGCTGGGAAGACCAAACTTTCATTTACAATTGTCAAAAGTCATTTTGAGTATGAATTCATAGTTGCGGATGTGCAATACGACCTGATACTGGGTACAGACTTTTTGGAAGAGCATGAAGGAGAAATACAATTCGTCACTCGTTCCGTCAAGTTGGATGGTGTAGCATTCCCTTTTGCAAACAGGGATGCTCAAGATGGAAGATGCAGGGTAGTGGTGGGGGTATATACAGTAGTAGAACCATTTAACGAGATCATGGTTACGGGGAAACTTGAAAAAAAGTGTGATTTTGAATGCCTCCTGTTTGAACCCTGTCAAAAATTCCTGGAAAGAAGAAATCTGTTGGTGGCACGTTCTGTATCGAGGAATAATCAAGGAGAAATACCCATCAAAGTTATTAATGTCTCACCATCGGTCGTAACCCTCCACCCAGACACAATACTTGGGGAAATTGAGGATGTTTGCGAAGAAAATATGAGCAATGAAAATGAGTCATGTGTCAATGGGATTGGGCAGTACAACGGTGTGTTGCCAAAGGCTGTTGAGAAGCTGTATCAAGAAGCACATGACTTGAGTGTTGCTGGAAGGATAAAATTGTTGACCCTCCTCCATTCATATGATGACATCTGGTCGAAAGGAGATAGTGATATTGGGCATACTTCAGTATTGAAACACCAAATTGAGACAGGTAGAGCAGCCCCAATAAAACAGAGAGCTCGTAGGATCCCATTCCATTGTAAAGAGGAAGTGAATCGTATGGTGTCAGATATGAAACAGAATGGCATTATTCAGGCCTCTAGTTCACCGTGGTGTAGTCCAGTTGTTTTAGTGAAAAAGAGAGATGGGAAATGGAGGTTTTGTATTGATTACAGAAAATTGAATCAAATCACGAAGAAAGACGCATACCCCTTGCCACGGATTTCAGATATTTTAGACTCACTGGATGGTGCCAAGTACTTCTCGACATTAGATGCAGCCTCTGGTTATTGGCAAGTCGAAGTGGACGAAGATTCAAGATCTAAGACAGCGTTTACAACTGGAGATGGTCTCTACGAATTCAAGGTTATGCCATTCGGCCTAACCAATGCTCCTGCAACTTATCAGCGTTTAATGGATCTGCTACTTGCTGGACTTAAATGGGAAACATGTTTGGTTTATCTGGATGATGTGGTTGTTTGGTCAGCAACTGAGGATCAGCATCTTGAAAGGCTCAGGGAGTTGTTTGAGCGCTTTCGAATGGGTAATCTGAAACTCAAACCTGGCAAGTGCAAACTATTCCAGAAGAGCATTACATTTCTAGGTCACAAGGTATCAGCCACTGGTATTTCAACTGACCCTGAGAAGACAGCAGCCGTGCAGAAGTGGCCATTACCTTGTAATCAGAAGGAACTAAAGTCGTTCCTAGGTTTTGCATCCTACTACAGGAGGTTCATAAAAGGCTTTGCGACAATCGCTGCTCCATTGCATAAGCTAACTGGTAATCCAACTGCTAAATTTTACTTCGGTGAAGATGCGATTGCGGCATTTGAATGTTTGAAGGAGAAGCTGACAACAAGTCCAGTATTGGCATTTCCGCAGATTGGGGGACGCTTTGTTCTCGATACTGATGCATGCGGTTTAGGAATTGGAGCAATACTGAGTCAAGAACAGGAGGGAGAAGAAAGGGTAATCAGTTATGCCAGCAGGGTTCTTTCCAAAACAGAAAAGAGGTACTGTGCCACCAGGCAGGAGCTCCTTGCTCTGGTGTTTGGTATCACTCAATTCAGACATTATCTGACAGGTAACAAGTTCCTTGTTCGGACAGACCATAGCTCCTTGCGATGGTTGAAAAACTTCAAGGAACCAGAAGGGATTGTGGCTCGCTGGCTTGAGAGACTAGCTGAGTTTGATTATGAAGTCATTCATCGTCCAGGGCGAAAACATTCTAATGCTGATGCCCTTTCACGATCTTGCAAACAGTGTGACAAGTTGGGAACTGAAGAAGCACATTGTGAGTCGGAGGAAGTTCTTCTAGTTTCAAATTGGCTCCCTGGAAGATTGGAGGACCTCAAGTTAGGTCAAAGTGAAGATCAATCTATCAAGAAAGTGAAAGATTGGTGGATACAGCAGGCACGGCCGCCATATGCAGCAGTCAGGGGTGAGAGCCGCAAACTCCTTAGTTTGTGGGCTCAATGGAACCGGTTGGAGATGAAAGAGGGAGTGCTCTACAGACAATGGATGGAGGGTGGAAACAAAAGAATGCAGGTAGTAATACCAGATAAGTTCAAACAGGAAATTCTTGCAACTCTTCATAATTCCATTACAGGAGGTCATTTGGGGGTATCCAAGACATTGGCTAAGCTGAGAGCTGGCTTCTATTGGCCAGGTATGCGGGAAGATTGCGAACTGTTCATTCAAACATGTCGGTCGTGTGGTGCTAGGAAGGCACCAGGCATCCGATACCAAGCTCCGATGGAAATGGTGCAAGCAGGATTTCCATTTCAGAGAGTAGCCATTGACTTGATGGGACCCCTACCCAGAACTCCACGAGGAAGTCGATACATCATGGTCATGACAGACTATTTCACCAGATGGGTAGAGGCTTGTGCCCTGCCAGACATGGAAGCTTCAACTGTAGCCCAAGCATTTGCTGAACAGTTCGTTGCCCGCTATGGGGCACCAGTTGAGCTTCATACTGATCAGGGAAGGCAATTCGAAGCAGAAGTCTTCAAGAATCTGGCTGAGTTATTGGATGTATTCAAGACACGAACAACGGCTTATCATCCTCAATCAGACGGTCTGGTAGAGAGATTCAACCGAACTCTATGTGATTCCTTGAGCCATTACGTTAACAAGCAGGGAACAGATTGGGACGTAGTGCTTCCCTACATTATGCTGGCATATAGATCGAGCGTTCATGACACCATCAAGGTTACTCCCCATTTTGCACTAATGGGTAGGGAGGTAAGGCTGCCTATTGATCTAATTTGGAAAAACAATGAGAGTAGTGCTGTAGTCCCCTTACATGAATGGGTGATGGATTTGCGAGCAAAGCTGGAGTCAGCATATGAGACAATAAGGGAAAACCAGATAACAAACCAAAAACGCCAAAAGGATGCATATGATCGAAGAGCAACAGATGGACCACGATACAAGGAAGGGGACAAGGTTTGGGTTTTCTCGCGACTGGTACCAAGGGGAAGAAGTGCGAAGTTCTTCAAGCCATGGACTGGACCATATCAAGTGAAGAAGGTGATCTCGGACGTTGTCTATCGAATACAGGACATGGAAAGGAGGAGGAAGACGTTAGTTGTCCATTTCAACAGAATGAAGCCTTTTAAGGGACAGGATGTCCCTTCGGAGGGAGGGAATGGTGTAACATCCTAGATGTCTCCGATTGTTATGATGGAATTAATGTTTACTGGTAGTTGTTGGAAGACGCATGTTGTGGTGTCAAGTATGAAATACGTGTTGTGTTGTTCAAAAACTTGGTAAGCTAGGAAGTAATTTTAACAGCCTAAAAATATAATTGTGTTTAGAGTTCCAACAATCGTTTCCGTGTGTTCGCACGTTACAGGGGCTTTAGATGCAAGAGGCTCTTGAAACAGCATCAATGTAGCCGGACAATAGTAACTTAAAATCAATATAAGATTACAGTAAAAATAATCAAGATCATCATAACAATCATAAGATCATAATACCATTCATATAAATAATATTGTAATTTACTGAGTCAAAAGTGAGCGTTTTTGCAAAGCTGTTACCCTACAAAACGCTGCAAATTAATACACAATGGTTTATTTATTTTTTATTTTTTTCTTCATAGATCACTCGTCTGCAAAGCCACGAACCATCCAACATGAAGAAAAACATCGATCTCATTTCGGTCAGCTATAATTTGAACGGAGATTAGGCCTCTTTTCGATTCACACTCGTGTTTCTGTATTATCGTACGTCCAAACCTTAAATTCTCGTAGTGAGCGAACAGTTTGTCCTACAGAGCTCCGGGTGGTCTCAAAAAATTCTAAAAATTCTATAGAATCTTAAATTGAAGGAAAAACAATACCTTTATATCAAATTTTTTTGAGTTACGGCGTCGTTTCAAAATTTCAAAATTGATTTTGGAACCCTTAGAAGTGACCTACATCAACCAAAAGCTTCGGGGTACAACTAGACCCAAATGGAGCCTACATACCAAATTTCATCAAAATCGGTCAATGCTAAGTGGCAAAAGTGCCGCGTACGGCGGACGGACGGCCAAATTTCTATTTGATTTTTGGATACGTACCTTGAAACGTAAACCATCAAATTTTGAGGGGGTGTTAAAATTTTTTTTTCTTGGTCGATTCCAAAGGTTCATTATTGAAAATAATAAACCAAAAGAGTATTGCAGGCCTATAAATTGCACATTGTAGAGTAGGAAATCTGAGCAAGTAACCTCTGTTCACTCATTTTCTCTCGTAGAATTGTTCCAAATGTTTCGGAACATAAATATCTATCTAATTAACCCTTACAGGAAATAATTCATAGTGAAGAAATGTTTTCACCAAGTGATGTATAGATTTCTTCTACAAGTCACGTATTAATGTCACCTAGAGGCTTCATACGAATGATTTCTGAGTATAAAGAGCATAGAAAAGCCTTTTTGCTGATTTTTTAAAATGATAGTTTTCAACGCACTCTAGCGGCGAAACGACTAATCGTAGACACTTGAGCCAGTAGTGCAAATCGTAGGGAAATTCGTGTATTTTAATTCTGGTAAAGAAAACTTACTTTTTGGGTTGTAGGCAAAAATTCGAAAAAAAGAGAAACTCGTCCCCCCTCCTCGAGCTCACCCCCCCCCCCCCTTCACTAGGGGACTCTCGAAGTATGATTTACCACGTGTAGTCCAGTCAAATTAGCCAAAAAAAAAGGGGGGGGGGTTGCATTAATTCCAGACAAAGCGAAAACTTTGATGGGTGACTTGTGGGTGCCTATGGAACATGTTTTCAGTATATTCTACTAGATTCTCCTTGTGAACTTCTGAGTGATGAGTGTGTCACGCCAAATATGAGTATTGAAAACGGTGTTTCAATCAAAAAATGTCATATAATCAAAGTGAAACGTCTGTTGTTCAACCTAAGGCACTGATGTACTTATAATACTAGAAAAGGCAAAAGAAAAAACATTCCTAGATTCTCCTTTTGCTAACTTTTTGGTGCCCGAAAAACCGCGATTTTTTGGCACTTGTTTCAGTTTTTCGCCTATAACTCGTACACGATGCATCCTACGGAAAATTTACTCAATCCTTTATTAAACAGGATGAATTTCTGCGTCGAATGACCACCTGAAACGTTAAGATCGATTCAGCCGTTTGGCCGAAATCGATCGTTGAAGTTTGGCGATTTTTCCCAAATTGGTTGAAAAATGGGTCACACTCAAGTTTCAAGGCCTGTACATCAAAAACGGCGTATCCAACCAAAAAATGTCACATAATCAAAGTTGTAGAGAATCAAATTTTGTGTAAGAAAAGCCTCCCCCCTTCCTCCCCCCTCCCACCCGCCCTACCAAATGATAGAATAACGAAACAAACTTCTGAGTGATGGGTGTGTCACACAGAAGTTGTTTCGTTATTCTATCATTTGGTAGGGGGGGTGGGAGGGGGGAGGAAGGGGGAGGCTTTTCTTACACAAAATTTGATTCTCTACAACTTTGATTATGTGACATTTTTTGGTTGGATACGCCGTTTTTGAAGTACAGGCCTTGAAACTTAAACGTAACCCATTTTTCAACCAATTTGGGAAAAATCGCCAAACTTCAACGATCGATTTCGGCCAAACGGCTGAACCGATCTTAACGTTTCAGGTGGTCATTCGACGCAGAAATTCATCCTGTTCAATAAAGGACGGAGTAAAATTTTCCGTAGATGCATCGTGTACGAGTTATAGGCAAAAAACTGAAACAAGTGCCGAAAATCGCGGTTTTTCGGGCACCAAAAAGTTAGCACAAGAAGAATCTAGTAGAATACGAGTATACTGAAAACATGTTCCATAGGCACCCACAAGTCACCATAAAAGTTTCGCTTTGTCCGGAATTAATGCAAACCCTAACTGCTAATTTGACTGGACTAGTGTGAAGGAAGAGCCTGGCGAAGAAATTTCTTTACTATGAACTATTTCTCCTGTTTTCTCTAATTCGTCTGGGCTTTTAAGGGCGTCTCAGTCGGTCGCCATTCGTTCTTCGTTCCGGCTTAGCAATTCTCTACAGAACTAAAACCAATTTGAAATTTTCAAGGATTTTCGAAATTCATTAGTGCATTTACTTACCTAGGGAATTGAAAAACTAAAATATTGCAGCTGGAATCATCAAAATCGCACAATAAATTGCCGGCGAAAAGTTGGAAATTCAGTCAGTGAATAAACGGGGTTTTTCCACTTTTCGCCGGCAATTATTGTTCGATTTTGATGATTCCAGCGGCAATCTTTTAATTTTCAATTCCCTAGGCTGATGTGCTAATGAATTTCTAAAATCCTTAAAATTTTTGAATTTAGGTACAACTTTAAACTTTGAACGCCGGTTTTTGAGATAAATAAAAACCCGGAACGAGGAACGAACAGCGTCCGACTGAGACCCTCTTAACTTGGCAAGAAAATGCCAATGCTGGTCGAACAATCGCTCCAAAAATTTTCATTGGTGCCAAATACGCCAACACACCATGGGAAAATGCTCAAAAAAAACAAAACATTATTGCCATAGGCCATCGCAATCGTCAATATTACAGGTGTCGCTAAAACCCTACATTGCCAAGATCGAGCCGTTATAAGGATGATGCTTCAAAGATACAGTGCCAAGATACTGAAACGCAATATTAAGATAAATCTAGAAATTAGGTTAAAAAATTGTTTAACCTAATTTCTAGATTTATCTTAATATTGCGTTTCAGTATCTTGGCACCGTATCTTTGAAGCATCATCTAATATTTAATATTTCCAGCAATATCAGCAATATTTAATATTCCCATCCAAATTAACAAGAAATTGAGGTAATTTCGCGAGATTTGTTTCCGAGTATCCGAATTTAAACCATCATAACAAGCTCATTCAAGAATTTTCTTCCCAATTGAACAAAAGAGTGAGGTAATTTCGCGAGATTTGTCTTCAAATATTCTAAATTGAACCATCAAAACGTGGGAATACTGTTGTTGCTTTAAAGCTACAATGTCATTTAAAGGGTTAATATCTAACATGATGAATCGAGTCGCCACTTACCTTGGCATCTAGTATGACTTGAACTGTTTCGACAGGGCCGTATTTGCCAAAGATGTGACGCAGCTGCTGTTCGGTAGTAGCAAGGCTCAACCCAAAGACACCAAGACATCTACTTGGTTGGGGATTGTCCTGAAATCATCAGAAAACTGATCATTATTGTTATGATACTCGTATTCCAACTCGTGCTAGTCTTTTTCCCTTCAGAAAAAAGTCGTTTCACCAATCTCCGCCGCTTAGTGATTTCATGGCGCTTGAATAGAATATACGGGTGTCAACACTCGAGTCGTGAAAAATTCAGGGTTCAATTCTAAAAGGTATTTACGACAAAAATGTTTGTTTCAACCCCTTGTTTTTCAAGTTAAACATTTTATTCTTGTTTTTGACCTTACGTCACGAAAACTCATGTCATAATCCTGTAATTTACTTAAATATTAATAAAAATTTCTATTCGCGTTTCACGTTTCAGACCTTCCTGACCAATTTTGGTTCCGTGTCTGTCGGTCCGGGCGTCTGTCATGAGTCCTTGTAAGGGGCATAACTATACGAACTATTTGTCCAATTTCAAAGACATTTTTATGGGTTATGCGGATCGGTAGTGTGGTCCCCCTCACACCCAATACTAATTTCTACCTTGGTATGAACATACTCAACCTCATGATATTGGTGAACGTTTGATTATCCAGCTGTGATCAACCTTCACCCTACGTGAAGCGGTCGAAGCTGACGTATCCGCTTGTTTCCAACGCAGTGTTCACTCACAAATACAAAACTCATGGCTCGTAAGCAAATTTACAATGAACCGAACTGCAGACCGTTTTAGACCTAAAATAGGGGTGGTAAGAGCGACCTTTTCATTCGGAATGTAACTACTCAGAATCTATCGACAAAACACAAAAGATGAAAGCAAAACCCTGAACTCAGGCGTAAACAATCACAGAAACTGGTACTTGAATCTAGTAGAGTAAAACCCGCAGGGATCTAATTAATTAACGCCTAATTACAACGTAAGATCATGACGCGACGCGCGGGGGAATGAAATGAAAGTCCTATGAGAAAAAAACCGTTACTTCTGTTTACATGAGAAGAGATTCTGAGAGAGTGCATCTCCTGCAGCAACAAACTAAAGATGGCAAAAAAAACAATCGATTAAAAAAAAACGATTCTTTTAAAGAAAACTATTGATATCTCAAGATTTATTTTTCCCCTTGAGTTTCTCCAGTTTACACTGAGAAGAGATTCAAAGGGAGTGCATCTCCCGCAGCAACCAAACCTGCTAGATGTAGTGATAAGCGCTGATGAGGGCGTTTAAATCTTATCATTATTTTTGGATGTCCTTCCAAGATGATGAATTGTATCTTTTTGCTTCCGAGTCTACCAAGGTAGCTGAAACATTGTTTTCATTTTTCAAGGTTGAGAAAAAAAGTTCTCCGAAATCAAAATTTCCACTCGCGTTTTACGTTTTAGTTCTTGTTGAACAATTTTGGTTTTGGTCTGTCTGTCGTAAATTCTTCGTAACGGGCAAAACCATACGAAGTTTACTGTCCGATTTCGATGAAATTTTCAGGGATTGTGCTGGTTGTGGTGCAGATGGTCCCGCTAGAGTCTGTGCAAGGTACTTGGATATTAGTGTTTTGAAATGAGCTACTATGCATCGGATTATCTATACAATCGGGTTTATGGATACGAGGAAGCACTATGCCACACCCCTCGGTAGAAGTTTTTTCCTCTTTTTTTTGCTTTACTTTTGTAGTTTTCTAAATTAATGTTCATTTTCAGTAAATTACCTATGCATGCTTCAAATATGAGTTTATTGCTAAAATTGTAATGCAAATTTTCAGCCTTTTCCAACCCTGATATTGGACAATAGGTAACTTCCATATTGTATTCTTTCCTGTTCCATATTGTGGCGCAGGGTGTGGTGCGTTCGATCTTTTCTATGATTTTTTTTATTTTAACAAGCAACCTTTATAAGGTGTTGAGAGCGAATGAATACTTTAATTTTTAATACAGAAAATACCTACCTAATAGGTAGTAAGTAACATGATAGGAGAAAACTTGGTAACTGAATTAGATGAAATAATTAATTAGGTCTTGAAGCCGTGTATTAACAATTTAGATCAAACGTTGGGAATAAATAAAGAACTCGTAGCTCCGCCACAGAGGAGATTGGAGTGAAGGTGTCGCGTTCAAGCAACAGCAGCCCTGACCGAGGAGTTCACTAAGTAAGGAGACTCACCTGGGGGTCAAAGTGCGCAACTTAGCCCTTATATAAGTGAAAAAAGCTTACCCTGGAGCCCTTATGACGCCTGCGATGGACATGGGGCTGCGTGAGTGCGATCTCCTTCGCCTGTAGCTGGGTGAGTAGGATCCAGACCGCGATCTCGAGTAGCTACGAGAGTACCTGGACGACCGAGAGTACTTCTCCCCGACCCAGAGCGAGACCTGTGCCTCGAGGATTTCCTCGACTTGCGGTGCGATCGTGACCTGGACCTGTAAGGGTTTTTTCATAATCCACCCATAAACGGATGATTAGGAAAAGAAGGACATTTAAAAAATATATATTAGTAAGTAAAAGATACGAAGGACATGAAACTATTTAATTTGTATAACATTTTATATGTTGTACACAACAATAATTTGAAAAATATTGTAGCTAAGTATTATTTAACGTGAAGAATTTTCGAACTCGGTCTCAGCTGGTCAAGAGAGAATTTTCTGCCAAATTAACTTGGATTCTGTGATGAAATTTCAATTGAATCTCAACCTTTCAAGTAAAAGTTTTATACGGTCTACTCCGGTTATAATCGGTATCTCAAGAAACCTTGTATTCTTGAGGTGGGTAGCGTTAAATTAGTTAGGATTGAACAAATTATTGTTTCTGAACGTCACATCTACACTTTTATCAGTTCTTCCTAATACTTCGCTGAAAGAAACAACAACTCAAGGATACATTGTACAAATTTACTAAATCTATCGAAGGCAGTGTCACCACACAAGGGTGGATACATATAAATATTGATCACAAGAATCAACAAACCACAATTTCGTCTTTCAGAAAAATGTGTTGAAAATAATATAACTCAATAATCCAACTCTCTTTTGAATTAAATTACTATAATTCACAACTCAACCTGCTTTTATCATTTAAAAATTGTCCTAGGAAGTAATTCCTGTTCTGAAACTATGATAGGTGTAACGGGGTATTCCAGTTGTTGTGAGTATCTTCCTTGACGGTGATGCAAACTGGAGAGTCAATCGAAATAGAAGGTTGCTTGAGACGTGTAACAATATAGGTTTAATTTCAATTTGATCAACAAATATACCTTATTGTTCATAACTAGTCAGCGGAGGGTGTGACGACCCTACCCCTTCAAACCAGTGATTAGATTAATCAGCCGGCCTGAAGAGAATATCGATTGCATATTTCTATGAATCGGATATCCCTAAAGGCGTAGCTCCAACAAATCGGGAACAAACCAATTGGATTGTCCCTTATAAAAATGTAGGATCGTCACAGATGGCTCAGCCTTATACATTTGACTGATGGAAGCTTACTAAAATCTGAGTGCGAAGGGAAGGCAGGAAACCCTGAAACGTTATCAGTGACGATTGTGAGCTGTCAATGCTCACAGGACTCTTTCCATCATCATACATACGTGAGCGGAGAAGAGGGCGCATGGGAGGAGTACCTCTACCTCGGACTAGCCTGCAGCATCCTCCACGCATCGCACCAACTTACGCCAAAACCTCAATCCATACAGAAGGATGGAAGCCGCAGTACCCCCCAAGTCAGAGCAGGGTTCTTTCCACCACTGCTCAAGATATAGCAGGGTGTGGAACCATAGAGGTAGAAGATAGAGAGGAAACTGCCTAGTTAGGGTCTGGTCGGAAATTAAAGTGAAAGTTCATCTTCCTCTAGCCTGGACCGAAAAATAGGAGTTACATGTACGTGTAATCTCTCTAATTCTGTGTTAAAGATAGGAGGATTGAATTTGAAATAAAATGGGTCAGAACAGGGGCCTCCAATCGGAAAACACACCGAAATAATCACGGATAAGCATTAAAAAGTGTGCCCCTTAGGTCTTGCCTTACAGCTTAGAACCTTTAGCTAAAATTCAAGAAACGAGGACATGCTTTAGCCGTGCTTTTTGGTAGAGTAGGGATGTGGTGGCTGGGTGGAGTGGAGAATAACCTCTGCCTGTTCACGTGCGTCCCCCCTCCCGATGGTGGCATGAGAAGCTGGGGGAAGGGGATGGCATTGGGGGGGGGGGGGGGATGGAAGGGGCATCAGGGCTTGTCAAGCTGAGAGTCAAGAGCACTTGTCACAAAAAATGAAAATCTGGTTCCTTTGGGCTTCCGACTTGGTTGAGGTCGCTTTTTCGGAGATTAAATCTGTAAGGGGATGGAGTCCTACTTTCAGTGCTGCTTGATTGGCTTTAGTCCAATTTTAGTCTTCAACGCCCACCCGGTGTTTCTAGGCATTGACTTACCCCCTTGTTTCAAGAAGAATTCACCGATGTCTCTTCGAGGGTACAACAATTTATTAAAATGAGAAAAGAATCATTACTGGGGCCTAGAAACATTGGGCGGGCGTGAATGAAAGTCAGGAAAGTTGTGAAACAGACTGGGGGGGGGGGGAGGTAATAACGGAAAAGTACCTGCCGAGAATTTTGCCAATTTATTAGACAAACATATAGTTAAGTAATGCATGCATTCCAGGGAATGTCCCATTGGATAAGCAATTGGTCAATTTGAAAAAAGTGGTAAGCGGCAAAACTTTTCACTCAATATAATTCATTTAGTATTTCAGGCAAGAAATACTAAATACTCCCCCCTCACCATTATACACCATAACATTTCTAGGGGCGTGGGAGCATCGAATTGGAAGAGCTTTAGAAAATCCATAATCTACGATACCCAACGTGCGAATTCGAGTTTGCCCCCCTCCCCATGGTAATTTTGATACCTGTGTGAAATTAGCGTGCAATTAGGGTAATTTTTGAGTCAAACAAAAAAAGAAACACGCAAATCGGTTTGGAAATTGAGAGTTTACAAGATTATGCCCGCAAACGCACTTTTTGAGCATTAACCCCCCCCCCTTTTTCCCCCTCCCCTTAAATGGCCAAATTCGAAATTCCGGCAACGTAGAGAACAACTGGATCGTTTTCTGCGTCGAACAAAAAAAGAACCAGGAAAATCGGTTTTTGAGAACTAAGGGCTGTGCAGACGACACAAGATTTTGTTACACACACACATATACACACACACACACAGGACATACACCTATGGGTTTTTCCCGCGGATTTGGATTCAGAATGGTCTAAAACGGATTAGTGTGTGGTCAACTATTTCTGTTGAGTGATGTCCTCCTTCACCCCAGATCGATGGCATAAGGATGCCCAGTCGGACGTCCTAAAAATTACTTTACAAGTTGATTTTTTACCCATTAGGAGATTAGAGTTGACAAATAACAACATGGTGAACGATTGTTAGGCAGCCCTCTTCACTGACATTCCGGCAGCGAGTGGAGGAGTCTTGATTGATGTGGAAATCTGTAGTGTTAAGGATAATTTTTCTTATTTAATGACTGTTTCTTATCACTGTTAAAGTTGTTGTATCTATAAATTGTTGTGTGTTGCTAGATTAGTAGTATATTTATTTATGTATTAAATAACTTTGCGATTTCGTTGATGTAAAAACTATCGTTCATGACTCCTACTGATCGGATAATGATGATGTCAGTACTTTCTCCTAGAGCCCAGCCCTGCAAATAAATATTCACGTAAGTTCGACAGCTGTTTGCCTGTCGGGTGGCATTCGGCCTGGCTTCTGGGGGGGGGGGGAGCCAGCGTGTTCGCGTTTGCCAGGCCCGGGAAACCGCCATGGTGGGTGGGCCCCCGGGTTGGCAGGGTCAACGCCTGGCCAGCAGTGTGGGGAGTAAGGGGACCCTCTCACAACTCCGGGCAATAATCACACCTCATCATTTTATTTATAAGTAATTATTGTTATCCATGTTGACGTATTCACACTTTTCGTAAAAGTTAAGGAAATGAAAGATGATTTGATCACAATTCTGATGTTGTTGATTTCTGAATGTTGACTAAATTCACAGATGACTAGGCTACCCTGCATGGAACTAAACATCAAATCGAACCAGAATTCGAGTAATTATGCCTGGCAAAAGGATCGACAGACAGCCACGAAAACTAAGTTGCCCAATAAGAATGAAATTTTGATTTTGGAGAACCCAAATTACGAGTATTTTTATCCAGTTGTACGTATAAAAAGTCTCTTTATCCGGGAGAGTGAGGTAGCAAAAGTGCCTTCAATTTAATTGTGTTTGTACTTCCTTATACACAAAAGACAATCAAGTATATCATTTTCCTACACTCTACGCGGATTACACATGAACTGAAAACATCACATTTTTACACCCACTGGAATACCCCATTACACTAGAAGCTTATTATAGGTAATTATTACATTACTAAAATAAAATGTAAATAACGTTCCTTGGCTCGATTGGAAGTTTTAGGAACAAGGAAGTGAAGGAATAGACGAGAAAATGTGGGGGGAAACTGTGGGTGGGTTCAAGGAGTAGAAAAAGCTCATTCGTGGGGAATAAGCGAATTTTCGAAGATCGCTTTCATCGGATTTTTTAGCCATTTTTAACTATGAATCTGTTTTATTTTTGATATTTTTATAAGAAGTTTTACGGTGATTATCAGGAGGAGTTATCGAGTGGATGACGTGTTGGACTTCGGAATACATAATATAGAAAGAGATTTGCTCGGAGGAACGTTCATCGAAAATTCGCTGAGTAGCCTACACTGCCGTACTGCGAAGAAAGGCAGTAAGTAGACAGTAAAGCCCTAATTTCCAGAAATGAAGGCTCAAATTTGAGAGCCTTTCTTTCACGTAATTCTCAACTTTACGGGGCAGATTTAGAGTTTACGTACTTTTTGAACACCTATTTCGTTTTTTCACAATTTTGAAGAATAAAAAGTCATTGTGGGACCAAAAATTTAGGTGAAATCGGACACCCCAAACTGCTTTTTTTCGAGCCCATCGCTGTCCCACGAGACAATATTTTCCCGAATCCACTGCTTTTCTTCGTAGCCCATTCGTTATTACCGCCAGTCATTGTAATATTGTCATCGGAATGAGGAATTTCACCGATTTCGTTTTGCATTTTTCCTGAATAGTTAATGGTGTGGGATAGATGAAAATCGGGCTGATTTCGGAAAATAAGTCTCCTGTTATTTTTGGGAGACAATCAAAATTTTTAATTTCAAAACTAACCGGGAAAACGGACGTGCAGTGGGAATGCTCGCTGATTGGGCTGTTCGGATCGCCGTCTCCTCCCAGTGTTGCCCATTGGGACGACGAAATCGTGTTTTCTAAGAGAAAAGTTATCAAACAAAAACAGGGGAAACCTCATTTTCCCCATCTGGCTTTTTCTATTTTTTTCTTCAGTTTTTCGATTTCGAACTTTACTGTTTCATGAAATTTTGCATCTGGGGACTATAGATTTCTCGATCTCAGCGCTTCAAGCGGCCATAAATGAACTATTCCAGCATGACGTCATTTTCCCGGTTTTTTTAAACATTCGTATTTTCTACACTGTTTTGTTTATTCGTAAATTAGGAAGTTCGGGCTGAAAGTTTGCCGTAGGGGGTTTTTTAGAGGTGCTGAATCCGATTTTGGGGTCAAAAATAAGAAATTCCGACATGGTGAAATTCCTCATTCATCAAGTAGTCAAGCAGGTGCTGCCATCTTTGGGGCGCACTGCTTCCTTATTTCTGGACGTTCCTACGAAGAAAAACTGTAGATCGGAAAGCGCTCTTTGTGGATTGGTGCTCCAATGATAAGCAGCAAGATCATGTCTACTGATCGTCAAAATTTACATCACTGCTTTCCCAGTAAGCAGCAAATTATTCTCAAGAGCGATGCAACCTATTTTCTTAAAAAGAATAAGTAGCGCCAAAATGGTTGTCTACTGCTCTTCTTCACAGTTGGGCAGCGTAGGAAAGATGAAGGAATAAGCGAGGGTTTGTCAAGGGATGGTAAAGTAATGGCCAGGGAACGGTATCCCTACCTTTTTGAAACTTCTTTTTAATACATTTCTACTACTCTACGATCTCTTCATTCTTCAAAAAAATTAACTTCTTATGGGGATCTTGATTTATATGCCCTATATCTTCGGTTTTCTCGTATCTTCCCTCCGATTCTGAAGGTAAAGTTTTTTCTTTTTCATCCCGTAGATATTTTTCTTAATAACCTAAACATTGAAAATAATTTAGTGGCAGAAACCTCCATTTTACGATAATAAAAATGAAGAAAACTTGTGATGGACAAACATGTAAAACGGGTTGTGGGCGTGCTTTGTACATAATGAATGCAAGGGATGGAAAAAATAATGTGATCAATGGTAATGATTTATAATATCTCGAGTGATCAGTGAAAGCAAATTCATGATTTCAAACATCTAGTAAAACATGAGATGGAAATATTACATCAGCTACTAAGAAAAAGAAAAATTATGAGGTCCTACATAATGATCATTACCAGAGTTAATATAATTAAAGCTCCAGAAAATGGATTCTAGTAAGAAACTGAATGTTCGAGGCGGGTTATTCAGAGAATGGGGTGCGGACGTACCTGGACCGGGAGTATTTCTTCTTGGATTTATGAACAGATGGTGACCTGGATTCGGATCTCTCTTTCGAGCGAGATCTAGATTGGTAAGTGACGATTTTCCGATCGCCCTCCTCAGAGGCATGGCTCGGCTCCCTGCTGTCGCCACGGCCCTGCAATACAAAATGCGTACATAAATTATTTTGGAAAATACAAACCTTACACAGTGGAATGAATGAATGAACGAAAAACATGTTTATTTTCATTGTTTTCAAATACATCACTAAACATGAGGCGCTTTGGTCTCTAAGACCATCAGCGGAGCCCCGTCTTTTTATTTGTTCAAGATACCTACATTATAAAGTTTTTTATTTAGATATAAATATAACAATACTTTAATACCTAAACATCCATAAGAAAATAAATAACTATTTCAAACAAGAGGTTAACAAAACGGTAACAACAAACCAATACAAGCGGAAATAATACAAATCTGGAGGGATCATGGTTGGGATTGGCTATTCTTATTTCTAGTTATTGTAATTGAAATTAGAAACAAGGAAGTCCCTGTAACTCCAGGCTTGACGGTAGTATGCGAGGAGATTTGCCGAATTTGGCCCATTTAGCAGATCAAGCAGTTCCTCCCTCGTCAGTGACCCACGGCCGAAACACCTGACACGAATGAAGTTCAGAATCGGGCACTCAGCGAGGAAGTGTTGTGCTGTCTCATACACTCGCAGGTTGCACATAGCACAGAGATGAACTCTGTTCGGGATCCAGGGCTGACAGTTCAGTCTCAGCAGCTCTCCTCGGCACTTCATAACTACCATCGCCTCTTACGGGGTCAATGATTCCACGTAGTCCACCTCCAGGTTCAGATGGCAGTATAGGAGGTGAAATCGTGCATTACGTGCTCTTTCTACTATATTCGTCTTGAATCTAGTTCTCTGAGACTCCAGGACCAAATTACTCAGCGCTCCAAAGGTAGAGGGGTTAAAAGGGTCCTCGGGCAGCTCTTCCAAAGAGAACGCAATCATTTGCTGCCATTCCTCAGCCCAACCAACCCGTCGTCTTATCACCTCGAGCGCTGTAGTCCTCGTAAAGCGACCCTCCGGTTGCTTGAGAACCTTTAGTAGGTACATTCAGCTTCAATGTCGATAGCAATACTGTTTCCTGTTTCGGTTCATTATACACGATGTAATTCGGAGAGTTCATCGGCAATTTGAAAAGCTTTTTGAGGAAGAACTGCTTCACTTTTTCAATCTCCTCAAAGGCAGAGTGACCCCAGTATTGAGCACCTTAGCACACTGTGGCCATGGTCACGGACTCAAAGACCCGGAACTTCACCCCCGTAGGAACCTCGACTGCAGTGAAGAGACTTGACCAGATGGAGTTAATGCCAGCTCGAGCTATCCTGGACTTTTCCATGAAGTGTTTCTTCATCTGAAGATTATATGAGAGCACTATCCCCAGATATTTATAGGAGTCAACCACTTCGATGCTTTGGTCCCCCAGCCTCCAACTCTCAGAACTTGCCAAACCTCCCCAATGGGATCTGAACACTACGATCTGTGACTTGGCAAGCCCTTACACAGTGGTATTATTTCTAGAAGATAAATGACATTGTAAAAACAGCAACAAAAACGTCAGCCAAGAGGGTGTGGCACATAGCTTCCTCGAATCCATAACCCGATTATATAGATGATCCGATGCATAGTAGTAAATCTCAAAACACCAATCTCTAAGTACCTTCCACTAACCTCATAGGGGACCATTTACACGCTAATCTGGACAATACTCAGAAATTTCGTCGAAATTGGATGGTAAGTAGCAAAGTAAGTAAACAACCATTTCAGGTTGGATTTTCGTCCGACTTCCATTCCTGGCGTTCGGACGTCATCAGCTGTCTTCCAAAGGGAAGATCAGAATTTGCTCTGATGATTTCGCTCATGGCTGCCCTTTGCCTCACCGCCCTGGGTTGGGACAAGGGGGGCGATGAGTGCCCCGGCCACCGGGAAACGCACGCTGCCGGCAATGAGCTTTGAACCCATGATCCCCGCAGAGGTCGGTCCAAAGTCCACTGGCAAACAATAGAGAGTTACGGCGGGCCAAGATACGTACAAAAATGCGAGACTCACGTCGAAGCCTCGCACATGACGTGAGGCTCACAGAAGATGATTGACTCGGCCCTCTCGCGTTTTTGTCGTAGAGTAGCGTTTTCGACATGAGATAACGTACTACTCAACTCTTTGTTTTTGTGGCTCAATCAGCTGATCATTCTGTTACTTTCGTTTTGAAGAGTTTCGGTGAATATTTTGCGAGTTCTTTATCTTGGGGGTCGCGGTAAAGTGGATTGAAGAATTGATCCCTTATACATTTCGTTTGAAGTGAATATTGCTCCCTTATACATTTCGGTCTGTTGCGGCGTCTGAAGTGTGGATGGCGGAAATTCGATCTCAATGACATCAGTTAGACGACTGATCTCAATTTCTTCCCAATTGAAGGCAAGTTTCCTCTACCTTTTTGAACGACTTCGTATTTATTTTAGTTCAAAAAGGTAATATTGGAATATAGTAAAGTAAAAAAAAAAAGTAAAGTAAGCAACCATTTCAGGTTGAATTTTCGTCCGACTGCCATTCTTGGCGTCGCGGACGTCATCAGCTGTCTCCCTAAGGGGAGATCAGAATTTGTTCTGATGATTTCGCTCATGGCTTCCCAAACATCACCGCCCTGGGTTGGAACGAGAGATTGCCGATCGTCTAATAGACAGAAAACTTTCTGCTGGCGACCAGACTCGAACGCGCGTCCCCACAAGACGGTTCTTATCCTATCACTGCAGTCGGGTACACTGTCCACTAGACCACCGACGCCCTCTATTGGAATATAGTACGAAAAGATTGATAGTTCGAGGTCAATCATAAACTACCAATCTCGTTGAATTCGATTGTCTGTCATCTACTCCTCAGACAAGGGGATGGACTGAAATGCACGATTAGGTGCTCACATTCATTTTGCATTTATTTATTCATACTTTTACGATTATTTTGGGTTATAAACGAGCGTACTTCATTGATTTCCTTATATTTTCCTTCCTGTTTTCCTTTATTGGTTCAACGAAAACAAAAACAGCGGATTGAGTTGACGTTACCTATGGAGTGTTGAAAAATCTAAAGCAACGTCAATCTCAGCATGGACGTGAGACTCACGCCGGAAAGTTAGCAAACACTCGATGCTCGCCCTAGCAGCTTCTCACGTCTAAATGGTTCCAAATGTTGCTGTAACTCTCTAATGACGCCCCAACGACCGTAGCAACACTGCTGTCCCTCGAAGTTGTATGGAAAATGTAGAATTTATGGCTGTGACAAGGAATTCACGTTTGCGCATGTGCAGCAACTACTATTCGTCTGGGGGTGATGATTTTCATAGGGGACCGTCTACACACCAACCCACACAATCCCTGAAAACTTCATCGAAATCGGACAATAACTTCGTATAGTTATGCCCGTTTCAAGGATTTCATGACAGACAGACAGACACGGAACCAAAATCGTTCAGGAAGGTCTAAAACGTAAAACGCAAGAGGAAATTTCGATTTTGGAGAACTTTTTTTTTTCAACCTTGAAAAGAGAAAACAAAGCGTCCGCTACCTTGGTAGACTCGGAAGCAACATGCAACCAACTGTCAGGTGCCTTTTGAGCCTGACTTCAAATTCAAACCCCAATACACATGCTAATGAGGAATTTCACCGAATTCTGTTTGCATTTTTCCTGAATAGTTAATGGTGTGGGATAGATGAAAATCGGGCTGATTTCGGAAAATAAGTCTCCTGTTATTTTTGGGAGACAATCAAAATTTTTGATTTCAAAACTAACCGGGAAAACGGACGTGAAGCGGGAACGCTCGCTGATTGGGCTGTTCGGATCGCCGTCTCCTCCCAGTGTTGCCCATCGGGCAACGAAATCGTGTTTTCTAAGAGAAAAGTTATCAAACAAAAACATGGGAAACCTAATTTTCCCCATCTTGCTTTTTCTATTTTTTTCTTCAGTTTTTCGATTTCGAACTTTACTGTTTCGTGAAAATTTGCATCTGGGGACTATGGATTTCTCGATCTCAGCGCTTCAAGTGGCCATAAATGAACTATTCCAGGATGACGTCATTTTCCCGGTTTTTTAAACATTCGTATTTTCTACACTGTTTTGTTTATTTGTAAATTAGGAAGTTCTGACTGAAAGTTTGCCTTAGGAGGTTTTTCGAGGTGCTGAATCCGATTTTGGGGTCAAAAATAGGAAATTCCGACATGGTGAAATTCCTCATTGAGCCCCCCCCCCCCACCACCCGTGTCACAATAGTTTTGGCCCGCCCAAGGTCTTCACGTAGACAGTAGGTCGGTACACGTTATTGAGAGGATAACACTTAGGCTGTCCTTGAAAACGACCGAAAATTGCCGAGTCATGGAACATGTATTAGGAAGGTTCACACAAAGTTGAAAAGTGTGCTGGAAAAAATCTAGGCAGCAAAGCAAAACAGAAGTATCTCACCAAATAGTATCAGAGGACTCCAACAGATCGAATTGTTGGGGAAATATAAATTAACATAAATATAATTGTGATATGACTATGTCATGAGTATATGAGAATTCGGTCGTCTTCCATCTACTCCTCAGACAAGGGGATAGACGCACAATTACTCACATTCATTTTGCATAATACTAATTTAAACTTTTACATTTATTTTGGTTTATAAACGAGCGTACTTCATTGATTTCCTCATATTTCCCTCCTGTTTTTCTTCATTGGTTCAACGAAAAGAAAAACCCACAGATTGAGTAAACGTTACCTATGGATTGTTGTCAAATCAAAAGCAACGCCAATCCTGTGAGCCTCATGGGAGTGACGTCAGAAAGTTAGCATCCACTCGATGCTCGCCCTAGCAGCTCCTCACAGCATAATGGTGCTGAATGTTGCCGTAACTCTTGCCAACATTGTGAAAATCCTTTTGAACTAAAGGTTCGATCAGGTTTTTACCTTATTTGGTTTTTCTACAGAACCAAATGTAGAAATTCAAGTATTACAATAAGGATGAGTCAGTTCCAAAAAAGGCCGAAGTTGGTCTCAAGGCAACAGTTTTTTTGGGTGCAATGGGACTCCTTTTGATAGATAGCCTTGAAATTGGTCCCACAAACACTGCTGCGTTGTCCTGAGCTGATTGAGGTGTGCTTCATATCGATACCTTGAAGCACAAATGCGTTATGTCCAAAAATGTCACTTTTGAGATAAATAGGACAGTGACATCATAGGACCATGCTCTTTCATAAGGATACATGATTGTAGCTCTAAAAACTTTGAAAATATCTTAAAAACGGAAAAATTGGAAGGGTTCTATGTCCTCTCTCGAATAATCGTAAATGGCATTCGGTGCTTTGTCCAGAAGCACAATCGTTCTATGTCCCAATAAGATAGCTATAAAATTCAATCGTGTTGTGGACACTGGAGCTTTGTCTGCACATATCTACTTTGTGCACTGGGTTTATGGGAGGTGGACTTAGAGAAAACGCTGCAAATTATTACACAAAGGTTTATTATTTTTCTACGTAGATCACTCGTCTGCAAAGAACTCGGCTTTGCCGCTGTTACCAACAACCAACTTGAAGAAAAACGTCGGTCATTTGAACGGACATGAGGCCTCTTTTGCGATTCACACTCGTGTTTCTGATTTATCGTAAGTCTAACCCTTAAATTCTCGTAGGGAGCGAATGGTTTGTCCTACAGGACTCCACGTGGTATCTAAAAATTCAATACTATCTTAAATTGATGGAAAAACAACACCTTTATATCAAAATTTATTGAGTTAGGGCGTTTTCAAAAGTGATCTACATCAACCAAAAGCTTCGGGGCACAACTAGACCCCAAATGGAGCCTGTAAACCAAATTTCATCAAAATCGGTCAATGCTAAGTGGGGAAAGTGCAGCGTACGGCGGACGGACGGCCAAATTTTTATTCGATTTTTGGATTCTACGTACTTTGGAACGTAAACAACAAATTTTGAGGCGGGGATTGAAAAAAAAATTGTCTTTGTCGATTCTCTCCCTTTAAGAAATCAAGGGATGGAGTTGAAATAAATAAGAAAACCAAAACTGAATCCCAAAAGATAGTTCACTATATGAAATAGCCATAATTCCCGTTCAGATTTCAGCTTATTAAATGCGAGCATCGTTTCATTGAAATGAGTTTTGTGTAGCACTCAGTTGTGCATTCTTTGTAATTAATTGACAATTCTAGGAGAATAAAAGAGTTGGAAAATATCATTGTTTCCATGTGATATGTATGAATAACGTTCAAAAATTCATGATCAACTACACCTGCCAACACGAGAAACCGCCTGGCGTCACCACCCTCTGGTGCCAGTCTGTCACCAAAAACCGGTGGTGACGCCAAATTATTATCGAGAGCTTGATGAAATCCTTTACCTACCCAAAGGGGTCACGTCCACAATCAAACTTGGCTAGGGGATCCATGTCCCGTGTTTATTTATTCCAGAAAAACTCAAATTCAGCAAAACTATTTTCGAAAGATCTTCTTGAGGAGTATAAATTTTAAGAAATTGAAGTGTTTCGTGGAATAAGCCATTATTTTGGGGATTTTGCAGTGCACAAGTGAAAACTTCTTTTGCGTTTTTCTCAAAACTCCGTTTTTTACAAAGCACCTTCGCGTATCGATATGCACGACAACGCCTGACTGATATTCAGCTCTTCAGACTGAGGATCTCTAGTAGGGTAAGGGAACCAGTTATAGACACGAGACCAGTTATTGACAGTTGCGCCTTCAGGCACAAATAATAAGAATTAGGTGCCTCCAGTAAATTCCGGCTGGTCATAATTTATTACTAGGACTACTCAGCTGCAATTTCTCCTCGAAATCATGTCGCCACGGAGAAAATCAACGGGATTACGTTTATTTTCGTTTTTCGTGTTCAGCTGTCGACGTTTTCTTGAGCAACTCAGTAAGGAGGTTAGTCACCTCCACGATTTTTTTACATCATATTATAAGGTTGTAGGGGCCAATCTTTTTCGTCACACTCA
Source organism: Apolygus lucorum (assembly GCA_009739505.2). Taxonomy (NCBI): domain Eukaryota; kingdom Metazoa; phylum Arthropoda; class Insecta; order Hemiptera; family Miridae; genus Apolygus; species Apolygus lucorum. The sequence continues at coordinate 64,573,971 of CM019180.2, forward strand.
CCCTATTTGTATTTTAATATTTTTTAACTATAAAAGACTTGAAAATAACTAAACCAAAGAGTTTTGGAGGGTGTCGATAACTGGATCTCGGATACATCAACTTGCCCAGTTATTGACACCAGTGTCTATAACTGGATTTTTGTTGAAATCTTTGTTTTTCAGCGAATTAAACACAGTTTTTTATTTGAAAGCGAAAGGTGTTGAAATTGTAACAGAATTATGATGGGATCCAGTAATCGACAGGAGGTGTCAATAATAGGTTGAATTTGTAGTCAATAACTGGAGGATTCCACTCCATATATATGGAGTATAGACAGCAGGAAATACCAATGGGGAATTTGCCTCACATTTTTTTTTTTTTTTTTCGAATGAGGGTTTATTTTTATGGAAAAAAACCATAGTGAGCTGCTCGAAAACGCACCCAAAAAAATTAGAGAATTTAAGGAAGATGGAAATTTTAAATGTGGTGGCAATGTGTAAGAGGCAGCCATGTTTGAAACGTGACGGATATTCTACCAATCTGACTTCAAAGGAGGTTCTGTGGCGCTTACCACAGAAGCGGAACATACGCGAACTTTTACCTTCCGAGTAGTGCGCCACGAACTGGCAGGAAGAACCCAGACACAGAAAGTGACCCAAAGAAACAATATTACTCACTTTTTTACAATACGATTCTACCTACTAGTTTATCAAGCATTATTAGTCTTCATCTTCTCTTATTTAGTTTCAAGATTTGAATCACATTATTCGAGTAGCCATTTCACTGGATCGCTTTGTGTGGCGGTGCTAGAACTCTGTCTGTTGTCGGAGTTGTTTTCGCGTCGTTTTTTTTCGTATGACGTCAACAATATTCCTCGATTTTCGCGGTGTTTTGTAACAGAGGTTCACTTGTTTAGTCATTTTCTCCTACGGTAATTTTTTTCCGTTGGTTATTCCTAGTGTTAAACGTTATTCTAGGGCCCTATAATAGGATTTGACTTGAAATTCCAGAATCTAAAATTGAGGCAAATTCCCCATTATTGACATACCTAGGTACTGAAAAAAACTAGAACTAAAATCGCAGTAAATTATATTTCTTAAATCTGTTGTTAGGTACCTACAGGAAAAGTTTGGCACCAAGCTATTGAGTTCGCTCATTTTGCTTCCGACTCTACCAAGGTTGTGGAAGCTTTGTTTTCACTTTTCAAGGACGAGAAAAAAAGTTCTCCAAAATCAAAATTTTCACTCGCGTTTTGCGTTTTAGTCCTTTCTGAACAATTTTGGTTCCGTGTCTGTCTGTCTGTGTGTCTGTCATGAAATCCTTGTTATTGTTCGATTTCTATGAAATTTTCAGGGATTGTGCGGATTGGTGTGTAGACGGTCCCCTATGAATATCATTATCCTCGGATTGATAGAAGCGATTGCGCATGTGTAAACGTGAATGTCCTTGTAACGGCCATAACTTCCACATTTTACACCTGATTTCGATGAAATTTTCAGAGATTATGCGGATTAGGTTGCAGATGGTCCTCAATGAAAATCACCACCTTCGGACTGATAGTAGCCGCTGCGCATGCGCAAACGTGAATTCCTTGTAACAGCCATAACTTGCACATTTTCTACCCGATTTCGATGACATTTTTAGGGAATACGCGGATTAGGTTGCAGATGGTCCCCAATGAAAATCAAGGCCTTAAAATTTACAGAAGCCTTTGCGCACGCGCATACGTAAAATCCTTGTAACTGCGGTTACAGGAGATGAATTTAAGGGATGGGTCTTAGAACAGAAGACTACTTGAGAGAGCAGGGACCTTTTCCGTTATCGTTCAGCCAGGCCCCTCGGCCTCATCTCGTGCCGTTATCGTTCGGCCAGTTCTACGAATGATACTCTTTCCTTCATTGATGATATCAGAGGTCATGTTTGTGATGTTTTTTTCCTTTATTGATATCATAGGTCATAGGATCATTGAAATAAATTGCAATGGGGTACCCGCCGAAGTCTCCTAGATTCATACCTCTGCGAATTTATGTGGCGCCAGACCGTTAAAGCCCGACAAGTGGACCCCTTTGACGAAATTCTCGACGAGATTGCCATCTTTTGGCCTCCCAGCGAAGATCTGTGAATGCTTCATCGAAAATTAACGAAAATTAGACACAATTTGATCCAATTATGTAAATAAAATAAAACGTTATAACATAGTATTCATATTACCGTTCATATACAGTTATATATAGTTTATCAAGCTGGCTGAACGATAACGGCACGAGATGAGGCCGAGGGGCCTGGCTGAACGATAACGGAAAAGGTCCGAGAGCAGTCGTTGTTTGAGATATTGGAAGATCCTATAAGAGTATTCAATGGAGACGAAAGCGAAGTTCGGAAGCGAGTTTAATTCTCAGATTTTATACCAATTGACTTGAGAAAAGATTGAGTTGAATTTTATATATAACTAGTCTTAATCTCAGTGACCAATTTCTATAATTAATTATATTATAAATAAAGTTAACCATTTTCAAAGTTCAATGTCGTCCAGTTTACGACACACGAAGGAACCAGTTATTGAACTGGTTCCTTCGTGTGTCGTAAACTGGATTTTGCATGTCAATAAGTGGTAACAAAACTCACTTTCGTAATTTCGGTGGAAAAATTGTAAATTCTAATCTTTTAAGGAAATTTGTGAACATAATTTATTCAATAGACCCAGATCAACATGACACAGCAAGAAAAAGTAGAAAAAATCTTAACACGAACAAGTAATCATGAAATCACCCGAAAGTTTTGGTTGCAGTGTCTATAACTGGTGCCCTTACCCTAATTATCCAATTTTGATCTTTTCCTGCATCCACTCTACTCTGTCCCTGACCCCCTCAGATTTTCATCTTTTGGTAGGTGGGCACCCCAACCTATAAAGATAAAAGGGCAAACGGAAGCTCGTTCCAAAACCAAAAAAATTGTTGACGATTCCAGAAATTTTTTAGAAAATCGATTACCTACAACTGATTTACGATTTTTTATGACCAACAGCACTTCACTTTCTGCATGCTCCTCGTAACGCTCCACAGAAGTTGTGCAGGCGAGTAACCAGTAAGCAGTAGAAGAGGAGAGGATCGATATGCCCGAAGAAAAAGCGGAACTTTATCATCTCAGTTCGCTTGATTTTCACCCACAAACATCGCTAGGAACTTGGTGACGGAACGGTTCTTTAGTTTCACCAATCCTTCAGACTGATGAAGAGGAGTACCTAGTTCGGGACTGAAGAAGATGAAGAGAAGTGTGGCAAGAATATACCCAAGCCAAGGACCGAAATTTCGACAATAGAAAGAACGGAACCTGATCCTCAGCCAGAATAGGGTTTCAACGTCTAAACTGCGAATACAAATCATATTATATACCTAAAAACCAAAGAACCAGATAGGTTTCTAATCAATGAATAAACAGAAAATTATACAAGTAGAAAACATAATAATGGCGTGATGGAAGCGTCTGGGGGAATGGAAGATGACAACTTACATCTCTGTGGTCAGATTCCTCGCGGTCACTCATTACAGCAGGAACAATCCTTTAGAACTGCTGTAGATCAATCGAAATTTCAATTATTTTGAAATCCAATTTCAAGCTAAACCCGGAAAAACGTAGAGATTTTCGATTGGAAGCACACTGAGGACAAAGCAACGCCAACGGAAACTGAGATTCGGAGAGTCATGGATATAAATATAAACGTGAAAAATATCCATATGATGCGATTATTCTTCTTCCTAGTAGGGATGCCAGGCCCATGTATTCATTTGGTTGTTGTTCTGTTAGCCGTTCTTCTCGATTCGTCGCTCAACTTCTACCAAGGTAATCTTGTTTTTCCTCTCTTCATTGTGTAAGCCGGTGTGCTTGACAAATTGGGTACCAGTGATAGAAGGCAAATCCCACCGCTGCCACCAATTTATAAGCCGCTGCTTTTACTTGACTTGACAAACCGGATGCCAGTGCTGAGGACAATTTTCAACACTGCCACCAATTTGCAAGCCTACTTGTCTAGGTAAAATTGACAAATGAATTGAGTTACCTGGCCCAAGTTTCAACTGATTTACGTCTACACTGTTTGTTTTCACCTGCCTAATTATTTTGGCCAAAATGAATTAGGGTAATTTGTTTGTGCACTCACGTGTAGGGCCCCTAGGTAACCTCGACGATCTGCAGTTGAGAAGAGAGATCCTCCAGTCGGTGTCTTCGTGGATATCCTAATGGAAGATGAGGGATATGACTCTAATTTAGTTCAGGGGGTTTCCTACTCTCGCGCTGACTATTTTGAGAAGGGGGACGGGGAATGAGGTTCAGCCGGGACTTACTACTCTAGCCTGCAGGGAACTTTCAGCCAGAACGTACTCGTTAAGCGTTGGGGACGGTGTGATGGCTGCCGCATGCCACTGGATCTCGAGGTCTTGAATTTGAGCAGAGGACGAATAAAACACCAACGCAGCAAGTAACGTGAAGGAATTTAATTAAGAAATTGACGACTACCGACTTTTACAGAACAGAACAGAATGACGAACGAATTATTTTTTCTTGTACCGGGCTTTTCGCAGATTAGCCAACATACCAAAACATAAAGCGGTGTTACCAACTACTTCACACTCCTCCTTAACACCGCAGCTTCATAAGTTGACAAGTACATAGTTTAAAAAAAAGATTAAGCATTTAAGTTAAAACCAGAAAGTAACTACATCTATATACAAACAGATATCAAATTAGTAAAATACATCGGTATTTAATTAATTCTTTAACAAGTACATATTTTCATTAAATCACGGAAGTACGTTTAATTCTGTCACGATCGATTTCCAATAAAAAAAAAAACTTGACGTCTCCAAGATCGACCACATCAAAATTTTGGCCCAATCCCAAATCAAAATCCCTTACATGATCGAGATCGTTACTGATCAAAATCAAGCCATCAACACTAACAAAACAACAAAGCCCAAATTCTAATGCAAATTCAAAGTAGAGACAGGAATCAAGAAATGATCTATTAAAATTTTCCTTGATAATTAGTTCGTCAAATTTCTCATACCAATTTTTGGGAAACTGTTTCAAACCATGTATTGAGCGATTTAGTCTGCATGTAAAATTTTTCTCAGCCAACTCCCCTGATAGGTTCATAAAATGTTTCCCTTTCAAATCATCGTGAAGAAAAGCCACCTTCACGTCCATTTGGAACATTTCGTACCTAGTCAAATTCATTAGTGACAGACATAGGAGTACGAAAAGTTGACAATTTACCCACTGGTGAGTAAGTATCAGCATAGTTCGAGGACTGGCAACCTTTTTCAACAAGTCCAGCCTCGCACTTAGTTTCGCTAGCAGTCCCACCCCTCTTGATTCGAAAAGAACAACGATGTTCAACCACTTCTCGAATTCTAGGCCTCTCCACTCGAGTCCAAGCACTATGAGCATTCAAGGATTGAAGCTCCTCCTGAACAGCAGCTTCCTTAAGTTGCTCATCCTCTCCACTGCGAATTTCCCTTCTTGTTTCAGGAACACTAGAAACCCATTCAGCAGCACTGAATGCATAATGAGCCGAGGTATCATAGTCCTTATGGCAATCAGGTGGTTTTCTAACGCACTTTTCCAAAACCTGTTCGCCTGTTGTCTTATCTTGTTCTATAGTATCATTTGTGATTGAATAAGCCTTAAAGGCTGACTTTAAATCAAAATCTTTGACTTGAAAAATTATTTTGTACATCATTCCCTTTTTCTGACCTTCTAGGAAAACTTGTTTCTTCCTATTGAGTACAAAAACTTTAAAATCTCTAAAAACGACTTCCAACCCTGCTTTTATCATTTTAGGTACAGACAAGAGATTACAAGTTAAATTTGGCACGTACAATACGTTTTCTAGCTTACATGACTTCGTGCGAAGTGTTCCCCTCTTGGTAGCCAACAAGGATTCTCCTTCTTTAGCAACTCGTATAGCGATGGGGTTCTGGAGCTCTTCTACTTCCATCAAATAGGTGACGTCATTGATGAGGTGGTCGCTTGATCCTGAGTCGACTAGGAATTCAATAGTCGGGACAGATTCACTCTGTACTGTTATTCCGGTATTTTCGAAAGAATTGACAGAACCGCAGGCAAAAGCTATTTCCTCTTCCTCCTCAGTTTCGACATGAGCAGCACCTTGATCTGATTGACAATGAGAGTCATATCTTCGATTTTGATATCCATCTACTCCTGGATTTTCCTGAGAATTATTCAGTGGACATTCGTTTCTCTTGTGGCCAATTTCGAAGCACCTGTAGCACTTGTATGGAAATGAACTAGTATTGGAGCTGCACCTTTTATCCTGTCCATGACCACGCTGAATCATGAAGACAGATGAATCACTGTCACATTGACCTTGTTTTCGTTGTCTCGACTCTTCTAACAATAACTTATTTTTGACGAAATAAATATCAATTTCCTTTTCAGCAGAAAACACAATGTCCAGGGATGCCGTTACTGAGTTATAAGATCTAGGCATTCCACCCAGCAGAATCGCAACAAGTTCCTGGTCAGAAAGATTTGAACCAGCGTTTGCCAGATCCGTCACAATTTGGTCGAACTCTTCAAAATAGTTAGTCAAAGAACCGCTTTTGAATTTCATGCTATTCAACTTGCCTTTCAACTCGATCTGTTCTGAGAGTCCTGAACGAGCATACGTTTTTTCCAGGCAGTCCATGATGTCCTTAGCATATTCTTTATCGTACACACTATGAATAATACGATCATCAAGGTTCTGAATGATTACGTTCTTGGCTTTCCGATTTGCTTCATGAAACTTTGACATGTTCATGTGATCGTCACTAATCACTTTTAGAAGACCCAACTCGTCAAGGGCTGCGCGGATTCTAATCTTCCAGGTGAGAAACCCTTTTCCGTCGAATTGCTTGATTCCAGCAGTCGCACAACTTCGATTTTCCGTAGCTTTCCCCATGTTTAGGATCGATTTCCGATGTGCAGCACGTCCGATTTCCGTACTTTTCCACACTTCGAGTCAATCACGAACCAAAATTCCACTCACAACGCGTATTCTGAGCTCATAACCTCTTGAATTTGAGCAGAGGACGAATAAAACACCAACGCAGCAAGTAACGTGAAGGAATTTAATTAAGAAATTGACGACTACCGACTTTTACAGAACAGAACAGAATGACGAACGAATTATTTTTTCTTGTACCGGGCTTTTCGCAGATTAGCCAACATACCAAAACATAAAGCGGTGTTACCAACTACTTCACAGGAGGGCTTCCCCCTCCTTTCATCACGTGATCCACGGCCTTCCTGACCATTCAGGCTGCCACTCGGGTTCGGCTGAAGCTTCTGCTGCTGCGGCGGACATAGGTGTTTTGTTCCACCCTGGCTTTTGTGGTTGAAGTAGTGTTCGGACGCCTATGGTGGAGTTCGGCGTCCTTATCGTTGGGGGGCGGACCACGCCCTTGTAGAGCTGGCCCAGACTACCCCTCCACAGTCCTTCGCCGCAGGTGGCATCTTGGGGTTCAGGAAGGGGGGTGTTGATCTACCCCAGCCCCGTCACCTTGGTGTTGTCAGTGAGCAGGGGCTCACAATTGTGTATCAATCTTCAATTCCTTTACTTTTGACCTTCAGCGACTGATATTCCCTGTAATTTCGTTTATCGCATATTTCTTCAATTTTGTTCCATCGTCGTTTAGTCTGCCCTTTCATTTCCTCCATCTTCTATTCTCCTTCTTCTATTCCTTCAATTTTCCTTTCTCACCCTCTTCTATTTGTGGACCCATGTTTCTATCTCTTTATTTAATTTTTCTGCCACATGTTATATTATAGTACCTGTTATGTCGGCATGTGAAGGCGATGGTCCTCACGTCGGCTTGTCGATTTCTGTTGGTCCCTACTCAACGAAGGTGAAGGATGGGACAGCACTTTCTGCCCAGCGCGTTACCGCCTACCGCATGCAGGATTGCTTAAGGATTTCAGCTAATATATATATTAGTGAATATATTTTGTATTTTATTATATTCACTTGCAATTTTGGTTTATTATTTCCAATAATGAACCTTAGGAAAAAAATGTAATCCTCCCCCCCCCCTCAAAATTTTTGGTGATTTAGGTACATTTCAAGGTACCTACGTAAAATACAAAAATCTAATAACAAATTTCCCGTCCGGAATTTAGCGGCACTTTCCTTAATTCCCATGGACCGACTTTGACGAAATTTGGTGTCGCTACAGCGAGAGTATAATGTACAATATAATATAATATAAAATACAGTAGTTTGTAAGGGAGGACGAACCCAGGAGAAGGAGGGGCTTCCTAGAAGGTAGAGTGGTGGGGGAAGACACACTGAGGGAAGCAAGGCAGGCGAACTGACGCCTTTGTTGTTCTCTTGAAGGCAACCAGGGAAGGTATCTGTGAGTAACTACACGTTATACTTATTCGATCGATCGATTATACCTATACCTTATGTGTCAACAAGCTCTCCCCTTGTCTTATACTCTATACCATACACACAATACCTTATAAGACATGTTATAGCTTATACAGAAGCCTATAACACACTATATACTTATACCTTTATGCTGTGACACATATATGCATTACATGTACTCTACACTTACACTATACATCTAAACCTTCATACTGTGGCACTATACTATACCTATACTGTTGTGCAAGTGGTGTACAATTTATACTTCCCATATGACCATGGCGGATGGCATATACTATATACCTACATCTAACCCACACTGCGGTGTGGTTTATACAATACACATATATTATGCATATATGCTATACATGTACTGTACACTTATACTATACACATATACGTGTATAATATATATGTCTGTAGTGTAGTATGTATGTATGGTATATGTGTACCCATATACTATACACTATACCTTTATACTGTGGCACTATACTATACCTATACTGTTGTGCAAGTGGTGTACAATTATACTTCCCATATGACCATGGTGGATGGCATATACTATATACCTACATCTAACCCACACTGCGGTGTGGTTTATACAATACACATATATTATACATATATGCTATACATGTACTGTACACTTATACTATACACATATACGTGTATGGTATATGTGTCTGTAGTGTAGTATGTATGTATGGTATATGTATACACATATACTATACACTATACCTTTATACTGTGGCACTATACTATACCTATACTGTTGTGCAAGTGGTGTACAACTTATACTTCCCATATGACCATGGCGGATGGCATATGCTATATACCTACATCTAACCCACACTGCGGTGTGGTTTATACAATACACATATATTATACATATATGCTATACATGTACTGTACACTTATACTATACACATATACGTGTGTGGTATATATGTCTGTAGTGTAGTATGTATGTATGGTATATGTATACCCATATACTATACACTATACCTTTATACTGTGGCACTATACTATACCTATACTGTTGTGCAAGTGGTGTACAACTTATACTTCCCATAATATGACCATGGCGGATGGCATATACTATACACATCTAACCCACACTGCGGTGTGGTTTGATACAATACCAATACTATACTGGGCGCCTTATATACCTATACATACTTATACAGAGGTCAGGGGACGGATAAGGGGTCGTTGGGGAGTCCGTCATACACAAAAGCCCAAAGGGGGAGAGCTTGGATCTATGTTGACATTTACAATACATGTGATATCTATTTATACCATTTACATACATGTGGCAAAACATACATCGATTACATGAAATATCATGTAGGTATTTATGATATTAATTATTCGATTACATGAAATATTATGTGTTTATGATATTAATTCGTACGGCAGACGGCCGTGACGACATGGTGCATCGGCCGGGAAGCTCGGCCTTTTCTCGTTTATTTTTAAAAAATCTTAGTGCACTGCGTAGTTCCGATTTGTTTGCCTCAAGCGTCGAGTTAAAGTCCAAAATTTTCCTCGGGTGGGTTCCGCGCCTTATGGTTTGTCATGACACCCCCCTCCCGTCTATCCCTCGACAGGTATATTTCTCGCTCTCGCTCACCGAGTGGAGCGAGCGGGGAAGGTGGGTGACCAAGGCGGGAGGGGAATATCGGGGTATTCAAGGAACGTACGCGATTTCGTGCTTTCTGGAATTATTTTATTTACCTTCCCGAGCGAAAAAAACGGGGAAGTCCTTCGAATTTGATAATATTGTTGTAAAATTTTTTTTTTTTTGTTCATCAATCGTTTATAACATGATATACCTACACACATGATACTACATCTCGCTGGAGTTGACCCCTCCTTCCCCCCACGTCCATACCCGGCGGGACCCGTCGTTCCCCCGCGTCCCACCCTGCGGGACCCCTCTTTCCCTGCGTCACACGCTGTGGGGCCCCTCCGCCCCGACGCTCCTCCCGGCGGGACCCTCATAGGTAACTGTTTGCAAATACCTTGCCCCTTACACGTGGTAACACAATAGGATTTTGGTTCACAATAGGATTACTCTCGTCAACCTCTTTATTCCATTTAACAGTTTTCAGAGGGTGGAAGGAGAAAGTTTTTATTTATTTATTTTTTTTTTTACACATCCATACCTACATGAATTGTTCGTTATGCAATTTGGAATATTCGACCAGTGGTATACTTACACAAAGATTATCTCCTCCTCTTCCTCCTGTACTATACATCCATACATGAGCATATTATCGATAATCCTCATATATGTATGAGGAAATTTAATATTATGAGGAAATATACTTAATATATTTGAATGCATGTTACGCATTCACATATGTATATTAGTACATGAGCCATACACTAATTTTCCTCATTTATCCAACGTGTGAAAACAAAAACAAAAGAGGAGGTGCTCCTCTGTTACAGATATTGAGTACCTAACTATTCAAGATGGATTACATTATATTGAAGAGGCTCGAAACACTAGGGATTAGAGTGCGTGATGGTATGGAGGCTTGTCAAGGTTTCCTACGAGATACAGACACCATGGAAAAGAAACATCATGTTATAATCCAAAAATTAAAATGGTCAGTGGACCGATTGAATGGGGAAATACAAAATGTTCTCGCCAAATACACAGAACCCTCCACAGAATTGGCCTCCGAGATAGAATTGCAGTTGGAGGCAGAAGAGCTTTTGGTGGAATCAGATACATTACATCTAAGCGATAAAAATCATGATGCGAATGATGTTCCCACACCACAACATACATCCTTGAACAGCCGTCTTCCCGAACTCAAAATGTTGAAATTTGACGGGAATATACTGAGGTGGCACGAGTTTTGGGATAGGTCCTCTTCAACAATCGAAAACAGAACCCACACGAGCGATTTCGACAAATTGTCGTACCTTCTCAGTCTTATGGAAGGAGATGCAAAGAGAGCGGTGGAAGGCTTAGACATTATAAATCAAAACTACAAGGTGACTGTGGATCGTTCAACTGAGCGATTTGGAAAAAAGGGCGTATTGATTGATGCTCATTATGCAGCACTCCAGCAAATACCAAAATCCACACAAGACGTAGCTGATTGTCGCCGAACCCTTGATGAAATAGAACGCCACCTCCAAACCCTATAATCACTCGGAGAAAATACAAACCACAGACAATTAAGAGCAACCATACTTGACAAATTTCCTGGAGCAACCATATTTGATTTACGAATGGCTATGACGTCAGATGATCGTACTGTATCCGAAATACGATCAATCCTTGAAAGAGTAATCTTAGCTAGAGAAGCAGCGCTGAGAATGGCAGCCATCGATAACACAGATCATACAATTTCAAATAATAACCCAACATATACTATTGAAACTCTGTTTGCTGGATCCAATCCTCAAAACAAACAACGAAAACCTATGAACCCCTCAATTGCGTCACCCTCATAGAAGAGGAATCCTCTTCGAGGTCCTTCAAGATATCAATTCAAAAAAATTGATAGAAATTCTAAATCAGGACAATCATCCAATTTTCGGAATTACAAACGCCCAGCAAACCAATCCTACCACAACCGAAACAAATCAGCTAGGTCCCGTCGTCTGAATAGCAATTTTTGTTCAGGCTCACACATACATGAGAAATACGACCGTTGTAAAACTAGTGAAGAAAGGCAAAATTAAAGAACAACTGTTATCTTTGCTTAAGAGAGTCCCACTTGGTGTCGTCATGCCCAATAAAAAACTGGATGAGATGTGTCCACTGTGGTGTTAGAGGCAATCATAACCGTAGCCTTTGTGAGAAATTGAACATACACAAAAAACAATTTCACTCACATTTCTCAAATATTTCATCGAACACAATACTGCAAACGGCCACTGTTTCTCTCGATTCTGGCCAAGGAATATCAATAACAGAGCGTGTTATTTTCGACACAGGGAGCCAAAAGACATAATATGTCTTTATATATGACCTTATATATTATATAAGGCCAAGTGTAGCAAAACAGCTGAAATTGGAACATACCTAACCAACAGCCTTAAACATCTTCACATTTGGATCAACTAAACCAAAAACAATCAGCACAAACCTCGTGACGTTTCAGTTAAGTACTCACAAGTCACCATTCAACATTTTAATACAAGCTCACACTCTACAAACTTTAACTGGAGTGATACCCTCATATCTAGAAATGAAGACCACCCTGAGACATATGTACCCAAACATTCATATTGCTAATGATGTGAATGCCAAAAGTAGTATTGATGTTATTATTGGAAATGATTATCATCAGTCAATCGTAATGGCCAACAGAATAGAAATTACACCAACACTATTCCTAGAGGAATCACTAATTGGATGAATTCTCTCTGGAGTTTACAAAGAAGATCAGAAACTACTGACGTCCTGACTATACTCACTTACGTCCAAGCTGGACCCTCTAAACAATACAAGCGAGTCTTTGACTCCGGACCCTGCACTGAAAGATGATAATATAAAAAACATTTGTGAGTTGGAGGTGATTGGAAAAAAGGATTCTCCAAAATTAATTCAAGACGAGGAAATGGTTCAACATTTCAACAATGCAACTATACTTCAGAACAACAGGTATCAGGTCAGATGGCCTTGGATACAATATCCTCCAGAACTTCCAGTTAATCTAGGACTAAAATCATTGATTAAAATACTTGACAATGATATGATCAAAAAATATGAAGAAGTCCTGCAAGACCAAATGAATAAAGGCAGCATTGAAACCGTAATAAAACCTAAGCTACCTGGAACACACCCAATTCATTACCTCCCACATCACTGGGTGGTTCAACAAGAAGAAACCACAAAACTTGGAATCATATATGACGCTTCATCAAAGACAAAGGGTCAAAACAGCCTAAATGATCTCCTGTACAAAGCTCCGCTTCTATTACACGACTTGACATCCCTTTTGATTACACGGTTTCTTTGGCCTCATGATACAACCCAACCTCCTTCAGACAAAAACTTAGTACACTTCAGAATTTATAGATAACCGTTTGGGGTCATCTCAAGCCCGTTTTCTCCTTGCAGCTACTATACGTAAACACCTCTCACAAAAGGAACAACCTCTGACTGATAAAATAGCTTCCTATCTGTATGTAGACAATCTCGTAACTGGTGTACAAAATCCACAAGAAGCCAAAGAACTGTTCATTACATGCAGAGAAAATTTCAAGGAATTGTCCATGAACGTCCGAGAATGGAACTCAAATAACCAAGAGTTTATACAATCCATCCCAACAGAATTAACAAAACCACAACGTACCATTTCTGTCTTAGGCTTTCAGTGGAATACATGGCAAGATACCTTGAAATTGCAAATCAAACCTGAAGTAATTTAAAGCAAGATTTTCACCAAAAGACATTTACTTCGAATAATTGCGTCTGTTTTTTGATCCTTGTGGTCTAGTTGCCCCATTGACACTACCGACACGTTTATTCTTCCAAGATTTGTAAAAAAAAAAAAAAAAAAATTGAAATGAGATACCCCATTGTCTCTTGATCATCTGCAGCGTTGGAAATTATGTACGAGTATCGTAAGACGTTTTTACACAAATTACCACTACTTTCAACCCCACGGTCCAACGTTACTCCCGACATAGGTACCAGCAAACTGTAAATACGAACTACATTGCTTCACTGATGCATCTATAGAAGCTTATGTGTCTGTTATACATATGAGGATTTCTAATCAAGAGACTCACACTACAAGCTTTATAATTTCCCGTTCCCGATTAGCCCCTCTGAAAAGAAAGGAAAGCCTTATCATACCTAAACTCGAACTCCTTGTAGTAGTGATCGGAAGAAGACTCCTGCAATATGTACAGTCTGCAATACATGCTCAAAACCTTTGGACTGACAATCAGGTGGTATTGAGCGGGCTCCGATCGAGACGCTTTCTTCCACACATTATTAGTAAGTGAGTCATGGAAATCCAGAGTGATGGTGATGTGCAGTTCCGATTTATCAGATCAGAGAACAATCCAGCTGATGTTGCGACACGTCAACTGAAGGATGACACCTTGCCAAATTTATGGATTAATGGCCCATCCTTTTGCATAAACCACATGATGAGTGGCCTCAACACGACCTGATGTGGAAGGAAACAACTACTACTGAACATCCCTCACGTCATGATACTACTCAGGAATACCCTACACATCAAACGATCAAGACTTTAATTTTCCTGCAACTGGAATTCAGCTAGCGGTAGCGAAGGAACAGGTGAGGAGGAAGTAGGGATGGAGAAGGAGTATCTCCCCTGGATGGGGGAAGAGAAGGTTCCCTTGGCTTGAACCAGCAGTCACAAGAAGAATCTCGAGGTGGTGCGTACCCGAAACCATGATAACCTCATAATGTGACTGATATTTTGCATACACACAAAATATCCCAATCTCTCTATCCCTATTATACATACTTATTTATCTATATATTATACAAACTGGAAATGTACACAAACTCACATAATTATACAAACTTGATGTATGGGTGTGTGGCGCACTCCTATACATGGTGATACATTCACAGTGTGTGAAATACCCTTACAATCACAATAGGTGATTTATACAAACTGGAAATCTACACAATGTTACCTTTTATCCATACAAACTTTATGTCTGGGTGTGTGGCAGTCACCAAGACATAATGATACATACCGCCACTGCGGGTGGCTTATACATACCAATACCGCCACGCGAGATGGCATATACATACCGCCACTGCGGGTGGCTTATACATACCTATACCGCCATGCGAGATGGCATATATATACCACCACTGGGGGTGGCTTCTACATACCTATACTGTACTCACATCCAGTAGAGAGACATGGGGACATGTGTAGGGAAGGTTTAGAGCCCGTCAGGGGAAAACGATCCCCAAGGGTTGGGAGATATTGGAATATTATGCACATGTACCCATACAAATTTATGTACCCATACGAATTTATGTATACACACAAATTGACATAATTTAATTATAAAATGTATAATACGTTAGATTCGTATTGCCAGGGCGGCAATGACGACATGTTCAATGTGGCACACTCTGATCTGTCTAAACTATGAACATAGTATAAATTATTGTTTGTTTTACACTACTTACAGTTATGTGAGTTATACTGTTACTTTATCTCGAAGTTATACTGAAGGCATACTTTTCGTTGTATAATTGAAAATCATTTTCATAAGAAAGTGGTTTATTCTTGCTCTATTTCCAACCTCCTGTCTGGGAGTGTCGCTACAGCGAGAGTATAATGTACAATATAATATAATATAAAATACAGTAGTTTGTAAGGGAGGACGAACCCAGGAGAAGGAGGGGCTTCCTAGAAGGTAGAGTGGTGGGGGAAGACACACTGAGGGAAGCAAGGCAGGCGAACTGACGCCTTTGTTGTTCTCTTGAAGGCAACCAGGGAAGGTATCTGTGAGTAACTACACGTTATACTTATTCGATCGATCGATTATACCTATACCTTATGTGTCAACAAGCTCTCCCCTTGTCTTATACTCTATACCATACACACAATACCTTATAAGACATGTTATAGCTTATACAGAAGCCTATAACACACTATATACTTATACCTTTATGCTGTGACACATATATGCATTACATGTACTCTACACTTACACTATACATCTAAACCTTCATACTGTGGCACTATACTATACCTATACTGTTGTGCAAGTGGTGTACAACTTATACTTCCCATATGACCATGGCGGATGGCATATGCTATATACCTACATCTAACCCACACTGCGGTGTGGTTTATACAATACACATATATTATGCATATATGCTATACATGTACTGTACACTTATACTATACACATATACGTGTATAATATATATGTCTGTAGTGTAGTATGTATGTATGGTATATGTGTACCCATATACTATACACTATACCTTTATACTGTGGCACTATACTATACCTATACTGTTGTGCAAGTGGTGTACAATTTATACTTCCCATATGACCATGGTGGATGGCATATGCTATATACCTACATCTAACCCACACTGCGGTGTGGTTTATACAATACACATATATTATACATATATGCTATACATGTACTGTACACTTATACTATACACATATACGTGTATAGTATATATGTCTGTAGTGTAGTATGTATGTATGGTATATGTATACCCATATACTATACACTATACTTTTATACTGTGGCACTATACTATACCTATACTGTTGTGCAAGTGGTGTACAACTTATACTTCCCATATGACCATGGCGGATGGCATATGCTATATACCTACATCTAACCCACACTGCGGTGTGGTTTATACAATACACATATATTATACATATATGCTATACATGTACTGTACACTTATACTATACACATATACGTGTGTGGTATATATGTCTGTAGTGTAGTATGTATGTATGGTATATGTATACCCATATACTATACACTATACCTTTATACTGTGGCACTATACTATACCTATACTGTTGTGCAAGTGGTGTACAACTTATACTTCCCATAATATGACCATGGCGGATGGCATATACTATACACATCTAACCCACACTGCGGTGTGGTTTGATACAATACCAATACTATACTGGGCGCCTTATATACCTATACATACTTATACAGAGGTCAGGGGACGGATAAGGGGTCGTTGGGGAGTCCGTCATACACAAAAAGCCCAAAGGGGGAGAGCTTGGATCTATGTTGACATTTACAATACATGTGATATCTATTTATACCATTTACATACATGTGGCAAAACATACATCGATTACATGAAATATTATGTAGGTATTTATGATATTAATTATTCGATTACATGAAATATTATGTATTTATGATATTAATTCGTACGGCAGACGGCCGTGACGACATTTGGTATGTGGGCTCCATTTGTGATCTAGTTGTGCCCCGAAGCTTTTGGCTGACGTCAGTCACTTCTAAGGGTTGACATTTTTAAAACGCCCTAGCTCATAAACGTTTGATAGGGTAAATGCGCCAGTAGTCGGACACCTAACTACATCGATGACTTTGACAGTTCATAAAAATTTAACTGTTCAGAAAACCTACTTTCTTTTTGCTCTACAACCTCATGACAGGGCTAAAGAATAAGAGCCATAAGTTAGAATCGTTAAAAATAAATTCAAAAAATGGTTTCAGTGAAATTTAGAAGAGAACCTCCAAACCCCAGTCGGCGGACACGTTTTTCCTAATGCCGGACATTTGGGAGCCAGTAGGCGGACAGTTCACGAGGAATTCAGGTTTTGTGAAAAACAGAGTGGTCATTCAAAAGAAATAGGTGTAATTATTTTGTTTTTTTAGTTCGGAAACCCCGAAAATTAAATTACAACCAACCTACAGAGGTGGGTATAACATCACAACAATATTCAGTTGGTAAGTAACTACCAAATGGATAACCAGTTAGTATCTGGATCTGGAACCACCAAACATAAGTTTCTTAAATCTAAAATCAATCTTTTTCAGACTTTCTCTTTTGTTCTCATCTTTTCTATACTTATTTATCAATAGATATCATCAATTGACACTGTAATTATCACCAATTTTTCTCTTCTTTTGCACTGGTTTTGGTTCATCAGTTTCAATAATGAACCCTTGAAATCGGCCAAGAAAAAATTGTTCAACACCCCCTCAAAATTTGTTGGTTTACGTTTCAAAGTACGTAGAATCCAAAAATCGAAAAAAAATTTGGCCGTCCTTCCGCCGTCCGCGGCACTTTCCCTACTTAGAATTGACCGATTTTGATGAAATTTGGTATGTAGGCTCCATTCGGGGTCTAGTTGTGCCCCAAAGATTTTGGTTGATGTAAGCCTTTTCCAAGGGTCAAAAAATGAATTTTGAAATTTTGAAAACGCCCTAACTCGAAAAAGTTTGATATAAAGGTGTTGTTTTTTCTTCAATTTAAGATTCTAAAGAATTTTTATAATTTTTTGAGACCACGCGGAGCTCTGTAGAACAAACCATTCGCTCCCTACGATGATTTAAGGGTTGGACGTACGATAAATCAGAAACACGTTTAATTCAGAAAAAGACTGAACGTTACTAGGTCCATTTCATAGGTAAATGAGGGTGTCCGTTTACTGGATTTTTCAAGTTTTTGGTCCATACCCAGTAGACGGACACTTTGTCCGCCAACTGAAAGTTGGGTGTTTTGCAGCTCCAGTAGACGGACAAGGCCATTTTCAAGTGATTATTTAAGAAATCGCCTGTTACACCAATTCCACGTCTTCAGGTGAATAACAACACACTATTGAAATGAGATTCATTGAATTGAAACGAAAAATGTGATTTCCATGCCTTATTTCCTCAGAGCACCTCCACAACCAAACAGATAACTCCATCAAGGGTTTTCAGTATAAGCATTGTTGCACCACTTTTGTCAATTTCTCAACATTAGCAGCTACGCTTTTTGGAGGTTGGTAGACTTGTTCCTAGCAAAGAGAAGGTTTGTGAAGGAAAAGGACTTGGGCACAATCGCCCCAACAAACTCTGGACTTGTTTACGAGGGGAAAACTGCACCAGTGTCCGTCTACTGGGCCTGTCCGTTAATAGGCTCATCTACCTTATAAAGGTTTTGTTTTTTCATCAATTTAAAATAGTATTGAATTTTTAGAATAGAATGAGACCACCTAGAGCTTTGTATGACCAACCGTTCGCTCATGAGAACGAGTTGGACTTATGATAAATCAGAAACACGAGTGTGAATCGCAAAAGAGGCCTTAGCTGACCAAAATGCGGTCGTTTGTCATTTCTTCGAGTTGTACTCAGATTTGCGTCCTTAGCGACCAGCAATCAAATTTCCTTATGAAGGACAACTCCCTATTTCTTCGAATTGAGTGTGAAGCATTTATTTCTTGCAATATAACTGCGTCAACACAAGATGATCAATAGATGTTAAATGAAAGGCAGGAGAGGGCGTTATTATAAACGACAAGCTTTATTTACATCTTAGCTTAATACATGATACATACAGAGAAGTCGTTGAACGAAAATAACTCATCAGTTTCGTCGTCATCCAGCTATAACCAGATAGGTTCTGAACGTCACCGAAGAAAAAATAGTAGAATCTCAAACATAACTCTTCTCAGGCTGTTGATTACAGCCTGAAGAACCTAGTGCTAATACAGATAAGAAAAACGTAGGGCTGTTGTACTTTTGAAATATCAATCAACACAAGTAATAGTTTCACGGCTGGAAAGTGCCAGGGAGACTTATGAATTGGTAAGGTAGTTGAAAACCAACGTCCTCCACAGTTCCTCCAGTTCATCAATATCGCCCTGAAAACAAGAAGGTACAAATATTAGTAGGTATTTAGAATAAATTGAATCCCTATGGATTCTGATAATTTTCATAAGTATTGGACAAGGATTCAACAGCAGGTTCACGCAACGCTAGTGGTTACGTAAGAACATGTTAGTAATGAGTAGAGCTCGGAAAATATGCAAGAAAATTTCCCGAAAACATGCACCGGACACTGGAAAAATATGCAAAATATGCATTTGCCCTTAAAACTGCATACGACATTGGAATTTCAGTATTTTAAGGATGTTCCGTATTATTACATTTTTTAGCTCTTTTTTCTCCTAGAAAAAAGTTATGAAGCAACAGGTAAAGTAAACAAGCAATTCAAAAAATCAGTTATACATTTTTATTTACTTTTATACATTGTTGTGACTCTGTATAAGTTTGACTCCAATATTAAAATGTGAATTTTGATAGCGCCGGCGTGGTTACTACCGTTAGCTATATTTTTGAGCGGAGTTTCGAAATGAATAAGTGATTTGATAGTCCCGGCGTGGGTACGACCGTTGACTATGTCAGGGAGTTGCAAATTTGCCCGGCGTCGTTAGACCACCGTTAAATCTTTTCGTGAGCTTAGCAAAACTCCGGCGTTTGCACTACCGTTAACACTACCGTTGTGAGCGAACGAGACAAGTTTTAGTTTTAGAATGGATAGCCAGCAAACCGGACGCTGGGCTTTTATACTCTGGGAAGCGGTCGTCCGGGGGTAGTCCCCGGAGTGTGTCCGTCCCAGGGAGATGGACACTTCGCTTTGTTGTGATCGTTGCCCAGAGTATGTCCCGTTAGGAATGTCGGCCTCCATCCGTTTATTGGAAAATGTAACAAATATGAGGGAGTTCACGACATACATTTACACGAACTAGGTATAAATTGTAAAGATGAACTACATATCATATTGGACAACAGTTACACGCTCCAAAAATTATCAGGTGTAAAACAGTGTCTCCTGTCACTTAAAATTTCTTTCAATGCAGAAAACGATCTCTCTACATCGCAAGATACAATAGGCAAGAATTTAAAAGTGGAAATCTCTTTTGGAGAGTAGGGAGAGTCCCATGAGCTGTCTTCTCCTTTGAGAATTTACCTGCTGGGGTGATGTGAGTGAGGGGACAAAACATTCTAACATTCGATTTCAAATATTGTCAACTTCCAGTACTGACTTTAAAAAAAATCCAGAATACGCAAAAAACTGGTATAAAATATGCTGCAAGATATGCAAAAATCCCGAAAATGATCAAAAAATGCAAAAATCCCCAAAATGACAGAAATATGCAAAAATATGCTATTTTAATTTCAATGTAAACCACCGCATACCCTTCAAAAACCTCCAAAACGTTCAAATACAAAGATATACCGCATAATAAAAGATATGCAAATTCCGAGCTCTAGTAATGAGGAATTTCACCGAATTCTGGACAAGGATAGATGAAAATCGGGTTGATTTCGGAAGATAAGTCTCCTGATATTTTTGGGAGACAATCAAAATTTATGATTTAAAAAAATAACCGGGAAAACGGACCTCTTCAACGTGAAGCGGAAAAGCTTGCTGATTGGCTGTTCGGATCGCCGTTTCCTCCCAGTGTTGCCCGATGGTACGACGAAATCGTGTTATCTAAGAGGAAAGTTATCAAACAAAAACAGGGGAAACCTAATTTCCCCCATCTTGCTTTTTCTATTTTTTTCTTCAGTTTTTCGATTTCGATCTTTACTGGTTTTGTGAAATGTTGCATCTGAGGACTGTAGATTTCACAGGAGCATCTAGAACGCAGCCCGCAGGTACTGCACGCGCTTCCTAGCGACACTACGGCGAATCTCTAAATTATCTAATTAATGCTCTCTGATGACTAGACGTAGGTGTCATACTGGAGCTAGTTCTCCCTGGCCCCACGAGGAGCGCAGGATAATTGGGATGACCGATGTTACCGATAATTGGAGCAAAGATAATAAAATGTCAGTGAAAGACTCTTATAAAATTCCAACAAAGATGAGTTTTGATATTTGTTCTTAATTATATCACTGCACTGTACATCAATAATTTCCATTTGAAGTTCCTGGGCTAGGGTTTCAATGTCAGTATCAAAAGGATTCTGAAAAGTTGAATTTTCAAAAACGCGTTTTTTTGTGGAAATTTTGTCATAAACGTATTGAAACATCTAAAAAAATGCTTGCATACGAGTCTGCAACACATTGGGACATTTTCATGTCAACCACTACACAACAAGGGAGTGAAGTCAGGTTATTAGTTCATGTACCCAAGTATCAAAATAAGAAAACAGTTGATTGTTCTCTACGCAACACAGTGAGTCTATTTTATTTATTGGTCACGTGAGCAAGGCTTGCTTAGTTTTTCAGTTTGTTGTGCCGAAGCAAAGACATGAAAATGTCAATAATGAGAAACATATAGTGAAAATAGGAAGTTTAACGCTTTTTTTAACGGTGCAATAAGATTTGGGTTGTGATTTAAGGAAGGCCATTTTAGTTTAGTCAAGTCGATAACGTGAAAAAAAATTCGTTGCAGTGTCGCTAGGAAGCGCGTGCAGCACCCGCGGGCCGCGTTCTAGATGCTCTCAGATTTCACGATCTCAGCGCTTCAGGCTGCAAATGAACTATTCCAGGATGACGTCATCCTCCCGGTTTTTTCAAACGTTCGTATTTTCTACACTGTTTTGTTTATTCGTAAATTAGGAAGTACGGGCTGAAAGTTTGCCGTAGGTGGTTTTTCGAGGTGCTGAATCCGATTTTTGGGGTCAGAAATAGGAAATTCTGACAAGGTGAAATTCCTCATTGTTGAGCGAGCAACCTACTGAGGAGAGAAATGATGAGAATGTTTCATTTGGAAACACAAGGTGAGAGGGTTTTTAGGGGTAAACAGAGGTTTTTATTAGTTGAGGCATTTGGAGGTCTGCCAGAGTCCTTTTGAAAGGTTTGAAGAAGAAGGGGAAGCATTTTTGGCTCGAATTGTCACCTGCGACAAAATATTAGTCCGCCATTATCGAAGCAAGCCAGTATGGTGTGGCAGAGGAAGGGGGGAAACAGCCAAAACTCGACTGTCAGCTGGCAAAGTCCACTCCACTGTTTTTTCGACTATCGAGAGGCGTTTTCGCTCAGATTTTTTCGCATGAACAAAGGAGAGTCAAAGCTGCCTACTATTGTGAGCTGCTGATTCAGGCGGCAATATCGCAACAAAAGGCGAAATCAACCAATTCGTGGAGTCATCCTCCTCTACCAACCAAAAATTAGAAGAATTGCATTGGACTCCCTACTGCCCCTGCGATTTTCACTTGTATGAGCCAGTTCAAAGAAAATCTGTAACCTTGATACGTAGTTAAGTAACCCTATTGTGAAAATCGAGTTTGCTTCAACCTAGGGGCGTTCAAAACAATTTTGGGATTGGGCATCCTAGATAGAATTGATTATAGGGGTATTCATGGTCTGGGAGATTCAATGCGAGTCAATGCGCATACACTCCAGCTCATTTGACGATTCGATTTACCACGGGCTGAAGCTGGATTCACATGGGATCGAAAGGTCAGAATGGAGAGAAAACCAGTGGAGGGGGTAGGCGGAGTCGGCGGAAGATTCACATGGATGGACAGGATGGAATGATAACCTTCCTCCTGGAAGCCTCCGAAATGATAACCTCTCTCTGATCGTTGACAGTGTTTTGAAAGGGTGGTGATCATTCCTCATTGAAAATAATAAACCAAACAATTCAAAATGAGGACAGCGCAAAAAAATAAACAAACAAATGAGTGCGTGTGGAACCTCGGGGTGGTTGATTGAGGATTGCAACAATCGATTGTTTTTTGAATCGATTGATTGGGGTTGGTGAATTACTACAGAGAATTTGTGCAAAAACCATGGCATTCGTAACGGGTGACGATTTAAAAGAGGCTTGTGGGGCTGAGCAACTGTCTGCAGGTTTGAAGGCAGGAATTGAGGGAGCGATCCATGCCGTAACCAGTATGTTCAATGATCATGAGACAGAGGGCCTGTTACTGGTGGATGCCTCGAACGCGTTTAATTCCATGAGTCGTCCGCTTGCCCTTTGGAACGCCCGTTTATACTGGCCGAGATGTTCTCGTTTTTTGTTCAACACATACCGTGGCTACCCGCTGATTCTCTTCCGCCAAAGTGATGCATCATTGCTAAGCCGAGAGGGGACCACCCAGGGTGACCCTCTCGGTATGATGATGTATGCGGTAGGGACCCTACCACTGATAAAATCATTGAAAAAGCCCCAATGGAGGCAAAATTGGTACGCCGACGATTCAGCATGTATTGGAAAGCTGAGTCATATCCGCGAATGGTTTGACATTTTACAAGTTGAGGGGCCAAAATGGGGTTACTTCCCGGAACCAGCAAAAAGCTTCTTAGTGATCAAGAGCGGACTCGAGAACGAAAGCAGAGCCCTTTTTGGAGATCTCAACGTCCAGATTGTTCACTCCCACAGGTTCCTAGGTGGCGTGATAGGTTCTCTAGAACGTAAAAAAGAGTATGTTCGCGAAAAAGTACAAAAATGGGTGGAACATACTGAAAAGTTTGCTGTAGCTGCAGAAAAGAGCCCTCAGGCAGTGCTTGCAGCCTTCTCAAAATCACTACAATTTGAATGGGCTTTCACTCAAAGGGTTGTTGAAGGGTGCGCAAATGAATATGATCCGCTTTGGAAGGAAATTCGACAGCGTTTGATGCCAGCCATAACGGGTAGCGAGATTGGAGAAGTGGAAATTAACCTCATGAGTCTACCAGCGCGACTAGGGGGGTTAGGGATATCAAACCCCACAGAATCAACCCAAGCATGTCAAATCTCTCAGAGATCTTGCCAACTCCTGTGTGCTTCAATTTGCTCTGGAGATCCCCTAAATTTCATTGAACACTACAATGAAGTTGGGGCAGTTCAGAGAGAAGAGAGGACGGAGCGGGAAAATCTTCTTAGCCAACGGAGTACGGATCTCATCCAAGAAATGCAGCCGAATCAGCAGAGAGTTCTCCGACGTGTGGTAGGAGCTTCGCAATGGCTATCGGTTCTGCCCACAGCTGCGGACGGTTTTGATTTGTCAGCTACACAGTTCAGAGACGCAATTGCCCTTCGATACGGCCATATCCCTCAAGGCCTCCCTATGTGCTGCGATGGCTGTGGAGCGGCGTTCGATGTCTCTCACGCACTTAATTGCAAAAAGGGCGGATTGGTGAAAAGAGGACACGACGATTTGAGGGACGCGGTAGCTGGAATAGCCAACCTAGCTTGGGGAGGGGCCGTGACTGAACCAGTAATGCGAGAGGCAAGCAGCAGTCAACCAGCTCTGATAGGAGATATAATGGTAAACGGAGTCTGGGAGAGTGGGAGACCAGCGTTTTTTGATAATCGCATTGTGAATGCCGACGCTGTCTCCTACCTCTCCCAGGACTGGGAAACGACCGCTCGAATAGCCGCCAATGCAAAGCACGTGAAGTACGATCAAGCCGCCGAAGACTGCCGCGGGTCTTTCACACCATTGGTTTGCTCATGTGATGGGGCCATGCAAAAAGAATTCATAATATTCATGAAACGGGCATCCCACTCACTAGCAAATAAATGGAGAAAGCCGTTTTCACAACTTCTTGGATGGATAAAGACAAAAATCCAATTCGCCATCATTCGAGCAGTGTCTCAGCGAATACGAGGTTCCCGAAGGAAAGTGCGGCCACTTGAATTGGAGGATGGGGCAGCCATTCCACTGTTGGAAGAAAACCTATGACCTCCCCAACCCCCCAAAGAAAAAAAAATCCCCGTTGTTATTTAAAGTAACTCTATTGTTACGGAAAAAAATAATAGGCACATTAAAATGAAAAATTTTTAAAATCGATAGTTTCAATGATTTTTTTTCGACAAAGGAATAATATTGCTATTGTAATTCTAAATTTACCCACATGCTCATCTCTTTTTACAAATGCCAGCTGAAGAATGTCTCTAGAAAATTATCACAACTCTCCAACGCATCAATCGCGTCGAAACAATAGATTTTTAGCTACTATTCACAAGTGGTTATCCGCGCAGAAGATGGTATGAAAATTTCTTCCGCGACTTCCAGCCATTCTGTCAAGATGGCGGCCACCATTCTCCACGGGGGAAAATCAGCCAATAAAATTGCGTTATTTCTTTCCGACCTTTCCGCCCCAAGTGAATCCAGCTTGAAGGCGTTGTAAACTGAGATTCGACGTCGAATCACAAATGAAGGGTCACGGGGGAAAAAAGATCAAACTCCATTTTTTGGCCGAATTGAGATAGGCACGCCATCGTGTAGCTTGGGAGGAGTAGAACTGAAGGGTTGTTTCACTTTGTGGAATAAAGATCGCATTCATTCTTTTTAAAGCTAAAACAAACACGGGGCTCCGGGGAAAAAGGATCAGATTCCGTGCGCCCACAGGGAAGAAAGATCGGTGTCCGATTTAAAGACCCCTTCCCTCGCCTTTGCATGAGTTGTACGGCATGACACCAAAGATTCATCAAGCACAAAAGCTCCTACTTCTGAGGATACCAGACAGCTTTCGTAACCCCTTCTACCTCGAAGAAGAAGACTTCAAAACCAAAAGCAGGTGTAACATTGGGGAACCTTCACAACAACACAATCAAAGGATTTAAAATACTTGTGTCAGTTTCTCGTCAACCCCGATGCTAATGTGAGCTCCCACTCACTGAAATTCCACCTACTTCAGTGGCGGGGCTGGGCTAAGCAGTTAGCTTCCCTCCTGTAGCCCCTAGACGAGCGGGACGCGACCTCCACCTCAGCGTCCCAACTCCCCGACGAGGCGGAACAGCTGGCCCCTCGTCCAGCCAATCGAAGCCCTCCACGACCAACATCTAAGTGGAGGGGTGGGGAGTGACACCGGAATTTCCAGAAGCGTCAGCGGCGTCGCTTCAGTCCCTACAACCAGTCAGCCCGATCAGTCGCAGCGAGCCCGACCCCACGACTAAATCTCGCCATTTTCCCCTTGTCTACCCTGTGTGCACAGTTTAACCACGAGTCGACTCAAAACGTGTTATCCCCTGCTACGACCCTGCGCTTCAGAGGAGGACTACCTACTTCACCTTCGCCACGAATCCGACAGATTTCCTCAGGGCCCTGTCAGAGTGAGTGCACAAACTAACCATACTATTTTAAAGCTTTGGCCAAAGTAGTGAGTGATAGAGTAAAAGCTAAGTACTATTTGAACACGAAAACGATCTAACTTTTATAACCGAACTGCCTCTTACGATTAATGACCTGGAACTGAACCTTGCTAAACTGAGATTGGATAATGAATTTGTAATGAAAACACGGAATTGAGTTGTACCCATTATATTATTTCTTTGTGTCACAAACGTGCCTAAAACATTTGCCCTTCAGGCTGTATTTTCCTCGTGCGCTGCACGTTAATTGTTCCTACAATAAATTCAAGCTATTAGTTGTAAACTTGTAGTTGTTTTTGACTTTTCCTGGTTCAGAATAACTAGTACGAGGAACGTGCATCGACACACCTCAGGTTCTTTTGCACAATCCCTTCAGGATCTTTATTTAAGCCCCTCAGGCCAGACACATTTGTGATCTGTTTCAATTTCATGCGCCCTTCAGGCCAAAACAGTTTCGACACAACTTCGCCACGCAGCTTCTAAATTGTCTACACCTCGCCACAGGTAATTATATTCACGCTACCCCTTTTAATTTTACCTTATTCAATAGTGTTTTGGTATTTGCTTGTTTCTCCCCCACAGAACTCGTGCCAAAGTTGTTCAACGATTAACGACCTAGTCGTCACTCGTTGAACGATACACTCATACCTTGGTGACAGTGGTAGGTTAACCCCCTCCCTCTGTCCACAACGTGTGAGCACACCAGCTTACACTAACATTTTCTGATTCACTGTCCAACAGGTTGGGGAATGTAGATGGTGACGCCATTTCATATTGCGACGATCCTTTAGATATTTATTGATTTTTTTGCCTTTTTGCAATTAATGTTTTGTACAAAACTATACCTGATTTGGAATATAAAGCCACTTTTTGCCCAACATTTTTCTGGAGGTGACAGTAAGGTACCTACAAACCCTAGTAAATTTACTGAAGTGAATTACGGAATTTTAATAAACAATAGTTAACATGGTGATATAATTTTAGGTATTATGGTGACCGAAACGCGGATATTTGTAGGGAAAAAAGATCAAAGTCCTTACCTTGTTTGAAATTTCTAATTATTTCTGGAAATTATCTTCGATCTACTTAATTTTCGTTCTTGTCACTTGAACATAATTAAATTCCTGGTCAGTTGGCCCATACAGTTCACTTTTTTTATGCATAGCGTCTGTCTGGAACGACTTCAAACTTAGTTTTTCGATTTTCTCGGAATTAGGAAGAGGAGTCTGATCCTTTTCCCCCGTAACCCTTCAAATGTGATCCTAGCGGCACATGTACAAAGCAACTACCATATCATCAACAAACAGATCTTCTCGTCCTTTCTTTCTGATTTTTTTTTTAACAACACCTTTTCCCTTTTTTATTCCGATTTTCCGTTCGTTTATATAGTTTTTATTTTGTTCAAAGTTGGGTTTTTCTCAATTAAATGGGTGGAGCTGAGGAAAAACGCGACCATCTGATGGTCTGCGAGAGAAGTGGAAATGTTGCTTGCTGGCATCAAAGCGAGCATAGCACATTCTCCTTTCTAGCATCGAACATGTTACAGACATGAGCCAAGTACCAAAATGCGTTCAAAATTGTGTGACGGAAGTAGCAAGGGTTTTCCTTTAAGACAAGACTCCAGTAGGTACCTATTCAGAAGTCTGAAGCATTTTTTAATTGCAGTCGTAGATTTTTTCGTTCGTTTACTAGGACCTTTGTAATAGGATTTTATTAGGAAATTCTGCGGTATTCTCATTTTTCAACTAATAGGAAATGGGGTATTTCGATGGGTCGGAAATTCAGGTTTTTGACCTCAAATTGAGATTCAGCACTACTGAAAACCTCTATACTCCAACTTTTTGCCCATTGATACTATAACATGTGGTAGAAACATAAAATAAAGAGATCACACGTTTGAAAAAAAGGCGGGCCTCCATGAACACACACACACACACTATGCCGCAGGCGTGTGTGCGTAGTATTTTGTAGTATCCAAGGCCATGAGGCGTTCCAGACTGCACGGGATTAGTGGAATGTCTCGATCAAGTTACTACGTCACATCATTCAAATCTTCAACTTTCATTAGCTTCTCTAATTTCTTCTAAACATTTTCTCGATGAACAGACCCAATTACCGTTATTCCTGACCCATGCTATTTTGAAAAAAAAAAAAAAAAAAAATTTTAATTAACTGAAGTACCCCATTAATGAACATGACGTTCTTTTGACACTGACTTGGTTATCGTCTGATGTTGGAAGGAGCAATACGCACAATTCAATTTTCGACGAGAAAAAATGAGGGAGCCTCATGAAACCCTCGAGTTACCGCAGTTTTGATGTACAATGATTCAACGATCGAATCAGACCATGAATGCCCCTAACATTCATTTAACCTCGATGAACTTCATGGTTGCCATGGATACCAACGCTCCGAAGTTCGTTTCACATCCATATTGTTCATGGATACTTGAAAATCAGACAGCTCTGTGGCGTCCTACTACATTTTACACCTAAAAATTACACCTTTTGAGCTACCTGCCGCCAATTTTTCCCGAAAAAGTGCATTCAGGTTCAGCAACACTGCATCTCAATTTATCTAGCAAAATGTAAACAAACTGTTGTGATTCCCACTTTTGTGATCTGGTTAGTTGAAATGTAATTTGAATGTCGGAATGCGTGATCATTTTTATTCTTCATTAATGGGAATGAAAAGTCGTGTGTGAAGTACAGGAGTGCAGTCAGAGGTTTTTTCTCGGGAAGATTTTGAGTAGTCAGTATTCCGTGTTCGACTTTACCTTGATTATAAATAAGATTTCACATTCTTATTATTTGCTTTTCAATATGTTTGCACCGACTGAAATGACTAAGGGCCGGTTTATCAGTCACTTTTTACCACCCGGTAAAGCAGATTTATCCGACGGTCATCGGGTAACTCAATCGCTCGCGTTTATCAGTCCCCAGATAGCCGTTATCCGTAGTTTAAAGTTAACTGGTCGTCCGAGGACCGGATAAAAAGTTACGGGGGGGTAACTCGATTTATGCAAGGGTTTTTAACCTCAAAGAGAGTCACTTCTCGTGTTTTTGTTTCCCAGAACGTTCGTTTTTGCAAATTGCGTTGTTGATTGTTAGTCAATTATGCTACAATCGAAAATGGATGTGTGGGGCTCTTTTTCAGACAGCAGCGACGAAGATGTGTGTTTATGGTAAAATTCCTGCAGTGGGGAAGAAGGCGGAAGGAAGAAAGGCGGCAACATAGTTTGATCACGGATTGACCATTTGGAGAAGTGGGACGATTGCGATTTTTTGATGAGATTTTGATTGGATAAAAGAATAAAAAACCATGTTGGTGTCTTTCGGCGACTTTAGTGGCGTCAGTAAAAGCTCTGCCTGTGAAATTGTCAAGCAGGTGTCCCTGGGAACTGCCAGGCTATCTGCCCAATTTATCAGAATACCTACCAGCAACCAAGGAAGTAGGTATTATTTCAATCTCGGATGGAATTTTATTTAAAAAACAAAAAAGCCAGGTTTCCTGGAGCTGTAGGTGCTATGGACTGCACACATGTAAAAATTCATTCGCAAGGAGGGTCACACGCCGAAAATTTTCGAAATAGAAAAGGGTACCTACTTCTTTATTAACGTACGAACTATTTCGTCTGCAAATTTGAAAATTCTCGACATTGTGGCTCGGTGGATGGGGATCTTGTCATGACCAGACAATTTTCAACAAAGAACAATAGGTTCTGCCGTACCAAGAAGGAAATAAGTACCGAGATCTAGAAAAGAAAACACCAAAACAAAGAACATTGCTTCATCCTCTTCTAATTTATTCTTTTTTCTGATGCAAAACACACTGCGAAAACGATTTTTTTATGTGGAGGAAGCTCGATTTTATTACATGGAAGAAGTATTTCTTCCATGCATAATCGATTATTCGGCCTAACAGACAGTTAATTTTACCAGCCAGTTAATAGTTACCAGTGGGTTAATTTCGCACTGATAAACAGCACCTTTATAGTATCCATAATTTATACCACCGTTAAAGTTAACAGGGGAATACATAAACCTCCGTTAACTTTGGTGACCGATAAACCGACCCTAAGGCCGCTGAATCCAAATGTGCTTTCCCGTCTACTTATCTTACGATTTATATTCATCTGTTCTCTGTTCGAATAATAGATAAACTATCATACCTACTGGAGAAAAGTCTATCTTTGGTAGGTAATTTGAAAGAAATTGGTAGTACCATAATTATGTAGATGGGCAGCTTTTAGGCAGTTTTCGTTTCCAGCTGAACTTTGTGAACACTAGAAAGGTGTTTAAATACTAGTAATTCCGAAGCGATAGCTTATTATTTACTGTGAATAATAAATAACGGCTAATTAATTGGTTCTGATAACCTGTAAAACAGGAATACAAGACTAAATCTTAACACAATTCACGAGCCACCAATAATTTATCTACCAGAGTAAACGAAAAAATAATCTAATGTACAAGTTTCTTTAACACAATTTTCCTTACCAGGGTACTGTAACCTTGAGGTAAACTTCAACCTTGGGATCAAATTTTTTTTGAACCGACCCTTAAAGAAACGCTAGGAGCCCAAAAATTCGATGGTGATGAAGAGGTAGAGGAGTAGGTGCGCAATTGGCTTCAGATGCAACCTTCTTCCTTTTACAACGATGGAATTAGGAAATTTACTACTACCTGGGAAAAAAGCAGGAAACCATGTGGAAAAACGAGGTAGGTATGATAGTTTTTTTTTTCTTAAAATTACAAATTTAAAAAAAGTCCCGCCGTTTGAGTTAGGGTCGGTTTATCGGTCACCAAAGTTAACGGAGGTTTATGTATTCCACTGTTAACTTTAACGATGGGATAAATTATGGATACTATAAAGGTGCTGTTTATCAGTGCGAAATTAACCCACTGGTAACTATTAACTGGCTGGTAACTATTAACTGGCTGTTAGGCCGAATAATCGATTATTTACCCAGCTTATCAAGAAGGCTGTGAAAAGCTAACAATAAAAACATGTAAGAAATACTTCTTCCATGCAATAAACTCTAGCTTCCTCCACATAAAAAAATCGTTTCGCAATGTGTTTTGCATCAGAAAAAAGGAGAAATTAGAAGAGATGAAGCAATCTTCTTTGTTTTGGTTTTCTTTCCTCGATCTAGGTACTAGAGATGGGCGAAACGGTTACATTTGTGTATTAGGTTCCACCGTTACAGCTCTGGGTGGGTAATAGGTTCCAATAACCTGTTATTTATTAATAGGTTATCTTAGGGACCTTCTCAGAAGCTCATTCCGACTTACAGTTCCAAGGTATCGTTTTCATGATTTCTACTTTTCGGTCCCATCCTACGTTCGTTTGTTTATCATGTTATTCCATTCCAAAGTGTCATTCCTTTGATCTCTAGTTTTCGTTTCCTATCTAATTTGAGGTTTTTATCAAGTTATTCCCAACATATTACGTGTATTTTCACTCTTTTTCGATTAAAAAACCCAAGCTATTGTTGTGGCTTCACACATTTTGGAGCCTTCCCTGGAACGTTATTTAGTAACAGGACTATTTTGGTAATAGGTTCCAAACGGAATTAACGAAACCCGGTAATAGGTTATTTTTAACTGTTACGTTAAATACCGCCCATCTCTACTAGGTACTTATTTACTTCTTGGCACGGCCAAACCTATTGTTTTTTGTTGACAATTGTCTGGTCATGACAAGATCCCGGCCACCGAGCCACTATGTCCAGAATTTTCAAATTTGCAGACGAAATAGTTCGTACGTTAATAGAGAAGTAGGTACCCTTTCCTATTTCGAAAATTTTCGGCGTGTGACCCTCCTGGCGACTGAATTTTTCACATGCGAACAGTCCATAGCACCTATAGCTCCAGGAAACTTGGCTTTTTTTTGTTTGTTTTTTTAAAATAAAATTCCATCCGAGATTGAAATAATACTTCCTCAGTTGCTGGTATTCTGATAAATTGTGCGGATAGCCTGGCAGTTCCCAGGGACACCTGCTTGACAATTTCACAGGCAGAGCTTTTACTGACGCCACTAAAGTCGCCGAAAGACACCAACATGGTTTTTATTCTTTTATCCAATCAAAATCTCATCAAAAAATCGCAATCGTCCCACTTCTCCAAAATGGTCAAATCCGCGATCTATGTTGCCGCCTTTCTTCCCCACTGCAGGAATTTGACCATAAACACACATCTTCGTCGCTGCAGTCTGAAAAGAGCCCCACACATCCATTTTCGATTGTAGCATAATTGACTAACAATCAACAACGAAATTTGCAAAAACGAACGTTCTGGGAAACAAAAACACGAGAAGTGACTCTCTTTGAGGTTAAAAACCCTTGCATAAATAGAGTTACCCTCCGGTAACTTTTTATCCGGTCCTTGGACGACCAGTTAATTTTAAACTACGGGTAGTGGCTATCTGGGAACTGATAAACGCGTACGATTAAGTTACCCAATGGTCGTCGGATAAATCTGCTTTACCAGGGGGGGGGGGGGAATGTGACTGACAAACCGGCCCTTAAAGTTTAAGTTTCCTTGTAAAGAGGTTCAACTTACTTGGACTGTAAGATCGTGATCGGGAACGGTCGTACCGAGATCGCCTGGATCTGCTGGAAGAGTAGTAGGGAGAGGGGGACCTGTAGCGCCCACCGCCTCCTCGATAGCTGCCACCGCCACCGTAGTAATCGCTGTCAAACAGAAACAAAACACATCAAAAAGTGGCTTCTTCGCAAATTGAAACTACAAAGATTTTCTCAATCATTTTGTAAAAGAAATAGGCACACTTGTCCCCATTTCATAAGCCAGTTATGTCCCCCCCCCCCTCACCAGAATGATTTCCACAGGAGCAATCTGAGATTATAAACTGGAGTTTTTCAAGTACTGAGTAGATAATACACTCCTACTCAATATTAGAGCACCACCATCCATTTTGGTTTATTATTTTCAACAATAAACCTTTGGAATCGACACGGGAACCAATCAATCAATCAATGTTTATTTGCCAGGACAACAGTGTGCAAAAGCAATTGTCAAAATAATAATAATAATAACAAAATAGTAATAACAACACTATGTCTAGATAGGAAGAAGGAGAGAGCTATTTATACGTATTTATTCTTTCCTGCCAAGAAGACCCGATAGTGAACACCCTGTGTAGCAGGGAACACCGCAGCACACGATGCAGGGCCGGGGGAAACCCAGCCCCGCCCGGACCCGCCCACCATGGTGGCATCCCGAGTCCAAAACCAGCGAGGAATCACTGCGCAAGAGTGGGTGCCCCGGCAAGGACAGCAGAAAAAACCCACCAGGAAGGCCACCCCCCGAGCGGGACAGGCACCACCCCGGCCCCCACACACACAACCACAGTATCCCCGCATTCAATAAATTAATTCCAATAGATAAAAGCTACATACTGCAAATAAAATGAAGACAACAAAGTTAAAATTATATCACAGTGTAACAGAGATTTAAATTTATCACAGATATTGGTTGACTAGTTGAAAATAGATACGAGTATTTATAAAAGTCATGAATAACACGCGCGAGTACTCGGGTAACAAAATTCCTCGGCTGTTTTTATACAAAACATATTGTTAGTAATGCATGCATTCCAGGGGACGTCCCATTGGATAAGCATTGGATCAGTTTAACCAGTTGTTAAGTGATAAAACTGTTTCACTCGATGTAATTTATTTATTACTTTAGGCAAGAAATACTGACCCCCCTCCCCCCAATCATTATCCACCTTAACATTTCTAGTGGCATGGGAGCCTCGAATCTGAAGAGCATTTTAAAATCCATGATCTACGATACCCAACATGCGAATTCGAGTTCCCCCCCCCCCACCACCCACCCCAACGCCAACAATGGTGCCAGTCTGGCACCAAAAGCGGAAATACCTCGTAACATTGAACTTTCATCTGTTAGTTTTGGTAGGCAGTCCGTCGAGGTTCACATCCGTATTCAAGGTGAAACACGCAAAAAAAAACACGAAATATGCGGTTTATGGTGTCCTGGCACCATGGTGGCACCACTATTAGTTCCATGGTCGTACAGAGAATAATTCATGAAAATCCGGAGGTATAATGAGAATTTTTCCTCAATTTCAAAGCTTGGGGACAGTTAGTAAGCAGTAAAAGAACCGAAATATTGAAAAAATAATAAAATAAAAACCTTTTTAACAAAAAAATGGACCGACCTCAAAAATGATGTCCGTGAACACCAAAAGGAAAAAATAATAAACTTAGCGAAAACACACTGATGTTTTAGGTTGTTGGATATAAATATCTTGTCAACAGATGGTATGTTGGAATACGAACAATTATTTGTAATGTGATTCACACTCATTGTCACACTCATATCCTCCATCATACGATAGCAGTGACGTACCACCCAATAGTTTTGGAACACTTATCTCTACTCGTATTCATGTTTTGTAATACTCACCAGATCATGTGAGTATTACTTAATGACCACAGTGTATCCAGATAGGTAGGTAGGTACGCATTGAAGTCGCCGCCGTGCCCACCTGTAGACACAAACTAATCACCTTCCTTACTCGATGATCTGGTTAGCATTACAAGAGTAAGTACCTACCATTGAGTTACAATGTGCTCCCCAAACTATCAGTACCTAGTACGTCTCTGCTGCCATATGAGTATGATAGTAAGTGTGAACCTCCTAGGAATGGTTGTGACGAGTAATTTGAGACTCTATTATTACATGAGACTGTTTATTTTATTGGTGGATATATGATATTGTAGCAACATACCTTCGGAATCGTTGTTACCTAATTAACGTTCAAAAACCGTCCACAATTTTAGACAAAAAGATATATACGTTCATACTCGGTGTGGAAGCATGACTGTGGTATGGGAGGTATGTACTTATATTTCCGAAAACGAATAAAATGTTGGTAAGTAGAACATCTAGGAGACGTTTGTGTCTACAGGTGGGCACGGCGGCGACTTCAATGCGTACCTACCTACCTATCTGGATACACTGTGGTCATTAAGTAATACTCACATGATCTGGTGAGTATTACAAAACATGAATACGAGTAGAGATAAGTGTTCCAAAACTATTGGGTGGTACGTCACTGCTATCGTATGATGGAGGATATGAGTGTGACAATGAGTGTGAATCACATTACAAATAATTGTTCGTATTCCAACATACCATCTGTTGACAAGATATTTATATCCAACAACCTAAAACATCAGTGTGTTTTCGCTAAGTTTATTATTTTTTTCCTTTTTGGTGTTCACGGACATCATTTTTGAGGTCGGTCCATTTTTTTGTTAAAAAGGTTTTTATTTTATTATTTTTCCATTTTATATTATTTTTATTTTTCACTTTTTAGTGGTCCTCAATTTGAATCAGAAATTAATTTACCCGCAGTTTTTCGATCAGTTTTCGCAATGTAGATCTACTTCAATACTGTGCATCATTTCAGTAAGGTGAACTAGAAGCCATAGGGTGGACGACATTTTGTAATCCGGATCAATTTCCATACGTGTAGATGAGTTTCCGTTTATGGATCAGTTTCAGGAGGTATTGGGGTCACTTTCCTTCTTAGCCATCTACTCTCATATCCCTTAACTGTTCGACTTCCCTCATATATCGTAGGTACTTGGTAGTTCTGACAACACAATTCAACAACTCAACCATGACATGATTGACGAGGGAGCTAAGTGCTACATCCACTTGATAGAAAACCCTTTATCACCTAACTGCACTATATACCTCATATTGGGTACGGCACTATTCAGTTCTGACGATCTCCTATACCATTACCTACCCTACTATTTATGAATGACGAAGAAGCGATGTGCTACACCCACTTGGTAGAATACCCTCTCATCACCTAACTGTACTATATACCTCATATTTGGTACAACACAATGTACTTCTGAAGATCTCCTATACCATTACCTACCCAACTATATTATGGATGACGAGGAAGCTATGTGCTACACCCACTTGGTAGAATACCCTCTCATCACCGAGTTGTACTATATACCTCATATTTGGAATGGCACTACGCAGTTATGGCAATCTCCTATACTATTACCTACTCAACTGTATTATGGATGACGAGGAAGCTATGTGCTACACCCACTTGGTAGAATACCCTCTCATCACCTAACTGTACTATATAACTCATATTTTGGTACAGCACAATGTACTTCTGAAGATCTCCTATACCATTACCTACCCAACTATATTATGGATGACGAGGAAGCTATGTGCTACACCCACTTGGTAGAATACCCTCTCATCACCGAGTTGTACTATATACCTCATATTTGGAATGGCACTACGCAGTTATGGCAGTCTCCTATACTATTGCCTACCCAACTGTATTATTGATGACGAGGAAGCTATGTGCTACACTCACTTGGTAGAATACCCTCTCATCACCAAGTTGTACTATATACCTCATATCGATGGCATCACATGATAACCTCGTATCTCACCCACCTGTAATCCAATTTTTAGCGATAAGAAACTATTGTTATCAGTGACACTCAGCCCTCTTGATCAAAACTGAGGTTATCATTTAGGGCGTTAGAGAGCAGAAAATGCAATTCCCGCGAAAGATTGAATTACAGGTGGGTGGGATACGAGATTTCATTCAGAGAATCCAAAAAGAACCATTTTGGCCAAAAATTGAGATACGAGGTTATCATATGATGCCATCGATATTTGGTACAGCACAATGTACTTCTTAAGATCTCCTATACCATAACCTACCCAACTATATAGTATGGATGACGAGGAAGCTATGTGCTACACCCACTTGGTAGAATACCCTCTCATCACCGAGTTGTACTATATACCTCATATTTGGAATGGCACTACGCAGTTATGGCAGTCTCCTATACTATTGCCTACCCAACTGTATTATTGATGACGAGGAAGCTATGTGCTACACTCACTTGGTAGAATACCCTCTCATCACCAAGTTGTACTATATACCTCATATCGATGGCATCACATGATAACCTCGTATCTCACCCACCTGTAATCCAATTTTTAGCGATAAGAAACTATTGTTATCAGTGACACTCAGCCCTCTTGATCGAAACTGAGGTTATCATTTAGGGCGTTAGAGAGCAGAAAATGCAATTCCCGCGAAAGATTGAATTACAGGTGGGTGGAATACGAGGTTTTCATTCAGAGAATCCAAAAAGAACCATTTTGGCCAAAAATTGAGATACGAGGTTATCATATGATGCCATCGATATTTGGTACAGCACAATGTACTTCTTAAGATCTCCTATACCATAACCTACCCAACTATATAGTATGGATGACGAGGAAGCTATGTGCTACACCCACTTGGTAGAATACCCTCTTATCACCTAACTGTACTATACACCTCATATTTGGTATGGTACTATGCAGTTATGGCAATCTCCTATACTATTGCCTACCCAACTACATTATGGATGACGAGGAAGCTATGTGCTACACCCACTTGGTGGAATACCTTCTCATTACCGAGTTGTACTATATACCTCATATTTGGTATGACACTATGCAATTATGGCAATCTCCTATACTATTGCCTACCCAACTATATCATGGATGAGGAAGAAGCTATTTGCTACACCCACTTGGTAGAATACCCTCTCATCACCTAACTGTACTATTTCATTCCTAATATTTGGTACAGCACTATGCAGTTCTGACGATCTCCTATACCATTACCTACCCAACTATATTATGGATGAGGAAGAAGCTATGTGCTACACCCACTTGGTAGAATACCCTCTCATCACCTAACTGTACTATTTCATTTCTAATATTTGGTACAGCACTATGCAGTTCTGACGATCTCCTATACCATTACCTACCCAACTATATCATGGATGAGGAGGAAGCTATGTGCCACACCCACTTGGTAGAATACCCTCTCATCACCTAACTTTACTATTTTATTTATATTATTTGGTACGGCACTATGCAGTTCTGACGATCTCCTATACCATTACCTACCCAACTATATTATGGATGAGGAAGAAGCTATGTGCTACACCCACTTGGTAGAATACCCTCTCATCACCTAACTGTACTATTTTATTTATATTATTTGGTACGGC
This sequence comes from Apolygus lucorum, assembly GCA_009739505.2. Lineage (NCBI taxonomy): Eukaryota > Metazoa > Arthropoda > Insecta > Hemiptera > Miridae > Apolygus > Apolygus lucorum. Next base: position 64,613,032 of record CM019180.2, read on the forward strand.
ACTATGCAGTTCTGACGATCTCCTATACCATTACCTACCCAACTATATTATGGATGAGGAAGAAGCTATGTGCTACACCCACTTGGTAGGATACCCTCTCATCACCTAACTGTACTATTTCATTTCTAATATTTGGTACAGCACTATGCAGTTCTGACGATCTCCTATACCATTACCTACCCAACTATATTATGGATGAGGAAGAAGCTATGTGCTACACCCACTTGGTAGAATACCCTCTCATCACCTAACTGTACTATTTCATTTCTAATATTTGGTACAGCACTATGCAGTTCTGACGATCTCCTATACCATTACCTACCCAACTATATTATGGATGAGGAAGAAGCTATGTGCTACACCCACTTGGTAGGATACCCTCTCATCACCTAACTGTACTATTTCATTTCTAATATTTGGTACAGCACTATGCAGTTCTGACGATCTCCTATACCATTACCTACCCAACTATATTATGGATGAGGAAGAAGCTATGTGCTACACCCACTTGGTAGGATACCCTCTCATCACCTAACTGTACTATTTCATTTCTAATATTTGGTACAGCACTATGCAGTTCTGACGATCTCCTATACCATTACCTACCCAACTATATTATGGATGAGGAAGAAGCTATGTGCTACACCCACTTGGTAGAATACCCTCTCATCACCTAACTGTACTATTTCATTTCTAATATTTGGTACAGCACTATGCAGTTCTGACGATCTCCTATACCATTACCTACCCAACTATATTATGGATGAGGAAGAAGCTATGTGCTACACCCACTTGGTAGGATACCCTCTCATCACCTAACTGTACTATTTCATTTCTAATATTTGGTACAGCACTATGCAGTTCTGACGATCTCCTATACCATTACCTACCCAATTATATTATGGATGAGGAGGAAGCTATGTGCTACACCCACTTGGTAGAATACCCTCTCATCACCTAACTGTACTATTTCATTTCTAATATTTGGTACAGCACTATGCAGTTCTGACGATCTCCTATACCATTACCTACCCAACTATATTATGGATGAGGAGGAAGCTATGTGCTACACCCACTTGGTAGAATACCCTCTCATCACCTAACTGTACTATTTTATTTATATTATTTGGTACGGCACTATGCAGTTCTGACGATCTCCTATACCATTACCTACCCAACTATATTATGGATGAGGAAGAAGCTATGTGCTACACCCACTTGGTAGGATACCCTCTCATCACCTAACTGTACTATTTCATTTCTAATATTTGGTACAGCACTATGCAGTTCTGACGATCTCCTATACCTTTACCTACCCAATTATATTATGGATGAGGAGGAAGCTATGTGCTACACCCACTTGGTAGAATACCCTCTCATCACCTAACTGTACTATTTCATTTCTAATATTTGGTACAGGCACTATGCAGTTCTGACGATCTCCTATACCATTACCTACCCAACTATATTATGGATGAGGAAGAAGCTATGTGCTACACCCACTTGGTAGGATACCCTCTCATCACCTAACTGTACTATTTCATTTCTAATATTTGGTACAGCACTATGCAGTTCTGACGATCTCCTATACCATTACCTACCCAATTATATTATGGATGAGGAGGAAGCTATGTGCTACACCCACTTGGTAGAATACCCTCTCATCACCTAACTGTACTATTTCATTTCTAATATTTGGTACAGCACTATGCAGTTCTGACGATCTCCTATACCATTACCTACCCAACTATATTATGGATGAGGAGGAAGCTATGTGCTACACCCACTTGGTAGAATACCCTCTCATCACCTAACTGTACAATTATATCCCTAATATTTGGTACGGCACTATGCTGATCTGACGATCCCCTACACTGTTACCTACCCAATCGTGTTATTTGTGTTGAGAGAGCTATGTGCTACACCCACATGGTAGAATACCTAACTAACAGTACTATGATTATCCTTCATATTTGGTAGGAAAACTCACATACTCGAGCATTGATAAACACGTTTGATATGGCTCATGCAGGTTCTGAGCGAATAACCCAGTATAATTTCCCCCTTTCTCATCACCGCAGCACGTTTTAGTTATCGGAACCCCCCTCATATAGTATATCATTTTAAAGCTTACAATCAGACCTTTAATTTGACTATACACAAATGGTCCTCCATCGACTCAGTCGGATGTCACAGGGCAAGAAGAGTGAATGCGGACCAATATTCCCGAAAACGGGACCCACGTTTTTCAACTTCATTCACAAATTTTCGATACTTCTAACAAAGCAAAATGAAATCTGTTTGAAACGGGACCACCACGGATACTTGTAGAACAAATTTCAAAAAGAACCAGACAGATTGGTACCAGAATAAAGAAATGCAAGCGACTCGGACATACAAAAAAAAAAAAAAAAAAAAAAAAAAAAAAAAATCGTCGTCCCACGACAACCCGAATTGAGTACCTCCTCTTTCGCGCGCCTTCGGCGCGTTGAAGTCGGTCAAAAAAATCGGATATTTTGTGAATATTATCCCCCCCACTCGCCCCCTCCCCTTGCGAATTTTGGTACTCGGGTGAAATTATGTACAACTCGGAAGTTATTTGAGTCAAACAAAAAAAGAAACACGCAAATCGGTTGGAAATTGAGGCCAGGGCAGAGTTTACAAGATTACGCCCGCAAACGCACGTTTTTTAAGCATTAACCCTCCCTTTCCCCCCCTTAAAAAGCAAAATTCAAAATTCCGGCGCCGTAGTGCACAACTAGATAGTTTTCCGCGTTGATGAAAAAATGAACCACAAAAATCGGTTGAGAACTAAGGGCTGTGCAGAGTACACAAGATTATGCCCAAAAACGCACGTTTTTTGAGCATTAACCCCCCCTTTCCCCCCCTTAAAAGGCAAAATTCGAAATTCCGGCGACGTAGTGCACAACTAGATAGTTTTTCCGCGTCGAACAAAAAAAGAACCAGGAAAATCGGTTGAAAACTAAGGCCTGCGCAGAGTACACAAGATTTTGTTACACACACACACACACACACACACACACACACACACACACACACACACACATACACACACACACACACACACAGACATACACCTATGGTTTTTTTCGCGGATTTGGATTCAGAATGGTCTAAAACGGATTACTGTGTGGTTATTTTTTTTTTCTGTTGAGTGTTGTCCAACTTCACCCCAGATCGATCGCATAAGGACGCCCAAGTCTTACTGTGGGACGTCCTAAAAATGGTTGCTAATAAAACATGAATCAGGTACATATATCACGTCAAATTCCTTGGCAGGCAGAATCAAAAAGATGAACAATAAAATTCGAATTCACAGTGAAAGGCTCAAGTCATCAAAACATGGATTTTAGGTTGTATCACAGAGAGAAATTATGTTTACTAATGCTAACCAAATATTCGTCGAGAGAGTATGGTGCAAGATTCGATAGAAATGCAGACATTATAGTTTTAAACTTCCTCTGGGGTAGGTTACGAACATGTGAAGGGACAGCATTGAACATTATCACCCCCCACCAGAGAGAACTATTCCTAGCCGTAGTGAGTCTGCAGGCAGGAACAACCAGATTTTCAGCATGTCTTGTGTTGTATCGATGCGACGTCTTCAGGTATTTATCTGGATGTTCATGTACTTCCATAAGGCATTCAAGGATGTAAGCAGCAGGAATCGTCATGATTTTGTTCTTCCTGAATGACTGCCTACAATCCGCCTGGTAGTTTAGGCCTTCTATTGCTCTCACTGCTCTCCGTTGACAGGCAAAGATCAGTTTCGAGGCAGGAGAGTGGCCCCAACAGATGATGGCATAGACCGCTTTACTATGAAACACAGGCGCAACCAACCAATACCTTGGTTGCGTGGTAGGCAACCAATACCGCTGACGAATTAAGACGCTCAGTTAGCCGTCGAAGCAAAAAGGTGATGCTGTTCAGACACCTACCCATCCTGGTGCATTGCTCCTTCCAGTTCAGTGTAGGATCTATAAACAATCCGAGGACTTTAATCTTTTCTATTCCTCTATTTAACATACTGAGGTCACGCAAACCAAAATACAGACTTTGGGTTTTAGACTCATTCACTGAAAGCTTGTTCTTACAGAACCATCTGCAAACCTCCTCAATACCAGCTTTTAGAGTTTCGCAACCATCTGAAGATAAGTAGGCACGTTTTTTTGAGTCAACAAGATCTTTCATTCTTTTGATATCACTATTATACCACATCTTTGACCTGATTTGCCCATCACATTGGAACACCATGAAATTAAGAAATGCAAGGTGTACAGACAAGCAAAATTCTTCCTCCTACCTAGTGTTCCTCTTGAATGTTACAATTTTCATTCTAAGAAATAATTTCCTTATAATAATAGTTCCTTATAGTCCTTATAAAAATAAATAAATAAAGTCGAATATTTAAACAATATTTAACATATTTAAACAATATTTAACAATAAATATTTAACAATATTTAAACTAGGTAATTGAATTTTAGAACATTGATTGAACTTGTAAGCAATGTACTTGAGTTATGACGGATAAAGGTAGAATAAGAATTTATTAAAATAATAACATTGATAATTTATATATATACATTTTTTTGTTTTCTTTGTTTTACTGACTAATCTGTTCTCATTTATGTCTCGAGGCCATCTCCCACCTAACGGTTTTTTTCCAAGGCGTAATGTGTACCTCTTAAACCTTTTCTGTTTGTTGTTTCTGAAGCTCAAATATACACTTTATCTATCTATCTATCTATCTATCTATCTAATAGTACAGATGGTAGACAAAGACCAAATTTGAACACTCACTCGAATCCTCGGTCACGTCTGCCGCCTCTTTCACTCCCTCCACCACCTCCTCCGCCATAGTGGTCGTCATTACTGAAATAATACCGTGAAATATTTTAAAATCAACAGATGACATAAGGCTACGAAATAGGTCATAAATATCTGCCAGTACACCAGTCTTAGATAAGAACTAGATAAATTCATTTCAAGTATGAATTGTTTTGTGTGTCGAAAATTTTGGAATGACCCCCAGAACTAAGACATATCCATGTCAAAAACTGTTCACTCGATGTAATTTATTAAGTATTACAGGCAAGAAATAGTGATCCTCCCCCCGTCCCCCTCTCAACCATTATCCACCATATCATTTCTAGCGGCGTGGGAGCCTCGAATTTGAAGAGCATTTTAAAATCCATGATCTACGACACCCAACATGCGAATTTGAGTTCACACCCCTCCCATGGTGCCAGTCTGGCACCAAAGCGGTGATACTTCGTAAAGTTGAACTTTCATCTATTTGTTTTGGTAGGCAGTCCGTCGAAGTCACAAAAAAAGAAGAAAAAAAACCCCTGGCACCATGGTGGCACCACTATCAGATCCACGGTGGTACAGCGAATGATTCAAGAAAATCCGGAGGTTTGATGAGAATTTTTTCTCAATTTCAAATCTTGGATACAATTAGTAAGCTCTAAAGGAACCGAAATATTGAAAACTCGGGTATTTTCTCAATAGTATCTCCCCACTCACCCCCTCCCCTTGCGAATTTTGACACTCTGGTGGAATAGTGCGCAATTTGGAAGATTTCTGAGGGCCGGGGGTACATGTCATCGTTTAAACGGGGACATAGCTAAGCTTAGCTTAATTTTGAAACACCGTTTAAACTTCAGATCCCGTTTGGCGGGTGCACAAGTCCTTATCAGCTCGGTTTAAGAAACTGGAGTTTAGGAATCCAGAGACGACGAAGACGAAGAGGTAGAGAACAAAACGGCATGGAACTATAAAGGTTCCATGCTGTTCCATGTTCGTAACTGCAAATTTTTGATGAATTTCAAGGCAGAAGTTGGAATAAACATCAACTTTACGTTAATCAGGATAACCTAAAACCTCAATGTGAGTTTTGCTAGAATAAAAGTGCGGACGACTGTTACTTCAATCGGCTCAAAAACCTTCATTTTAGCGTTTCTATTTATTGTAATACACTAGTGGTGTAAGAAAGGAGTGTCGAAAAATAAATAAAAACAAACCAACGATGAAAACGACGTATTAACTTTCATGATCGACCCAAAAATCGGTTATTCAAGAAAGAGTCTTCCCGTCCAAGAACCGGTTTTTCGAAGATGTGGTGAGTACTTTCGACATATTAATTTTATCCTATTTCTTATCATTAAAAGAAATTTTGCATGCCGAATACTTCCGACGATAATGTGAAAGTGAGTAGTGATAACTACTATTTCTTTCACTAGCAAGCAACTTTGTTCCGAATATTGGTTGATGTACGTAAATAATCATAACGATAGGTAGAATACCTGATAGAATGTATTACCAAAAAGCACTCCTACAAAACCAGCAAGTAGGAAGGTACCTACAGCAACTCATGTAGCTCAAATTGCTCGTAATACTATAGATGCATTCTTTTAAGTACTTTCTCACGTCTTCTTCATAGTTACTTACCTACTTCACAATTCTTTTCATCACCCCCCATTCCTTTTTTTTCAGGTGATTACCATGTTCAACTGAAGATACGTCTCCTACGAAGGGTGCTGCCCTATTCCTAATGGTCGCTTCCGCCTACTTTCCCATTTTATTTTATCAATACAATATTATTCTGTAGGTATCAATTATTGTGTAACTGAGTGAAGGACCTGACTGATATCTATTTATTAAATGACTGTACCTATCACAAATCAATAATGTTTTGAGATATTCTGTATATTTTTTCCGAAAAATACACAAATGTACCTTTTTTATAATTTTTGTGATTTTACCTCTCTTGATTCCGTTCTTGAAATAACTATCTTTAGTTCATTGAAACTTGAATAAAACGCTGGAATATTTTCCTATTTTAATGTTCCAATTGTTGAATGCTTTTTCGGACTAGGTATTCCTTAAATTTAATGAATATTTGTACAGACTAACTTCTACACTAAAATCGTCAGTGAATAATTTAACATAGTTGAGCAGCTACTACACTATATTTAGTAAAATTCAACCTCAACCAAAATACTTCACCACATTGGTAACAATATTTCTCGTTATTACCCACTAAGCTCAGCTTAAACGGCCATCAGCGACCGTTTAACTTTAGTCTTAGTTTAGCTCTTATCAGGAACTAAAAGCGTAGTTTAGGAACTTGTACCCCAGCCCTAAACTGCATTCTCCGTTTAAACAGTAGTTTAATCGATGAGTGACGTTTAAACGGGTATTGTACCCCCGGCCCTGAGTCGAACAAAAAAAAAGAGAAACACTCAAATCGGTTGGAAACTGAGGCCTGGGCAGAGTACACAAGATTATGCCCAAAATCGCACGTTTTTTGAGCATTAACCCCCTTTTCCCCCTTAAAAAGCAGGGGCGTTGGGTGACCTCTGAAAGTGGTGGGGCACCAAACCAGAAAATACATGAACTTGACCCTAGGATCACACATACCTACATACTTTTGCGTCAAACAGAGGACCCAGTGGGGAAACATCACATCTCAACTTCATTCCAGTTAATGATGAAAAAAAAAATCATTTCTGGGACTCGAAAAGATAAAAATGTTAATTAGTTACTAAAACATTAAATATTCATTTTTTTTAAACGAAAAGCACATAATTTCTTAATCATAAAGACGAGATCATAAAAAAAAAGTGTCTTAACAAATTCTACATATTAGTCGAAATGTCTATAAGGCTTTTCGAGGGTCATATTCCCTTTGATGACTTTTAATTGTCTTTTGCAACGTAGCATTTATATATGATAAGTTGTGGAACTGAAGAGCACCAGGCTGCCTATTGTATTTCCCCATACCGAAATGTTGAACAGAAACGAAAAAATACGATAAGTAGGTAGGTAAGTCTAATCAGTGGTCAACTCCATCAGATCGTATTACAACAAACACCAAGACGACTTGAAATGCAGGGAAAATGGAATGGAAAACCGAAAATGATAAGAGGACCAGGAACGTAAACTGTCATTGTTTCAAGACACTTTAGGGAACACAGTAGGTAAAGAGCTCCAGAGAGACTAGTCATTTCGGAGAAAAACCCCTGAAGATAACTAACTTCAACAATATTTTAAAACTTCGTTTCAACTTACAATAGTTTTAACTTACTTTCATACCTATGTGATAAAATCTCTGTGTAGCAAACGCCATCCACAACAATGACAACACTCCAAAAATCATAATTTTGCTGTCAATCAGCAAAATTGTATCATGTCAAGATGTAACCACCCTCCTGTTTATCAGATAAACTTTATCTCTTGTCGGTTGTTTCCAGTACTGTTTTATGTACTGTGTAAACACACTAAACACCTAATCGTGCAGTCTGGGCAACATACTGTGAAAATCTGTAAAAGTGGGGAGTATCCATTCAATTTTTAACCCATCTATAACTGATATCAGAAGTACTCGATGCGTTTACATCCTATGATGAGTCCATTGTTATACAATGAACTTTCATGGCAACCTGAACAGAGTATCCATCCATCTAGTTGAATCAAAACAAGTCATCATCAGAAAGAATAAAAAATCGATTTTGTCTTCCAGGGCAGGGGCCGAGAAAGGGAGGGGATAAACTAAAATAACACTACTGCGCATGTGCGGACGGGGAAAAACTAAATATAAACAACACGTTGGCATGACGACGCCAGGGTCTAGCCCCAAATTTGGGGAATTTACGAGTGGAGAATCGATTGTTTGATACAAATCGATTGTTGGATACCTATCGATTCCATCTTACATCTTCTCTCTCGTAGCAGGCCATGGAGACAGCCTTGGGCATGGACCTAGTAGTAGGCATGGAAGCTAGCTCCATGGCCTCGGGTTTTACCATGGAAATTTGACATAATAACTGCATGTCAGTGTAGAATTATTTTTTACTTGTAAAAGCTCCATGCTTCCATGGATCATGAGTGAGTTTTGAGGAAAAAACTTTCTGCTAGGGATTTTTTTCTACTTTGTGGAGAACACTTTTTGGAGGGAGTTTTTCCAACTTTGGGGTAAAAAATCTAGGTTACAGTGAGAGAAATTTTGCCGGGGCTAGACCCAAAGTGGCCTTATGGACGCCAAGCCGCTGTTAAAAAGGCAAAATTCTAAATTCTGGCGACGTAGAGAAAAACTGGATAGTTTTCTGCGTCGAATAAAAAAGAACCACGAAAATCGGTTGAAAACTAAGGCCTGGGAAGACGACACAAGATTTTCTCACACACACACACACACACACTGAAATACACCCATGATTTTTTTTCGCGGTTTTGGATTCAGAATGGTCTAAAACGGATTATTGTATGGTTATTTTTTTTTCTTTCGAGTGTGGTCCAACTTTACCCCAGATCGATCGCATAAGGACGCCCAAGTCTTACTGTGGGACGTCCTAAAAAGGGGAGAGGGAGATATAATTAAAATCGCGTTTTCCTACCGAAGGATTCTACTATAAAACTCACTATGTAGGCTTGCCCATGTATATCCCAGGAGTGGGGGTGTGTGCTCTGTCTGTGATGGAGAAATCAACTCGGATCTTCCTGCCGTCTATTTCGAGACCGGTGCAATGTTCCTTAGCAATCCGAGCGTCTTCGTAACTCTCGTAGTATACGAACCCAAATCCTCTGGATCTTCCTGTCTGGAATCAAACAACATCCTCGCTTGAAACAGTAGTCATTAGAGAGTTCCTAGTAGGTTCGGTTTGGCTTAGACATGGCGTCGCGTATCCCCGATCCAGCGCTGTACTGTCATTAACACACCTTCAGACCGGGGCTCAAAACCCAGATTGTCCCCAGGACCTAGGAAAATTTTGGAACTTCACAGCAAAACAGTCGCACTGATGAGAAGCCGGCATTTTGAGTGATAACATGCACTGATATCCGAAACCGAAAGGTTGGGACGTTAAGGTGGGTTCATTCCGAAGCGATTGAGCCCAAAAAGAGCCCTGTTGGGGGGAAAATGAACTATCCAGAGCGTTTTGAAAAATGTTCATGGATCCACCGAATCATGAGTTCATGGATCCACCGTGGAAGCAGCCGTACCAGGCGAAGGTTTCGCGTGGATCCAGGGTGGAAGCAGCCGGTCTGAATGTGTTAAGGAAGCGCCATAATATTGAAAAATATTGAAACTGGCGGCGGGCCGGATACAGGAAAATCGGATACGGACTGTATCGACAATACGGCGCTGGATTTAGGATACATGACGCCATATCTAAGCCAAACGAACCTACCAGAAACTCACTATTCTTGGAGACGTTGCAAATACACCATACAAAAGAAGGGTAAACTGCCGCTTTCAACTTACCTTTGCGTCAATTATGACTTGAACAGTATCGACAGGGCCGTATTTGCCAAAGATGTGTCGCAGCTGCTGTTCGGTAGTAGCAAGGCTCAACCCAAAGACACCAAGACATCTACTTGGTTGGGGATTGTCCTGAAATCATTAGAAAATTATCAACATTGTAACAGTTCTAACTCGTACGTGTCTTTCCCGCTTCTAAAACGCTGCAAATTATTACACAACTATTATCAATTGTCTTCGAAGATCACCAGACTGCGAAGAATACGCATCATTAGAATGATACCTTCCATTAGGAAAGTCTCAGTCACTGAATAAACAGTTTTTCTCGGTTTTCTCCGGCAATTATTGGTCGATTTTGATGATTCCTGTGGCAATCTTATAGTTTTTCAATTCTCCAAGTACACGCACTAATGAATTTTGAAAATACTTGAAAATTTCAAATTTAGGTAGGCACAACTTGTGAATTATTTTTATTGTTGGAATTAAGCATGTACATGGGTGTATAGATTTAAAAAAACGTCTGCCAAGTGGGTGTGGCACATAGCTTCCTCGTATCCATAACCCGATTGCATAGATGATCCGATGCATAGTAGTTAATCTCAAAACATCAAAAAAGTTAATTTGTAACATCCCTCAAAATTGCATTGAAATCAGATGGAAAATTTAGAAGTTATGGCCGTTACAAGGAATTCACGTTTGCGCATGCGCAGTGGCTACTATCAGTCCGAAGGTGGTGATCTTCAGTGGGGACCATCTAAAACCTAATCCGCATAATCCCTGAAAATTTCATCGAAATCAGGCAGAAAAAGTGGAAGTTATGGCCGTTACAAGGAAATTCACGTTTGCGCATGCGCAGTCGCTTCTATCAGTCCGGGGATGATGATTTTCATAGGGGACCGTCTACACACCAACCCGCACAATCCCTGAAAATTTCATTGAAATCGGACTATAACTTCGTATAGTTATGCGCGTTACAAGGAATTCATGACAGACACACAGACAGACAGACACTGAACTAAATTGTTCAGAAAGGTCTAAAACGCAAAAAGGCGAGTGAAAATTTTGATTTTGGAGAACTTTTTTTTTTCGTCCTTGAAAAGTGAAAACGAAGCTTCCGCCACCTTGGTAGACTCGGAAGCAAAATAAGAAGAATGCCACAAGAAACATAAAAATTGGATGATAATTTCCTGAGAAAACTCGGCCCTTTGGGCCTCACCAGGATGCTTACTGCTAAGAGCCTTTGGCTTAAATGCAAGAAACATGGAACATGTTACAGCCGTGTTTTTCAGCGGAGTAGGGATGGGGTGGACGTGTGGAGAAAAACCTCCGCCTGTTTACATGCGTCCCCCCTCCCGAGGGCGGTTAGTCCAAGGCTAAAGGATGTTCCAAGATAATGGGAAAAACTGTTGATGAAAACTGATCAGCTACAGACACTTAAGTTCTCGTAGAGAGCGAACGGTTTGTCCTACAGAGCTCCGCGTGGTCCTTAAAAATTCTAAAAATTCAATACTATCTTAAATTGATGGCAAAACAATACCTTTATATCAACATTTTTTGAGTTAGAGCGTTTTCAAAATTCCAACCCTTAGATGGGACCTACATCAACTAAAAGCTTCACAAAAAAAAGGGCACAACTAGACCCCAAATGGAGCCTACATACCAAATTTCATCAAATCAGTCAATGCTAAGCAGGGAAAGTTGTTTTCCAAATTTTTATTCGATTTTTGGATTCTACGTACCTTGAAATGTTGAAATTTGATTACTGGTTGCTAAGGAAGCAAAACTGAATAAAACTCGAAGAAACGAACGACGATAGCATTTTGTTCAGATAAAAGAGAGATTTCGCCACATCTTTTGTGACGACTGTCCTCGAGTAATATCCATGCAACCGTCTGAAAATGGTGACTGCGCATGCGTGACGACTCGGACGGCGAGCTCGGTCGTCTTGGGCGCCGCCAAATGCCGGCGACGACTGTACCCTTCATAACCTCACACATTTATAACCAGTTTCAATTTACATCGGATGTAGCAGGATTTTGAGTTGTGTTCGACGTTCGACTCCCGTGTTGTGGTTCTCAATTTTAGCTTTCATTCGTAGAACAGTTTTCTTTTTCCCAGGAATTATCAAGTTTTTCACCTCTCGAAACTAACTACTCCTCACCAGAATTCTGTTATCTTCACATCAAGATCAAGTGAATCCAACATACCTACACTATTGTTGACTCTGTGCGAATTTTACATTGTTTGAATGTCAATGAAATTTCGGAATGAATGCACCCTTGTTTTCATTTAATGTTGCATATTATTTATTCATCTACCAACACACCTAACTACAGATCTACAATAAACAGGCGACGAGAGTCAGTTCACGTAAGTACAGTAGAACTCCAATTATCCGAAGTAATGGGGACCGGGACCCCTTCGGATAATCAAATATTTGGATAATCGGAGTTTTTTCTTTTAAATTGCCATTGGAGAGAAAAAAAGCTACGTTTTGTACTTGTAAGTTTCATGTCAAATTGGAAAAAATGCTCTTACAACAGTTATCAAGTTACCTTTGAAAAAATACCATCTTTTCACACAATAGTTGGTATTTGGTTAATTATGGATGTCTGCTTTTAGGTGTTACGTCTATAAGTTCGTACATCTATCCTAGTATGATAGATCTGTACTTCCGTTTTTGGAATAGTCTGTACTTCCTGGTAGGTAGAAAGGAAGTACCTACCTACTCTAAATTATCTATAGATATGTTACGGACGTGTTGTTAGACAAACAAGGAACCAGTAGAAAGGTAGCAACTGCAAAATCGGTAGTGAGGTATTATACATCCAAAAAAATGCAGTAAGAGCTCTGGAAAAGCTAGTGTTGTTCACTACTTTCTAAAGGTGAAAACGATCAAAATCATCAGTAGGTAGGTTTTTATATCGCAATGTAGGGTCAGAAAGGGATGTAAATAGGTATCCAAGTAGTAATAATATTATTGCTTTTTCAATTCTAATTTTCGATCTGAAAAACTCTTTTCAAGACCCCCCGGAGTCTGAATCAGCTGTTTGCTATCAGCCATTTTCTAGTGACTTCAGATGTTTAGCGTCACTTCCAGAATCCGCACCTTATTTTGTGACGACTCAAAATCTACCAAAAAAAGTTAGCATCTGCGTCTGCTGGCCCCATCTGTCTCTAGTCGTCACAATTTCAAGTCTCACGCCTGATGTGGGGACAACTCTCTAATATATGAACGGAAATTTATCCTCTTTTGCGATTCACACAGAGCTCCAGGTTGACTCAATTGATTCTAAATAGGTATTCAATACTACATTTCAAATTGGTGAAAAAACAACATCTTTATTTTTAGAATTTTTGAGCAGGGCACTTTTGGAAATTTCAACCCATTAGAAGTGATTGACGTCAACCGAAAGCTTCGGGGCACAACTAGACCCCAAATGGAGCCCAAATACCAAATTATATCAAAATCGGTCCATGGGAATAAGGAATTTCACCGAATTCTGTTTGCATTTTTCCTGAATAGTTAATGGTGTGGGATAGATGAAAATCGGGCTGATTTCGGAAAATAAGTCTCCTGTTATTTTTGGGAGACAATCAAAATTTTCGATTTCAAAACTGACCGGGAAAACGGACGTGAAGCGGGAACGCTCGCTGATTGGGCTTTTTGGATCGCCGTCTCCTCCCAGTGTTGCCCATTGAGACGACAAAATCGTATTTTCTAAGAGAAAAGTTATCAAACAAAAACAGAGGAAACCTCATTTTCCCCATCTTGCTTTTTCTATTTTTTTTTCTTCAGTTTTTCGATTTCGAACTTTACTGTTTCGTGAAATTTTGCATCTGGGGACTATAGATTTCTCGATCTCAGCACTTCAAGCGGCCATAAATGAACTATTCCAGGATGACGTCATTTTCCCGTTTTTTTAAACATTCGTATTTTCTACACTGTTTTGTTAATTTGTAAATTAGGAAGTTCGGGCTGAAAGTTTGCCTTAGTAGGTTTTTCGAGGTGCTGAATCCGATTTTGGGGTCAAAAATAGGAAATTCTGACATGGTGAAATTCCTCATTAAGGAAAGTGCGGCAGACGGCGGGATTCTTAAAATCCGATTTTCTGATTCTACATACCTACTTTGGAAAGTAAAACATCAAATTTTGAGGGGGATCAAAATTGTTTTTCTTCCTCTATTCCAATGGTTCATTATTGAAAATAATAAGCCAAAAAAGCTTACCCTGGAGCCCTTATGACGCCTGCGATTGGACATGGGGCTGCGTGAGTGCGATCTCCGCCGCCTGTAGCTGGGTGAGTAGGATCCAGACCGCGATCTCGAGTAGCTTCGAGAGTACCTGGACGACCGAGAGTACTTCCTCCCCGACCCAGAGCGAGACCTGTGCCTCGAGGATTTCCTCGACTTGCGGTGCGATCGTGACCTGGACCTGCAAGGGTTTTTTCATAATCCACCCATAAACGGGTGATTAGGAAAAGGAGGAAATAAGAAAACATTATATTAGTTGGATTACAGAAATGGAGGATCACGCGAACCTACTCATTATAACATTGATAAGTCAATTAATGTAGGACTTTGGACCTCCATCTCAGCAGATTGAAGGGAAATTTTTGCCGAAACAACTTAGATCAAGTTGATGGCATTTCAATTGAATTTCAAACTTAGTACATTAGTCAGGAATAAACTCATTAGCTCCACTCATATCTAACAAATTTTTCAAACTCAGCGGAAAAACAACATGAGCATACTTTTTATCGCTTGTTAACACATTTAATGTAGGTTATACAAGTAAGCCCTCAACTTCCATGATAAAATAAATGTACTAAATAAAACTAACATTATAAAATCCACCTATCATAATGTTTAGAAAACAGAAAGTTCAACCAGAGCAATATTTTCGTAAAGCCAAATCCAGAGAAAAAAACAATATAATTTTTAAAACATTCAAATCAACACAAATGTCAATCTTATATTAAAAGGAACAAGCTCAGTACATTTTTTTAAAACAAAGATCGTGTTTTTCTACCTACCTGAACTTTCAACATTCAAACTAAATGCTACGATAACAAAAGTGTTGAAGAAGTAATTGTTCAATGGGGAATTTGCCTCAACTTTAGATTCTGGAATTTCAAGTCAAATCCTACAATAGGGCCCTAGAATAACGTTTAACACTAGGAATAACCAACGGGAAAAAACTACCGTAGGAGAAAATGCCTAAACAAGAGAAGCCTCTGTTACAAAACACCGCGAAAATCGAGGAATATTGTTGACGTCATACGAAAAAAAAACGACGCGAAAACAACTCCGACAACGGACAGAGTTCTAGCACCGCCACACAAAACGATCCAGTGAAATGGCTACACGAATAATGTGATTCAAATCTTGAAACTAAATAAGAGAAGATGAAGACTAATAATGCTTGATAAACTAGTTGGTAGAATCGTATAGTAAAAAAGTGAGTAATATTGTTTCTTTTGGTCACTTTTGTGTCTGGGTTCTTCCTGCCAGTTCGCGGTGCACTCTTGTGCGCACTACTCGGAAGCTAAAAGTTCGTGCATGTTCCGCTTCTGTGGCAAGCGCCACAGAACCTCCTTTGAAGTCAGATTGGTAGAATATCCGTTACGTTTCAAACATGGCTGCCTCTTACACATTGCCACCACATTTAAAATTTCCATCTTTCTTAAATTCTCTAAATTTTTTGGATGCGTTTTCGAGCAGCTCACTATGGTTTTATTCCATAAAAATAAACCCTCATTCGAAAAAAAAAAAAAAAAAAAATGTGAGGCAAATTCCCCATTGAGAGGAAAGTTACTTCTCCCAACACAAATTGAAGTTTTTCATCAGTAAAACTGACAATCTTTACCAAATCCACCGGAAATGAATGTTTATCATGGAATAACAAGAATAGACAAGAAAAAAACCTTTGTTTTCAACATCAGTCGCTATTTCAACTCCCTTCCGAATGAAATTGATAGTCCACTGACATACTTTGGAGTGTGATGGAAATTCACTATCCAACCTCTTTATCTCCTAGAAGTAATTCCGACGCTGAAAGTATAGAAGGTATAACAGGGTATTCCATTGTCATTCTTTTGATTTGACGAAATAATTCGCACCAAATTTAGGAATGCGATTGAAACTTGAGAGTTGCTTGAGATGTAGAGGGCGGAGCGCGGAAGACAAATGAATTGAACGGGGAAAACACAAATGAATGAAACGTTACCAAACTTTTTATTTTTCCCTCGTAGGTACGTTGGTATAGGAAATTTACATTTATCGGGAAGTGAACAGCGTTTCTCTCTTGATTAACAAATCAGACTAATCGTCGAAGCCAAACATGCAGGGTTGTGTGCCTCGAGAAGCTATCGTTTCCTTCTCTGAGGAGGAAAATTTCCATATCAGTGGTTGCGTCAGTAACAAGTGATTCGATTAATCATTACAAATTCAAATTACTTTTGAAGAAAGGTAATGGCCATTACCATTCCAATTACTGTAATGGCAATCGGGATTACAATAACTTTTTCTAACTACCGTTACAGGAATCGGAATGGAGTAATGGTTATTTACGTTTTTGAATCCGATTACTCTATTCAAAAACGTCTGCCAAGTGGGTGTGGCACATAGCTTCCTCGTATCCATAACCCGATTGTTTAGATGATCCGATGCATAGCCGTTAATGTCAAAACATCGATATCTGAGTACATTCCACTACCCTCATAGGGGACCATCGACACGCCAATCTGAACAATCCTAGAAAATTTCATCAAATTCGGATGAAAAATGTGGAAGTTATGGCCGTTACAAGGAATTCACGTTTGCGCATGCGCAGCGGCTACTATCAGTCCGGGGGCAATGATTTTCATAGGCGACCATCTACACGCCAACCCGCGCAATCCCTGAAAATTTCATCGAAATCGGGTGAGAAATGTAGAAGTATTGCTGTGGAAATGATTTTATGACAGACACGGAACCAAAATGAGGAATTTCACCGAATTCTGTTTGCATTTTTCCTGAATAGTTAATGGTGTGGGATAGATGAAAATCGGGTTGATTTCGGAAAATAAGTCTCCTGTTATTTTTGGGAGACAATCAAAATTTGTGATTTCAAAAAATAACCGGGAAACGGACCTCTTCAACATGAAGTGGGAACGCTCGCTGATTGGCTGTTCGGATCGCCGTCTCCTCCCAGTGTTGCCCGATGGTACGACGAAATTGTGTTATCCAAGAGGAAAGTTATCAAACAAAAACAGGGGAAACCTAATTTTCCGTAAGTTGCTTTTTCTTCAGTTTTTCGATTTCGATCTTTACTAGTTTTGTGAAATGTTGCATCTGGGGACTATAGATTTCTCGATCTCAGCGCTTCAAGCGGCCATAAATGAACTATTCCAGGTTGACGTCATCCTCCCGGTTTTTTCAAACGTTCATATTTTCTACACTGTTTTGTTTATTCGTAAATTAGGAAGTTCGGGCTGAAAGTTTGCCTTAGTAGGTTTTTCGAGGTGCTGAATCCGATTTTGGTGTCAAAAATAGAAAATTCCGACAAGGTGAAATTCCTCATTGTTCAGAAAGGTCTAAAACGTAAAACTCGAGGGGAAATTTTGATTTTTGAGAATTGTTTTTTTCAACCTTGAAAAGTGAAAACAAAGCTTCCGCTACCTTGGTAGACTCGGAAGCAAAATACAAAATTTGGTGTGGAAAATAAATCTAAATATATTGCAATTTTTCATTTTCTCAACCTCATAAATGGGATTTTCCCGTTCTGGTGAACTCTAAAAAATACTATTACCCTACAAGACCCGACAATATTACCAAAATCATCTAAAATCCCTATTTTCCCCGCCTTTTCCCCCATATCTCCCCCCATGTAAGGGGGATCGGGCTTGCTAGACCAACTAGGCCCCGAATGGAGCGAATGTGTGGAATTGGAGATGTTTTTCGATCAATTGTAGGGGTAATTATTAATAGGACGTTGCGGATTTGCAATCTGCGAACCTTGAAACGTAACACGACAAAGTTTAAGGGGGGGGGGGTACATAAAATGTTTTTTGATGCGATCACAGAGGCCTATTATTATAAACTAGCTGAAAAGCCTACTAAAAGTAGGCAAAACGCTTCTTCCTACTCTCCCCGCATCCCACTCCCTCCGGCTCCTCCCGCCTCCGATTCCCCCCCTCCCGCCCCTCCGACTCGTCCCGCCTCCCAAGACCCCTCCGTGCATACGTACGTACGTACGTACGTACGTACGTACGTACGTACGGTTGGCGTTTTATTATATTAGATAATAAACGAAAAGTAATCGAATTACGATCACTCCATTCCGATTCCTGTGATGGTAATCGGAATGACGATTACTTTTTCCGATCACAAGTAAAGTTTTATCAACTACCACTGCTTGTAATCAGATAAGTAAATGAATTTTCGATTAACATTACAATAATTGGAATATTAATTGCGATCTCTCCTTACAACGCCAAAACTTTTAGGATTTTTTTTCGTGTTTTGACCTTCTGACACTAAAATGAGGCATTTCAGTCAATTTAAAAATTTTTTTTTTCAAAAGAGTAATGCTCAGGAATAACGGTAATCGGGTCTGTTCGTCGAGAAAATGTTTTTAATAAATCAGAGAAGCTAAGGAAAGTTGAAGATTTGAATGGTGTGACGTAGCTAGCCAACTGTCTTTGAAAAAAGTATCCATGCACAGAAACCCTTGGAGGACCTCTTGGATACTACAAAATACTACTCACACACGCGCGCGGCGTAGTCCTTGCCTAGTGTGTGTGCATTTATAGCGGCCCGCCTTTTTCAAACGTGTGATCTCTTTAATTAATTTTTCTACCACATGTTATAGTATCATTGGGCTTAAAGCTGGAGTATATAGGTTTTCAAGGGTGCTGAATCCAAATTTGAGGTCAAAATCCTGAATTTCCGACCCACCGAAATACCTCATTACCCTAACAACTTTAAATTACCGTAAAAATTAATAATAACACCTTTGGGAAGTGCGTCAAATTGTGTCTATTGTAGAGGTTATGGTTGTGACAAGGATTTCACGTTTGCACATGCGCAGCGGCTACTATCAGTTCTGGGTTGATGATTTTCATAGGAGACCATCTAAACGCCAAGCCTCACAATCCCTGAAAATGCCATCAAAATTGGACGAGAATTGTAGAAGTTATGGCTGTGGCAAGGATTTATGACAGACACGGAACCAAAATTGTTCAGGAAGGTCGGAAACGTAAAACGCGAGTAGAAAATTTGATTTTGGAGAACATTTGGCTGGCGATGGGGAAAAACCAGGTAAGTCGTTGTTTGGTGGGAATCGAGATATCGTCACTATAGGCGTTATTTTGTGTCAGCTCCCTTTTGCGAGTCTACCATGCTTCCTATTGGCTGGGGCGTTAGTGATTATTCGGTTAACTCTCATTTCTGTTTCAAGAACAGACCGGAAACTGAGTTTACCTACTTTTTCCCAGTGTACTAAATTGTGCTTAACCAGACAAGTAGGTTTTCTTATGGTGAGTGAGCAGGTAAGTCTGAAATTTGGTTGCTCGTAACGTAAGTATGGAAATTAGACTGCACGTAACCAGGTAACTCGACAATTTAAGAAAAAAAACATTGAATTTACCATTAGGATGTAATTTGAGAGGCAGTTCAAGCTATCATTTCCGTTTTAGGATACTTTCGTGAAAAAATGGCAGGGTCAAGTATCAATTATTGTGGATTCCTGAATTAGGAATAAAATTTGAAACTTTAAAATGCTCTCCTGTGAAATTCAATTTTTTTACTTACCTGCCCAAATGAGACAAAAAAAAAGAATGCAAATCGGTTGGAGAGTACGACCAGGGTAGGGTAGGTGGGGGTAAGAACTACCATGGGGCAAAAGCTACCAGGGCGACTGTTTTGTTGGTAGCCATGCTGTCTCGGTCTCCTAGGTTGTAAGCTTCACACCTAATGTGACCAGTTCGTCAGTGATAACGCATGGAGTTGGGTGATTCACGTGAAGAGAAAATGAGGAAAGTTTGTTTTTGGCAATTTGGATGTAATTTTTTCCTTTCTTGAGATTAGTATTGTGACTAACTGGCTTTGAATATGTATATCATCGAAAGTGCAATTATCAACACATAAGATGAGCTGTTTTTTCTGCCACTGCCGTTCCCCTCGAAGATGCTCATGGACCAGAGAAACAGGTTGATGTGCCGGCCATCTTTTGGGGGAAAAAACTACCACTAGTCATGGGGCAAAAACTTCCATCTCGTCAAGATGGGAAGAGGGGAGGACTAGTTACCCTATTGCAATGTTGAGGTTTAAGAGTTTATGAAGTTTATTTTATTTTATGTCTGACTTAAGCTTTTCTGTTTCACCCTTTAAACGCAATTTTTTCCTAATGTTTTTGTACGAAAAGAGGACAAAATAGTTTTGACTGAGCTACTTTACATAATATTGCAATGTTGAGGTTTAAGAGTTTATGGTGTTCAATTCATTGTATTTTTTTTAAAGGAAATACACCAATGTTTACCGCGATTTCGTGCTCAAAGTATTTATTTTTTTTGGCTCTTTCAACATTTGGGCCAAAAACTACCACAGAAATTCATTGGTAGTTTTTTCCCCATGTCATGGGGCAAAAGCTACCATTTCCACTTTTTCGTAAAAATCTTACTGCTAATAGCACAGTCAACCGTTCGCGCCCAACCTTCCAGCACATGCATCTAGGATCCAGTAGCATCGGATCCTAGCTTTGCCAGATGAATAGCACTCATTCGGGACCCGTGATAGCTTTAAAACTCAAAACTGGTAGTTTTTACCCCCACCCAAGATTTTGTCACATTATACCTAAGAGTAGGTTTTTTTCGGAGATTTGGTTTCAGAATGGACCAAAACAGATTTGTGTGTGGTTATTTTTTCTCTCCGATGAGCTTGTTTTCCTTCACTTCAAGTCTTACTGTGGGACGTCCTAAACATAGGTAAAAACTTGACTCCTTCCATCCATCTGTCTTTCGCACTCCGCCCTGTGGAGTCGATTCACCCTGTTAGATTGAATTGCGATGAAGCAAGCAACAGCATCCTTACTAAAATCAGAGTGCGAGGAGGCAGGAAACCACTAAAATTTAAAAGTAGTGATGTAGTCGTTGTTGAAGTTGGGTTTTCAGGAAACACGAGTCTCAGATAAGATACAATATGAAAATGGCCGATAATTTCAATGCGAATTTTCTTCTGCACACGTCGCTTGCTACATTTCACAGAGACATTAAAAAACAACGTATTTTTAGATTCACTGGAATACCCCATTATACCAGCAGCTTATTGTACGTAATTATTACATTACTATAATACAAAATAAATAACGTTCCTTGGCTCGATCGGGAATGAGGAGAAGAAGGCGAGGATACAGTGAAGGAATAGACAAGGAAAAACTACCAGAAAAACACAGTACTGAGGGTTCAAGGAGCAGAAAATGATCAACAAAGAGGAGAATGATGAAGGAATAAGCGAGGGTTTGTCAAGGGATGGTAAAGTAATGGCCAGGGAACGGTATCCCTACCTTTTTGAAACTTCTTTTTAATACATTTCTACTACTCTACGATCTCTTCATTCTTCAAAAAAATTAACTTCTTATGGGGATCTTGATTTATATGCCCTATATCTTCGGTTTTCTCGTATCTTCCCTCCGATTCTGAAGGTAAAGTTTTTTCTTTTTCATCCCGTAGATATTTTTCTTAATAACCTAAACATTGAAAATAATTTAGTGGCAGAAACCTCCATTTTACGATAATAAAAATGAAGAAAACTTGTGATGGACAAACATGTAAAACGGGTTGTGGGCGTGCTTTGTACATAATGAATGCAAGGGATGGAAAAAATAATGTGATCAATGGTAATGATTTATAATATCTCGAGTGATCAGTGAAAGCAAATTCATGATTTCAAACATCTAGTAAAACATGAGATGGAAATATTACATCAGCTACTAAGAAAAATAAAAATCATGAGGTCCTACATAATGATCATTACCAGAGTTAATATAATTAAAGCTCCAGAAAATGGATTCTAGTAAGAAACTGAATGTTCGAGGCGGGTTATTCAGAGAATGGGGTGCGGACGTACCTGGACCGGGAGTATTTCTTCTTGGATTTATGAACAGATGGTGACCTGGATTCGGATCTCTCTTTCGAGCGAGATCTAGATTGGTAAGTGACGATTTTCCGATCGCCATCCTCAGAGGCATGGCTCGGCTCCCTGCTGTCGCCACGGCCCTGCAATACAAAATGCGTACATAAATTATTTGGGAAACTGATTCTCAATTGGTACATAATATCGTTAAACTTATTGCAGGTAAGGTGTATACTAAGGACCAGTCAAGAAACAAATATATAGGTATGTTTTTTCAATGATACGATTTATCAAATTAATTTCAATAACATAACATCTGAGCACATAAGGAGCACATTCAGTTAATTTACTTTCAAAATGTAATTTTGAACAGTTTATAGAGTCAAAAACGCTGCAAATCATTACACAAAGGTTTATTATTTTCCTATATAGATCACTCGGATACAAACAACACGGCTTTGCCACTGTTACCACCAACCAACATGAAGAAAAACATCGATCTCATTTCGGTCTTTTATCGGCTTTTTTTATAAAGATTTTTTTGAGTTAGGGCGTTTTCCAAATTTCAAACCTTATTTTTCAAACCTTAAGAAAATTGGTTGACAATACATACAGAATTTGCTGAAGCTAGGAAAAAACTCCGTCATGAAATAAACAAAAGTAAAGCGGACTGTTGGCAAAAAATCATCGATGAAATAAATGTGGACACATGGGGTCGTGGCTACAAAATAGTGACAGGAAAATTTCAGGCACGAGATGGAACGAGCCTCATGAATGAGGAAGTCATGGAGACCATTGTAAATGGTCTCTTTCCAACTCATCCTCCCAGAAACACAGATTCTAGAAGTATGAGAAAAACAGACACCCTTGTTCACAGTTGACGAATTAAAAAAAGCGGTTGGAGCATTGAAAAACAAAAAAGCGCCTGGACCTGACGGCATACCGTCAGAGGTACTAAAAATAGTCACTGAAATCTGCCCACAGCTGCTCCTGAGGATGTATAATGCATGCCTTGGTGCTGGGGTCTTTAGCAAGCGATGGAAGGCTGCTCGCCTGGTCCTCTTAGATAAGGGTAAAGGGGACCCAAGCCTGCCGTCATCCTGGAGACCACTATGTATGCTGGACACAGCTGGAAATGGTTTCGAGAAACTACTTCTGCTTCGACTACTGCCTGCAATAGAGCATGAAGGGGATCTATCACCTAGACAGTATGGTTTCCGAAAGGGTCGCTCTACTGTCCATGCACTAACAGATGTAGTAACTGCAGTAAGAAAATCAGAGGAAGGCAGTAGGCATTCAAGAAACCTTGCACTACTGGTGACCCTCGACGTAAAAAATGCCTTCAACTCTTCAAGATGGACTGATATGATGGAGGCCCTGAGCAATACTTTCAAGGTCCCGTCTTACCTATTGGCAGTGATGGACAGTTACCTTAAGAACAGAACACTAACATATGAGACTGCTCAAGGGGTACGAACGAAAGAGATCACATCAGGAGCGGCTCAAGGATCAGTGTTGGGTCCTTAACTGTGGAATGCATCTTATGATGGTGTCCTGCGATTGGAAATGCCTGAGGACTGTTTCCTTGTTGGATATGCTGATGATGTGGCAGCAGTAGTACTCGTAAGGACAATGGATTCAGCCCAAGCCAAGTTGGAGCAGATCATGACACGAGTAACGGAGTGGATGGAAGAACATAGCCTGGCACTAGCTACATCGAAAACAGAGGTAGTCATCTTCACCCATAAGCGCATACCTACCATCATCCCAATGCGGATCGGAAACACTGAAATAACAACTAAACCAGCAGCCAGATATCTAGGAGTCATGTTGGACACAAAAATCACTTTTGGTGAACATTTAAAAAGGACTGCAGACAGGGCTGCACAAAAATCGGCAGCTCTTTGTCACCTTATGAGAAACATAAATGGCCCTAGACCATGCAAGAGACGCTTGATGATGACAGTGGTGGAGTCAATTCTCTTGTATGGAGCGGAGGTGTGGGCGTATCTCCGACAGAGACTGATAGCTGTGCAGCGAAGAGGAGCTCTACGAATCGCCTGTGCTTACCGAACAGTGTCAGAACCCGCCATCTTTGTCCTTACCAGTGTCATACCAATTCAGTTGATGGCTTCAGAGAAAAAGAATTTTCGACAGAAGGGATGAAGGAGACAGGTCCCGCATAGCCAAGGAGGAAAGAGATTGCACGATGGTAAGCTGGCAAGAGATATGGACAAGAGAATATAGAGGACGGTGGACCGCACGGCTAGTGCCAAACATCCAGAAATGGACAGACAGGAAGCATGGAGAATTAAACTTTTTCCTCACACAATTCTTCACAGGACATGGACTGTTTTATGCTTATCTACATAAAATGGGAAAGGTAACTGTCCGAACATGTCCGCACTGCCAGAAGAGAGAAGATGATGATGCGCTTCACACCTTTTTCAAATGCAACAAATGGGCGGCTGAAAGAAGCCATGCTGCTATCAGAGCTGGGATTAACTCCCCAAATTTCAACACCAGAAGCTGTCGTCAGCAAGATGCTGGAAGGTGAGAGGAGCTGGAGTCTTGTGGCAGCGTACGCAGAGACTATCCTGACAAGGAAGACATTGTTAGACCGAGAGAGACAGAGAAGGGATCACCTGGTCCGACCCGCCATCCAGAACTAATGAAGTGCCCCAGGACTCAGCCTGAAGTAATGTGTTAAACAGTCCCAGGCTGAGCATCCAACGTGGGAGAAAAGGAGGTGTTTTTTTAGTGGGTTTGAATCCCACATAACCTTAAAGTCGCGGATCCTTCAAGGTATCTTACGAGATCAAACTCCACCTGTGGATCTTAAAGATTTTCTCACCTGCCTGCCGAAAAAAAAAACCTTATTTTTCAACCCTTAGAAGTGACCTACATCAACCAAAATCTTCGGGACAACTAGACCCCAAATGGAGCCTGTAAACCAAATTTCATCAAATCGGTCAATGCTAACTGAGGAAAGTGCAGCGTACGGTGGACGGACGGCCAAATTTTTATTCGATTTTTGGATTTTACGTACCTTGAAACGTAAACCAACAAATTTTGAGGGGGGTTAAACATTTGTTTCTCTTGGTCGATTCCAAAGATTTATCACTGAGAACAATAAACCAAAATAGATGGCGCAGAAAAGCGCCTTGTTTTCTGAAACATAGCAGCATTTCAGGTAGCTAAGAGAAATTGACAGTAAAATGGTTTCTAACTAGAGATGGGTCGCTTATTAAAGATCCGGCTCTTCGAGCCGGCTCTTTCAGAAGAGCGAGTGAACCACGGGTCAGAAAAAATGAACCGCGGCTCTTCGGATCTTTTGAGCTCAGTGCTGGTAGTGTTCGGCGAAGATCGGTTCTTCAAAAGAGCGAGTGAACTGCGGATCAGTAAAAATGACAAATGAATCGCGGATCTTCGATCTTCGGATCTCTTGAGATCCAGTAAAATGAATGAACGGCGGCTCTTCGTTCTTCGGTTCTTTTGAGATCGGCAGTGTTCGGGAAAATTAGGGCCTCCTTTTCGTCAGCTCACTGTTGCCAACCCGTACGATAATTCCGAGGGAAAATACGATATAAGTCGATCAAACAATACAATTTTGCGGAGTTGTATCGTATCACCACATGCATTATTGTATTTTTGGTTTGATTTGGTCTGATTCTTTCCGTTGTTTTTCCCCCTGTTTGATTTTTACATCGTGATTTTTTGTGAGGAGCTTTCTGATACAAGTTCAAAAGGCAAGCAAAAGCACATCCTTATCTTACCATTATTATCAATATTGAAGCTTACGTACTTATTGGTTCGTTTATTCTCTTTCAACTTGGTTACCTTAATTTTCTTTGTTGAATAACATGACATAACATCAAAATGTTATATTATGAAAATGTTATACCTACTAAGACATTTTTTTTAAATTGAGGTTTGTCATTAGAGGCATAAAAAAATGCAGATTTCATCTAAGTAAATATTGTACCAAAAAACTGTATTTTCAAGTCTTACTTATTCATTGCTTTAATCGTGTTCATTGATTAATTTTCGTTGATTTTTGAAGGATTTGTTGAGCATCTTTATTGAACAGCAGCGCTTTTTGGGTTATTATTTTCAATAATGAACCATTGGAATCGAACAACAGAGAAATTAATCCTTCCCGCCTTCAAAATTTCATGGCTTAGGATTCAAGGTAGAGTAGAATCCAATAATCGAATAAACATTTCCGGGCAGAACTAAAATAAACCGTTGTGTAACAATTTGTAGCGTTTTTCATCGTATTTTCATCTCTACAATAAATACGAGCTCAAAAGAGCCACTGATCCGTCGAAAAGATCCGGATCTTTTGAATGAGCGGAGCGCTCAGAGCCGTTCTTCTTGGTGAACCGTTTTGCCCATCTCTATTTCTAACTATCTTTGAATTTGGGCCGATGAGATTCAAGAAGTACAGAACGAGACTGCTGTAGGTTCAGAAAAGAGGAAGTGAATAGCAAGCACCTAACCGAACCAGCTGTACTTGTGATAGCTAGTGTGATTCCCATCGACCAACTGGCCTTGGAACGAAAGCGAATACATGTACATATATGAGAGGCGGGATGATGAAGGAAAATCCCATGTGAAGCGAGGAACCAAAATATTTTTCAGGAAGGTGGATACGCGAGTGGATGTTTTGATCCTGAAAGGCACTTTTTTCAATCCTTGAAAAGCAAAAACAACGCTTCCACTACCATGGTAGACTCGGAAGTAAACTTATGAATGAGGAATTTCACCGAATTCTGTTTGCATTTTTCCTGAATAGTTAATGGTGTGGGATAGATGAAAATCGGGCTGATTTCGGATAACAAGTCTCCTGTTATTTTTGGGAGACAATCAAAATTTTTGATTTCAAAACTAACCGGGAAAACGGACGTGAAGCGGGAACGCTCGCTGATTGGGCTGTTTGGATCGCCGTCTCCTCCCAGTGTTGCCCCATGGAAGAAGATAGGAGGAAAGCTCACTTCAATGGGCCGATGCGTGCGCTTTTTTCGTTTATCGCGACAGTAGTGTTCTCTTTAGGTGGTGAACAGAGTTAAGAAGTACTATTCACGGTCACTAGAGCTCGTAACGCTTCCCCTCCCCCCAGCCCTGATAACAGTTACTCCAACGTACTTTTCAGATGTGTTTTTCATAGCTAACGTACGTTTTCTCGTCTTTCTGTTTGATAGTGGTTCGTCTCCAAGTTTAATTTTCTCGTCTTTCTATTCATCTACAGTGGTTCGTCTCTAGTTTGCATTTCACTTATTCAAAACATGAAGTAGTGTTGGTAGATGTCGATTCCGATAACTTGAGACTATCAGTAGGTACGCCTCAGCAGAAATGCAGTGATAAGAGTGGTGCAGATGATAGATGATGATATTGTAGTGTAACTACAGCCCCTGGATATAATTTCTTGTAGGAATTTAGTTGTTATATTGAAAAAGTTGTTGTGTTTTTGATATGAAAAGAAATTACACTTGTCATATTTGGCGCCATATCAGTCGTTTTCTAGCACAATATTTTTGTTTTTCATTTTATGGTAGGTATGTACATGCCTGCCGTTACTCCTTTTCTCCTGGTATCTTATTTCTATAACTATTACGATAGTTATAGAGGACAGAGCGTCCAAAATCTTACTCCACAAGTAATATGATGAAGTGCAATTTTAAAAAACCCGCGGGAATGAGCAGGAGGGACGAAGCTGCGCTCTAGCGACTAAGTGGTATACTGTCGGAGGACTAAGTTTTTCTTCGCCACCTAAAGGTTGCACTAAAAGCGGGGGGCGATTTTTCGTCACGTTTTTTAACGTTGACTGAGCTTTCCTCCTATCTTCTTCCATGGTTGCCCATTGTGACGACGAAATCGTGTTTTCTAAGAGAAAAGTCATCAAACAAAAACAGGGGAAACCTAATTTTCCCCATCTTGCTTTTTCTATTTTTTTTCTTCAGTTTTTCGATTTCGAAATTTACAGTTTCGTGAAATTTTGCATCTGGGGACTATAAATTTCTCGATCTCAGCGCTTCAAGCGGCCATAAATGAACTATTCCAGCATGACGTCATCCTCCCAGTTTTTTTTAAACATTCGTATTTTTCTACACTGTTTTGCTTATTCGTAAATTAGGAAGTTCGGGCTGAAAGTTTGCCTTAGGGGTTTTTTCGAGGTGCTGAATCCGATTTTGGGGTCAAAAATAGGAAATTCCGACATGGTGAAATTCCTCATTTACAGTCATTTAAACACTCGAAGTTGAGAGACTATAAAAGTTGTAAAAAAGTTGATACTCGGTTTTCTGCAGACAATTTGTAACTGCTTGTCAGGGGCGGCTACTGATTGGAGCATAGGCGCATGCGCACCCCCAGCCAATTAAAAAAGAAAAAAAATTCAAAGTTTGTTCCTCTGCTTTTGAAGAGTAAGGGGGCTAGGACAGAAGACTCGATCGTAGGTACTGTACTAGTTGAATCTACGCGCGAAAACTGTGGCGGGAGCCCCCTCTTTTCTGACCAATCACACCCGTTTGGAGCATCACCTTTCCTCTGCACAGTTTCTGGGGAAAGTGACGTCATCTTGACATCTTTCGAGGGAGGCAGGCACGTGAGATTGACCAATCAGAGAGCAGGACATTTTCTCGTCTTGTGTAGAATTGGTTCGTTGCTCCCCCGTCAGAGAGCTCTGCAATCCGAATTTCCTTATAGAGAAATAAGTAAACAAACAAACCTGATGAGGGAATTCCGTTTTACGTTTTTGGTTTACTACCGTTTCGGTACACACCGTACGTACCGAGTGTTGTATGTAAGATGAGTAGTTTACATTAAAGTAAAGTAAACTATTTGCGTTTGTCGATTGTGGAAAAGTGCGACATTTGAGAAACTGGCAGCCCCTTGCTGTCTCTACCTGGACTCCAGCAGACGTTGAAATTTAAAAACCGTGCAGATTCGTACCGTAAGTTTTGATGTCGACTATTATAAGAAGGTAGATTGGCTTTGTGGGTGTGAAGTGACTAACTGACAATTTCGCCTACTTTGTTCTCGTACCAACCGAAATGAGGCTTGAGTTAAAGACGGCGTAGGTAAGTGATCTCCCATTTAGCCGAAAAATTGAATTGGCTGTCTCCCATAAGAATGCTCTGGTAGATTTGCGTAAAGTGTGTCGTCAAAATATAATGCAACAACTCGACAGTGCACATCGTCATAAGATCGAAAAATAGGTAAATTTTTTATCCCGAATCATTGATTGTACCTATCAAGTTCTGTGGTGTTTTCGAGCTAGCCGTGCGTGGGCATGATGAGAAGGAAGATTCTTCGAATCTCGGAGTTTTCAAGGGGCTCGTTAATTTTTCTTCCGAATTGGACGATGTTTTGAATCGTCACGGGCAAATATACATTTCAGTTATTGCAATTAGATGGATGAATTTCTTGGGTTTAAACCTTTGATGATTAAACCTTAGATTTCAGAATTTCTGTTAACCACTAGAGAACATGTTTCGTGTCTATTGCACCTACGTATTTAGTACCGTTTGCAATTTTAAGATGAAAAAGTTACAAAGATTTATCCCATTTGCATATCGTTGAAATTTCTATTTGGCAGAGAAAATCACCTATTCTGTCCCTTCTCGATAGCCTCTCCTGATCTCTGTGCACCCCCTGAGTTTCGGGGCAGGAACCGCCACTGCTGCTTGTCAAACGCAACATGAATGTCTTCATTTCGAAAATTTCCCCCTATCAGCTGGTTCTTCGGGGTTGGGTCTGATGAATTGCAACGATTCGATGTCAGGTAAGACTACTTCATACCATCCAGTGAAACGATACGGTGAGCTCTGGGATATGATAAACGTAGGTAACATGTTTGTTGTAGCCTCTGGTTTACCGATTTCTGTTCCACCAAGAGCATTCCAGTTGTGCAGGGTTCCCATGCTATGCAACTTAGCAACCCTGTGCTACGTTACAAACATTAAAAACTCATATCTGGAGTCTCTCAGTAAGATCAGATCCTACATAGGTCTTAAGTATGTACTTAAATGAATATCTTTCGATAGGTATTAGGCACGTAATGGAGAGACCTTCCGTGTCCCATCATGATGGGGAAACGAAACGTCAATCTGCTATCACCCTAGCTCGTAAACTTTCAGAGATCAAAATTAGTATCATGTTTAGTGGCAAGATGGCTCACGAAGCGTCAATCAATACAAGCCAAGGACTGAAATTTTGACATTTTGATAAAACTGAACCCAACTTCAGCCAGGAGATGTTTACAATGTCACGACTGCGAATACTTATAGAAGTATCAAATAGGTTTCCAATGAGTAGATTGGAAGAAATATTCAAGTATAAAAAAATGCTCGAGTGATGGAAGCATCTTGGGGAATAAACGATGGTAACTTACATCTCTGTGGTCAGATTCCTCACGGTCACTCATTACAGCGGTTTTGTCTAAGGAACAATCCTTTAGAACTGCACAAAAGAGATCCCAATCAAATTTCCAATTATTTTGGCACAACTTTTATGAATGAAAGACGCTCGGTAAACACACAATAAAGTGGAATTCCGAGTGAGAATAGAAGGATGAAATAGATAGAAACAGGTAATTAGGAGGAAGCGATCAGATTCCGGAAGAATATTCGGCGATGGTCGACTGCA
This sequence comes from Apolygus lucorum, assembly GCA_009739505.2. NCBI lineage: Eukaryota > Metazoa > Arthropoda > Insecta > Hemiptera > Miridae > Apolygus > Apolygus lucorum. The sequence goes on from CM019180.2 coordinate 64,644,073, forward strand.
GTGTTGCCAGGTGGGGAAACTAATTTTTCTTCCATGATGGATGTTGGTTTCGTTCCTACTTCCATGGTTGTATTAAATTCCTACTTCCATGGATACAATTTGGGCATGGATAGTTTACCTAGTAGTCTAGGGTCGTTTATGCATGCGCAGAGGCTACTAAGCTACCGCGATGATCTTCATAGGGGACCATCTACACACCAACTCGCACAATCCCTGAAAATATCATCAATATCGGACAGTAACGATGTATGTTTTTTTTGCGTTTCAAGGATTTGTGGATACAAAGAGCAACTAACTGCAATAGGTTGTTGCAATTTCAGCTTTGTAAATCCAAAATAATTTCAGGCTTAATAAATAACTCAGAAATTAGAATATTTTCAATAAAACATATATATTTGTGGGGCTTAACCTTTATTTTCCTGCTTGTTCAATAAAAAAAAAAGTTTTCTGATTTTTTAAAATTCAATTTAGATGAGAAAAGTGGACAAATCTACAAAGTGGCAACACTGGGATCAACCCCCTTCTAGAGATGTCAGATTCTTCAATGAATCAATTTAAATCGTATAGCTCTTTTAGAAAATAATCTAATCAAATCGTATATCAATTTTATTCATAAGTATCGATTTTTTCAAGCAAAGGTCTTATTTAAGGCTAAAGGGGACGACAGTTGTGCGAGTGAGAGGGAGAATACCAAACTTTAATCTGGCTGATCTCTTCAACCGATTTTCATTTTTCAATGCATTATGAATTTGTCTCGACGTGACTAAACGCGCTGTCATGCGAAAAATTCAAAAAAATTCACCAAAAAAAAGTTGACCTTTTTAGGACGTCCCACAGTAAGTCTTGGGCGTCCTTATGCGATCGATCTGGGGTGAAGTTGGACAACACTCAACAGAAAAAAAATAACCACACAGTAATCCGTTTTAGACCATTCTGAATCCAAATCCGCGAAAAAAACCATAGGTGTATGTCTGTGTGATGTGTATGTGTGTGTAATACCTAGTTTTCCTAGCAATGGCCGATGGATTATCTTTGAAATGAAAACTGATATTACAAAGACCTTGCGCTTATGGACTAGTATGGTCTCTAGTGCACTTACCGTGTTTCGGATCAATGGGTTGCAGTTGGTAGCAGAAGGCGTCAATGTTCGTTGACTAGGTGATTCCCTTTGGAAACACCGAAAAACAATATTCTTCGTCTGAAGTTAACCAGGTAAGTATGATTTGACTCTTTATTGCGTTATTGTGTATAATTTGCTTTGTTGATCAACGTTAACTCTTTTCCTTTGTTTCAGGTTCTTCAAGACTCAGGTAAGTGAATTTATGTTCTGCAATCTATGAGTGACTCTACTTTTACTTCAATCAAGGTAAGTTATTCAGGTAAGTATTTTATTAATAAACGTAATTTCTGATCCTATTACGCTCCAGGAAACTGCTCAGGTAAGTATTCAAAAGTCAGAACGCCAGTTCAGGAACAAAAGGTAAAAATCTCTATTTAAACGAAAATACTTTGAACATTCAATAAATGGCAAAAAAAGCAACTTAATCTTAATGACTTTAACTTCAGATTTGTCAAGGTAAGTAATTAAAGATAGGTCCCTGATGGGGTTAACCTATATCTGTCCACGTGGTGGGTTGTTACCAAACACCACGAGATCGATAACAAGAACACCGTGTTAAGAAACACCACGAGATCGAGAACATCAACTAAAGTCCCTTTTGGACATCAAAATACAAGAAAATTTATACCTAGGAGGAACTCCAAAGAAACAATTAATGCAAAATGAAAGTAAGGTTACCGGTTTTGACTATTATGAGAGAGAGAGTTCGTGGGGATGGTCCGGGTGGAATGCGGCGGTCGTCCAGAATCTTCGTGGAGTACTTGGGAGGGCGCAATTGTACACCAATGTATCCAGGCTCGAGGATCTGGTTGCGGATTATCAAACTGTGACTCTAAATTGACTTCACTGTCATAAAAACTGTTCTTCACTATCTGCTGCCTCACAGCTTGCTAACACTATCTCTGACTTGTGGGTGAGCGCTCGATCAAGACACGACTGAGGTCTGCAAGATGGCGTTGCCCCCAGCCGTGTCCTCCCCACGCGACCTTCCCCCACCTCGCTACTTTTCTGCACTAGCCTGGGTGGTGCTGCCGCCTGGTAGCGGTCGCGGTCCCTCTACTTCCATGTGGTCCTCTGTGCGTGGAAGGCTCCTCTTTAGGATTAATTTCGGGATGGATTTGGTGGAGCTCTGTGGTGATGGCCCACCACATGTGTGACAAAATCTTGTGTCGTCTGCACAGGCCTTAGTTCTCAACCGATTTTCGTGGTTCTTTTTTTGTTCGGCGCAGAAAACTATCTAGTTGTGCACTAAATTGCCGGAATTTCGGATTTTACCTTTTAAGGGGGGGAAAGGGGGGGTTAATCCTCAAAAAACGTGCGTTTTTGGGCATAATCTTGTGTCGTCTGCACAGGCCTTAAATCTCAACCGATTTTCGTGGTTCTTTTCTTGTTCGACGCGGAAAACTATCTAGTTGTGCACTACGGCGCCGGAATTTCGAATTTTACCTTTTAAGGGGGGGAAAGGGGGGGTTAATGCTCAAAAAACGTGCGTTTTTGGGCATAATCTTGTGTCGTCTGCACAGGCCTTAAATCTCAACCGATTTTCGTGGTTCTTTTTTTGTTCGGCGCAGAAAACTATTTAGTTGTGCACTAAATTGCCGGGATTTCGAATTTTGCCTTTTAAGGGGGGAAGGGGGGTTAATGTTAATGTTGTAAACTCTGCCCAGGCCTCAATTTCCAACCGATTTGCGTGTTTCTTTCTTTGTGTTGTGTCTAGTCCACCGGCAGCCCAACCCCATGACAGCAGATGAGCAGGGACGGGTTCGTGGAGAATTTTCATTGGTCAATTGTGACACCGTATTATATTATAATTTTCGTTGAATAAAGGACTTCCGTTTGTGATCTCGATTCGACAAGGTAATTTTTTATTTATTCCTAGTTTTCCGAATTTCATTATTATTCCGTGCTACAAGAGAGAGTAGGCGGCTAGGAATCTCGGATCGAGTGATCAGTCACAACATTTGGCATCCCGAGTACAAGTACCCACGACCATGGCAACGGCTTCTGTAGAAAGGACTGTTCGGCGGCGGATGTTGACGATCCTGTGCAAGAATTTTGAAGAGAAGAGCAGGGATGACTTCGACATCGACGAGCTGACCACAGCTTACACGCAGGTGGAGACGGAGGCGCAGCGAGTCTTCGATCTCGACGAGAAGGTGCAGAGGCAGTTGTTGGAGGCAGAGACGTCCGAGGACGTACTGATGGAAGAATTTACCAGAGTTCAAGAGTATAGAGGTAAACTGTATCTAGTCCAAGCTAAGTATGACCGTCTCACTAAGCAGCAGAATGAAGACGCACGTAGTCATGCAAGTAAATCCTGTTCCGTGCAAACTTCTATGAGAGATGACGTGTCGAATAGTAAGAGAAAATTTTGTATGCCTAAAATGGATCCTATTAGGTATGATGGGTCTCTCATGGGATGGATTGGATTTTGGGGGCAATTTCGTAAGATTCATGAAGATAAGGAGTACGATGATGACGATAAGTTTCAGATTCTGCTTTTATATACTGTTCCCGGATCCAAAGCGCGGAAAATTGTAGAAAGTTTTCCTCCCTCAGGAGAGAATTACAGCAAAGCCTTAGAGCATTTAAAGAGTAGGTGTGCAAAGGAAGAGCACTTGGTAGAAGCTTACGTAAGAGAACTTCTTAGGTTGATAATTAGTCAAGTTCAACAAGCTAATGTTCCTCTTTCCTCTTTGTACGACAGCCTACAAACGCAGCTTAGGGCATTGGAGACTCTCGGCGTCACAAAAGACAAGTATGCTGCGATGCTGTTTCCGTTGGTGGAATCATGTCTTCCAGTCGACATCCTCAGAGCCTGGGGACGACATCGGTCTTTGTCTTCGGAGGCGACATCGTCAACTGGCACGGACCTGGAGGCACTGATGCAGTTCATCAAAGCAGAAGTGGAGAGCGACGAGAGGATTCAGCTGGCGACGAGCTTCACCCTTGGAGAGTATAAGGAAAAACCCATAAGTAAGGCGAATAAGCTAGATAAATTTAAGGAGCCCAAAGTTGAAGAATCACCTACAGCAGCTAACATTTTAAGTCTAGATGATAAGAGCTCGTATAGGACATCATGCATTTTTTGTGATAACGAGCATCAAAGTCAAGATTGTTTGAAAGCGCAGTCATGGCCTCTATCTGAGCGTAAAGACCTGGTTACTAGGAAGAGGGCTTGTTTCTGTTGCTTAAGGAAAAATCATCGAGCGCAGGATTGCCGGGCTAGAGTCAAATGCGTAGTTTGTTCAAGAAAGCACTATCCGATACTATGCCCCGGAAAAGTAGATCAAAAGGGTGGTCAAGAGGAAAAAAACGCGAGTCTTGCAGTTGCAAACAATACGCCTAACCCGATACTTTTGCAGACGTTGCTAGTAAAGATCAAAAGTAGAGGGGGGATGGCTACAGCGAGAGTTTTGCTCGACTCAGGATCGCAACGATCGTACATCCTATCAAGTTTAGTACAGGAACTAGGACTCAAGAAAGTAGGCGATGAGGTTCTCACGCACAATCTCTTTGGCGGTCTAGAGGCGACGAGAGTCAATCATGGGCTCTACAAACTCGCGATTTCCGATTTGGGAAGCAACCATAAGCTAGACGTTCGTTTGCTAGACCAAAATAAGATCTGTAGCTCAGTACCTAGATTGACGGACATGTCTTTCTTGTCTGAACTAAAACGCAAAGGGATTGAGCTGTCGGATGTGGGACCTAACGCGCCGAAGGTAGGTATTCTCCTAGGAGTTGACGTCATTGGGGAGATTTTGACCGGGCAAATTGAGAGAACAGAAACCGGACTAGTACTTCAAAAAACCCTGCTAGGTTGGACAGCCTTCGGCGAGTCTCCGAATTTCATTCACTCGGATTTTTGTCTTGCGAATCTGTCAGTATCCGATATGTGGGAGCTGGACACTATTGGAATTAGAGAATCGGGCGAATGCAAGATTCAGTCGTCGGGCGAAGTTTTAGCAGAATTCGAGAAGTCAGTTCGCGTTAATTACGAGGGGCGATATGAAGTCAAATTACCTTGGAAGATAGGAAACGCAAGAATTCAGAGTAACTTCGGCATCGCGAAATCAAGACTCATAAGTACCACAAACCGATTGATCAAGCTAGGGAAATACGAAGAGGACGAACGCGTTTTTGGAGAATGGTTAGCTGAGGGCATAATAGAAGAAGTCGCAGATTCAATGGTCGCGTTGATGTGGATTCTTAAGAACGATCGTTGGAACCCATTTGTGAGAAATCGGGTTAAAGAAATTCGCGAACTCAGTAATTCATCGTATTGGAGGCATGTACCCGGCGAATTAAACCCCGCGGACCTCCCCTCTCGTGGATGCAACGGCAAAACATTATTTCTTTCGCGTTGGTGGGAGGGTCCGGCCTGGCTGAAAGAAAAACCGGAAGCATGGCCAAACTCGTCGGTAATTTTTGATACCAATGAAGCTAATAACGAAAAATCGATATCAGCAGTAGTATGTACCATCGTGAACGAACAAAATAACGATCGGTTAGAGCGAATTTATAATCACTTTTCCAAATTTTCTCAAATTGTGCGCACTATGGCATGGATTAAACGGTTTATTGACGCATGTAGGAGGAAACAAACTGGGAAACTCGACACTGCTGTAGAAACACTAGTTGCAATAAAACATAAAAATGAGAACATCCGAATATTAAACAGTAAAACTAAGTTGAATAAAGATGATAAGAAAATAGGATCTATAAATGGGATAACAAAAGAAGAATACCTAGAATCAGAATTACAACTAATAGCATACGTACAAAATGGAGAACTATCCGGCAAAAATAAGAATAGGGTCAAGAAATTGAACATTTCAAGAGGAAAAGATGGTTTACTTCGAGTCAAGACCAAATTAATGATAACCGAAGATGAGGATCCATCAAATTTTCCGATTGTGTTGCCCTATAACCATAAATTTGTCACGCACATGATAGAAGAAAAGCATAGGATATTGAAAGAACTGACAAGGCGAAATCTGGGCAAGGCGGTCTTACGTTACGAGGAACTCTTAACCATAGTTTGTGAATTTGAAGGGCTTATCAACTCACGGCCCATGACTTATGTTTCAGAGAACCCGGAAGAGCCGCAACCGATCACGCCTTTGCAGTTCATCCAGGACATTGACGTCGATGAGGTCCCAGACTTGGACGACATCGACTCTAGGAGGTTGGGGTCCAGGCTCCGATGGCGCTTCCAGAGTCGCCACTGTGAAAACTGCGGCAGGGACCTTCACGAGACCGTTACAGCGATTGTACTCCATCGAGATATCGACCTCGGAGGAAGAAGAGATGTCTCGCAGTATTCAACAGCAGGAGTCAACCCGGCAACCAGTCACCACCAGATCTGGACGCCAGGTCATACCCCCGAGCAGATTCCTGGCCTGCTTTTCCGGCTCGGAGGATGTTGTGTCTAGTCCACCGGCAGCCCAACCCCATGACAGCAGATGAGCAGGGACGGGTTCGTGGAGAATTTTCATTGGTCAATTGTGACACCGTATTATATTATAATTTTCGTTGAATAAAAGGACTTCGGTTTGTGATCTCGATTCGACAAGGTGATTTTTTATTTATTTCTAGTTGTCCGATTTTCATTATTATTTCGTGCAAAAAGAGAAAGTAGGCGGCTAGGAATCTCGGATCGAGTGATCAGTCACAACACTTTGTTTCACTCAAATAACTTCCAAGTTGTACATGATTTCACCAGAATACCGAAATTCGCAAGGGGAGGAGGCGAGTAAGGGGGTAATATTTACAAAATATCCGATTTTTCAATATTTGGTTTCTTTTACTTCTTACTAACTGTCCCCAAGCTTTGAAATTGAGGAAAAATTCTCATACCTTAGGATTTGCATGAATTATTCTCTGTCCCACCAAGGAACTAAAAGTGGTGCCACCATGGTGCCAGGGCACCAAAACCGCATATTTCTTGGGTTTTTGGTGTTTCACCTTGAATACAGATGTGAAATTTGACGGACTGCCTACTAAACCTAATAGATGAAAGTTCAATGTTACGACGTATTTCCGCTTTGGTGCCAGACTGGCACATTGGTGGTGGTAAGTAGGGTGGGGGTGAACTCGAATTTGCATGTTGGGTATCGTAGATCATGGATTTTAAAATGTTAAAATGGAGGGGGGGGGGTCTCTATTTCTTAAAATCTTAGGGGGGGGGGGGGGTCTCTATTTCTTAAAATCTTAGGGGGGGTCTCTATTTCTTCCCTAAAGTAACAAATAAATTACATCGAGTGAAACAGTTTTATCGCTTAACAACTGTTTGAACTGATCTAATGGGACGTCCCCAGGAATGCAATGCATTACTAAACAATATGTTTCTATTCCACCATGTTCTTTTCTTCCTTGTAGAATTTTCCCTGTCTAAGTGATTAAAACTAGTGAATTTAATAGTTTTTGGTTATTATTCAAACACCCTGCTACACAACCCCTCTGAAATATTTCAATTAAGAACTTCGTAAAACTTGTGAGAGTAGTAAGTTTTACATGAGTTAAAAACATTGTGTGTAATAAAAAAAGTATTTATTTGGAATCAATGTCAATACAAAACTGCTCCTATATCACTATAAGTAACTACTAATTTGAATATGTTGAATAATCAGATCGTAGTACCCTAAAGTAAATGGAAAACCAACATGTGGGTTCAAATGTTCAAGATCCAGCACACTGTTGCCTTGGAAAATTATACTACAGGCATCATCTAATCGGTCGTCTCATCGTCACTACTCAAATCGATCGTAAAAATAGCTGGAGATGCTTTTCTAGCTTGTTCATTACAATCTTGAGGGGTGCTATTTCCTTCAGAATTGGCCGCTGTATTGAATTTCGGGAGAGAATCGTTAAAAAATTTCCTCAACTTCGATAAAAGGATGTCACCCGAATTTTCTTCTTGTCCAACTGTAAACGAACGGAATTTCCTCTCTGCAGTGTCCGTGGGATCTGTCCTCCTTCTCAGATGACTTCTTGTCACTCTGCACTCCAAAGGGGATTCCTTTTCTGCTCTGCTACGCTTGGTATTCGCATCGATCGATACACTGTCTCCATCACTTCTACCAGACTCCTTAATTTCGTAAATTTTGGCTTCAGTAGGGACGTTTTGGATTGATCTTGTGTTCACACATGATGTGATCTTTTCCACCTTTGAACGCGATCCAGTTACAATCTGCCCTTCATTAGGCAATGAATTTCTAATTCGTGCCGCGTTTTTGTCATTCCGATGAGCATAATCTCTTTCAACAGGACAGTCTGCACAAATTGTATGCATTGAGGTACCTGAAGCCGAAGCGTATTCATTGATCGGTGAACGTAATTCCTCTCTGCTCGAAATTCTATTTTCTTGTGCCATGTTCTTTTCATTTCCTGTTGAATGCAGATTGAAATTTTGGTTTGCATAATGATTCAAATTTTCTCCCATCAGAAAAAGTTGGTACATCTGATTGAATTGCACGATGGGCCAAGATGGTTTACATTCGGGTGAAAATATTTCCCTTGGGTTGGAGTGAAGTTGTAAATTGCCACATTGAAAAGAGTATGCAAGATATTTGGTTTCCAAAGAATCCATTTCATCATTAAGATTCCAAGAAGAAGCAGACTGCATTCCCAAACATCGACGTTTGGCATGTAAGTTGGCCATGGAGATCGCGTGACCAGACATTTGGAGACCCATCGATGAAGCAAATCCAGATATCGAAGGCTTTATTATTGGATGATGTTTTGGTGCAGAATCTGGACACAAGTTGGAGGTATTCAGCATACCGGGAACCCCTTCCCCTTGAGGTAATCGATCGTCATCCATTATGGCATACTTTTTGTTTTCTCGTTTCTCATGATTGTCTTCAGTCTCTTCAGTTAAATGTTTCGGTGGAACATGCATGTCTAATATGTGTTTCTCTACTTCACGTTCTTCAGGGCACTTGAAAGAACAATAAAAGCACGAATAAGAGTCTCCCACTACACTCTTAGAGTTACCATCTTGTTTCAGTTCGTCCATTTTCTTAACACTTCGTGTTCTAACTCGCGTGTAGTGAGTTACCATGTGTTCTCTCAGTTCTTCAGTTTTTCCGAATTTTTTAGAACAAACGTGACATATCACCATTTCTTTTATAGTATGAGTGAGCAGGTGTTGTGAAAATTCAATGGCAGATTTGGACTCGAAATTACAAGTCGAGCATTTGAATTGCTGCGTGCTGTGGATCCTTCCGTGTCCTCTAAGCTCATTCCGGGTTTTACATTTGAAATCGCAAAAGTTGCAATCGAATATCAGTTCGTTCGTATGAGTGAGTCCATGGGAAGTCAATTCGTCAGGAGTCTCAAAAATGGATTTGCATTTCAAGCATCTAGTAAACAACGTGAAGGGCAATATGGATTTCCAATGCTTCTGAAGATTCATGAGGGCTGGCACATAAGGAGCAGAAGTTGGACGGTTGTGGAGCTTCGTTCGTAGGAGAATCTTGCCTTTCTTGTTTTGGTTCCGTTAATCCTACTGAATGTACAGACGTTACGTGCCTGTCAAGATATTGAACCTCAGAAAATTCTAAATTGCAATGCGGGCATCGGTGCAGTACGTGATCACTGTCGTTTTTTGATTCACCTGGCTCGGTTTTGGGTAAAATATCTCCGTCTCTTGAGATGCCTTCCTTGAATTCAATTTTAACTTTGTGAATCCTCTGGTGATCCCTCAGCCGCCCTATCCTACTGCATTGGAACGAGCAGAGGTCGCAGGAGTATCTCTTCTTCCCTGCAAAATTGGAATTATTGATGCAGATTCAAGTTGTGATTTACAATAGTACCATGATTAGGTATCTATGCTAGCAATCCTTACAGGATGAAGTAACATCAAGAAGGTTAGGTACTAACTTAAGCTTGTTGCGCAGTGGCAACCAGTTGTTCGATCACGATGCATTTCATAGATGCTCATCACAAAGTACCTACCTCCTGAGGCAGGACCGTAGCCAGGGGAGATACCCCCCTCCGAGATTGAAACAAATTATTCATTTATAGCGAATATGATGATCGACCCAACAAACAATTCTCTGTCAAATTGATTGGGAATGACGTCCTCAGGAATAAAATTCTTCCATTGCCGAGCTTTCGATAAATTTATTACCTTCCTCAGGGCTCGAAGGATGTGTTACCGAGTGAACATCACATCAGCGTCAATTAACAAACTAGTAGTTGAAGATGCCACCGTAACTGGTGGGAAATGAAGTGGGATTGCATGCATTCCAGGGGACGTCCCATCGGATAAGCGGTAGGTCAATTCAAACCAGTTGGTAAGCCATGAAACACGAATTTTGATTTATTTACCTTCCTCCTGCACAAAGCTGTTTCACTAAATTTACGTAACTTGGTTAGCATTTTGAGTTAGAAATAGTGGACTCCCCCCCACCTTCACCCTTAGCATCGAATTTGAAGAGCATTTTAAAAACTTTGATCTACGATATACAACATGCAAGTTCGAGTTCACCCCCTCCCCTCCAACAGCAATTGTGCCAGTCTGGCACCAAAGCGGTAATACGTCGTAACGGTGAAATTTCGTTCGTTTAGGTAGTCCGTAGTAGGTTAAAGACACAAAAACCCAATAAATATGTGTTTCTGGTGTCCTGGCACCACTGATTTGTTTCAGGTTGGCACAAAGAATAATATATGTAAATTCGGAGGTATATTGAGAGTTTTTCCCTCAATTTCAAAGCTTGGGTACAATTAGTAAGCAGTAAAGGGACCGAAATATTGAAAAATCGGATATTTTGTGAATATTACCCCTCCCTCCCCCACTCGCTCTCTCCCCACGCTGATTTTGATACTCTGGTGAAATAGTGACCAAATCTGAAGATTTATGAATCGAGCAAAAAAAGCAACATGCAAAGTAGGTTGGATTTTATCATTTTCCTATTTAGGAGAAAAAAAAACCATTTGGGGTTGAAACACTTCGTAGAGTTGAAAAATAAGGGGTGAAATGTTCAAAACGCCCTAGCTCCAAAAATTTCGATATTAAGGTATTGTTTTTTTTTAATTTAAAATAGTATCGAATGTGACCACCCAGAGCTCCGGAGGACCAACCGTTTGCACCCTATAATATCCTAGGGGTTGGTCTTACGATAAATCAGAAACACGAGGGTGAATGGCAAAAGAGGCCTAATCTCCGTTGAAATTGTAGCTGACCAAAATCCGATCGTTGTTCGTTTCTTTGAGTTGTACTCAGTTTTGCGTCCTTAGCAACCAGTAATAAAATTTCCTAATGAAGGCACCCGCAACTCCCTAATTCTTTGCATTGATTGATATTCACTTAAAATTTGATTACATTTCAATTTTGATAAAATTCCAAATTTTCTAAAAATGTCAATTTTGACGTAAATTAGGTCCAGCCCATAATTCTACATCGTTACAATGAGCATTCAAACCCCCCTAATGAAATCAACCATTACTGGCGACAACTGACGAAATGTAAAAATATCTTGATTGGGTGAATGGGAAATCAGTTGATTGAGGGCTAGTGGTCAAATCTGTTAACTGTCAACTTGAACAAAAATATTGGAATTCGTCGAAGACTGTACAACATTTCAAACATGTTGGAAGTAGGTTTTCTCAAGTTCTTTGGTGAACAAGTCCCAGAAGTAATTCTACCTGTTTACCTATTCAATACTAATCTACCTCCTGTTGACTCTTCAAAATGTTTAATTATATTTTAAAAGTAAATTAACTAGATGGGCAAATTAACTCCATATGCGCTCAGTTGTTATGTTATTGATATCTAATAAATACAAAAATCATTGAAAACAACGAACATCAAAAATTCATAATTTGTTATGAGTGGGGTTATGAGTATACCTATGATTCGTACTTAGAGGGTTTTGTGTTAACGCATGCGCAGTAGCAATGAGTTGTCGTGGCTGCCACTAGTGAGGTTTGAATGGTATGCAAACCCTGCATTGCGGCTCGGTCTTGAAGGCGGGGTATACTCTTTGCGCCGTCGACAAGAGCGTGCTTTTTGCATTGAACAGGTTTTATTCCATTCTGACGTGTTTTTGGCTGATAAATTATTTTAAATGGCGGGAGCAAGAAGAGTAGGGTAATCACTTTCATAAGCCGATTTTATTAATTTCGAACGCGTCTTGAATTAAGGTCAAGCTTTCAGAAACAAATGGGAGGTATCATCATGGAGCATTTAAGCTCATATTTCCTATACCCGTAAAAATTTAGTCGATTTGAGTCTCCTTACTAAGGAGTCCTTAGTGGACGGGAGGCCGCCTAGTGGACAACATCTGGTTGATACTTTGGTATCCAATTTAAGGAATGAGATAAAATCACCCTCTTCTTGAATACGATGAGCAGAATGAAATGATTTTACAACCATATAAATCAAAAAGTATTCGTGCAAATTTATGTTTTCCCAACATCTAGTTCGAGTTTAGATCCCAAAGTCACAATGACAGGTGGAGAATATCTAATTGAATGTGAGGAGGGAACCTAAAAGTAAGGCACATAAGAACTCTATAAATCAGGTTTTCAAAAACTATTATTAATGAAATTCTTTTGGTTCATTATTTTCAATAATGAACCTTTAGAATCGACTAAGAAACATTTTTTTGTAAACCTCCTCAAAATTTGATGATTTACGTTTCAAGGTAGGTAGAATCCAAAAATCAGTGCGCATGCGCAAACGTAAAATCCTTGTAACAGCCTGTGCATTTGTCGCCCTCCCGTGTGACGTGAGAATCTCAAATCCTATACAACCTATCATCAGGCCCCCACAGCTCAGACGTAGCGCTTTAGACTCCCACCCAGGAGTCCCAGGTTCGACTCCCAGCCTTGCCAAGAAATTTTTTGATCCAATCACTACTCACATTTTTCACCCGAATTTGATTAAATTTTCTAGGATTGTCCAGATTAGCGTGTAGATGGTCCCCTATGAGGGTAGTGAAAGGCACTTAGAGATTTTTTCGTGATTTCGACCTTAAACCATAAAAATGACCATAACTCGCTCAATTTACGAGCAATTCAAAATCTAATTACACCGTTGGATAGGGCATTAAATTTACCATCTTTCTAGTGGTTATACAAAAATTTTTGTAAGGTCGTGAGGGGTGAAAAATCAACTCGTAAAGTCATTTTCGTAAAATTGTCAAAATTTCCTACTTTTTCTTTTGATTCTTAAGGTTTTACTTAAACATGGTTTTTCACGTAGGTACCTCTACATCAAAAACTGCGCAAGGATCTCAGCTTTCTAATGGTGTAATTTGTTTTAATTTAACTCTGCTAATTAGGTGTGAAAAATACGGTTGAATGCTAAAAAACGTGGTTGCGTTTATGGAAATCAAGGTTTCTGGTTCGTTGGGCCTCGGGCAGGTTCGTCGAATTAGGGGTGGAATTCTACGTCATTTTCAACGCTATTAGACTGATTCCATCACCGTTGGTATGTGAAAGCTCAGTATTGAATTTTGGTAGGTCCGAATCTTTGTTTTTTAATTTACTTGGTATTTATGCACGAGTTGAATGTTCAATTCTCGCAACTTTCTCGATTGTATGAAAAAAGATATATCTCATAAAGAATAGCGTGTAGATGTGGAGTTAAAAATAAAGATAAATAATGATATTTTAGAGAAAGTAAAAATGATATTTATGAACAAAAATAATCTTTATGTTCATCGAAGTACGTTATTGGCTTAACATAAATGAGATAATAAATTATCCTCTACTCCGTCTTTGACTTCGTTTGTCATTCGTCCTGTAATCACAAAGCTAAGTTTTTTACAACCAAGTACGACGTTAAACGTTGGAACGAGCCGTAGGAGCTGTCAGGAGACGATGCAAATTATTTATTGAAGAAGGAGGATTCACTTACTCAGAATCGGTAATATGATGACCACTGCTTCAAATTTTGGCATTCCTCAATTATTTTCTACTTGGCTGTAAAAAACTTAGCTTTGTGATTACAGGACGAATGACAAACCAAGTCAAAGACGGAGTATGTTTCAAATTTATTATCTCATTTATGTTAAGCCAATAACGTACTTCGATGAACATAAAGATTATTTTTGTTCATAAATATCATTTTTACTTTCTCTAAAATATCATTATTTATCTTTATTTTTAACTCCACATCTACACGCTATTCTTTATGAGATATATCTTTTTTCATACAATCGAGAAAGTTGCGAGAATTGAACATTCAACTCGTGCATAAATACCAAGTAAATTTAAAAAAAAAGATTCGGACCTACCAAAATTCAATACTGAGCTTTCACATACCAACGGTGATGGAATCAGTCTAATAGCGTTGAAAATGACGTAGAATTCCACCCCTAATTCGTCGAACCTGCCCGAGGCCCAACGAACCAGGAAACCTTGATTTCCATGAGCGCAACCACGTTTTTTAGCATTCAACCGTATTTTTCACCCCTAATTAGCGGAGTAAAATTAAAACAAATTATACCATTGGAAAGCTGAGATCTTTGCGCAGTTTTTGATGTAGAGGTACGTGGAAAATCATGTGGAAGTAACACCTTAATAATCAAAAGAAAAAGTACAAAATTTTGACAATTTTACATAAATGACTTTACGAGTTGATTTTTCACCCATCACGACCTTACAAAAATTGTTGTATAACCATTGTAAAGATGGTAAATTTAATGCCCTATCCAACGGTGTAGTTAGATTTTGAATTGCTTGTGAATTGAGCGAGTTATGGTCATTTTTATGGCTTAAGGTCGAAAACACGAAAAAAATCTTAAAATTAAAATAACTCGGAAATTAAGCGTCTAAAGAAAAATTGCTACGAGACACTTTCTTACTAAAATTAGTTGTAGAATCGACTCCCGAAGTTTTTCGGTCCTTAACATGGGACACCCTGTATAATCGGGTTATGGACACGAGGAAGCTATGTGCTACACCCACTTGTTTTTAAATGGTTTTGCCTGAATTTTACTTTAATTACCTACTCGTTTTTTATTATTGAATAATTTCTGCTGTACATAAATTTTTCGTCTTACCTGTATGTACGGCCATATGATCCTTCAAGCTGCAAGACTGAGCGGTTTTGTGACCGCAAATGTGGCAAATAAAGGGCTTTTCTCCAGAAT
This sequence comes from Apolygus lucorum, assembly GCA_009739505.2. Classification (NCBI taxonomy): domain Eukaryota; kingdom Metazoa; phylum Arthropoda; class Insecta; order Hemiptera; family Miridae; genus Apolygus; species Apolygus lucorum. The sequence continues at coordinate 64,659,301 of CM019180.2, forward strand.
GGACTCGTTTATGTCTCTTGAGGAGACCTCCGTCGGTGGCCCTGTAGCTGCACATGTCGCAAGCGTAAGGTTTCTGGCCTGTGTGGATCCGAAGGTGCCTGTCCAGGTGACAGGCAGAGTTGGTCTTGTACGGGCATATCCCACAACCTAGCGGCTTCTTCTCGTTTCTCTTCATTCGAAACTGAAAATATTCAAGTATACAGTAAACTTGTTAAATTAATTTTGATTCACTACCAATCGTCTACCAAGAGTCCCTAACGTTGTTTGAGAGGAACCATAGATGTTTACCTATCTACGTGAGGGGAGTACACCTTGTCATCACTCCTAATTATTTCTATTTAATAAGCCTTTCTACGGTTACATAAAAAAATTAAAATTTACAATCGAATTTAGTAGGGAAGAAATTTGTGTTTAACAATGGAAAACGGTGAATTTTTTAATGGAATGAGCGTTCCGGCAAGAGACTTCCGGGGTTGGACGAAGACTAATCGAATCAATTTTTTTTCGCGTTCAAACACAAATTTCTCCCCTAAATTTGGTTGTAAATTTTTTTATATTATATCGTCTAAAAACAATAAAAAATTAAAATTTTAAAAAATGAAATCTTTGGAAAATTTGCACAGTTTAGAGTGAAAATATAAATTTGTTTGCTCCAAGACAAATTTTCCAAAATTTAGAAATTTGGACATTTTTAAAGTATATAAAAGTTTTTGGGCCTACAAGAATCGACTGGGAATCTTGGAAAGTTATGTTTCCTCTAGGGAACTTAATGAGCTTTTCTATAGTCTTTTTGAATTCGCTGTAGGACCAATAGTTGGGGAGATAATATGTTTGGTTTTTGGCGAAACCGCTGCAAATTATTACACAAAGATTTATTATTTTTCTATATAGATCACTCGTCTGCAAAGAACACGGCTTTGCCATCGTTACCACCAATCCAATTTGAAGGAAAACATCGATCGCATTTCGGTCAGCTAACATTTGAACGGAGATTAGGCCTCTTATGCGATTCACACTCGTGTTTCTGATTTATCGTAAGTCTAACCCCTAAATTCTTGTTGGGAACGAACGGTTTGTCCTACAGGATTCCATATGGTCTCAAAAAATTCTATACTATCTTAAATTGATGGAAAAACAATACCGTTATATCAAAATTTTTAGAGTTGGGGCGATTTCAGAATTTCAAACTTTATTTTTCTACCCTTGGAAGTGACCTACATCAACCAAAATCTTCGGGGCACAACTAGACCCCAAATGGAGCCCACATACCAAATTTCATCAAAATCGGAAAATCGGAAAGTGGGGTAAGTGCCGCGTACGGCGTACGGACGGCCAAATTTTTATTCGATTTTTGGATTCTACGTACCTCGAAACGTATACCACCAAATTTTGTGGGGGTTAACAATTTTTGCTTCCGAGTCTACCAAGGTAGCGGAAGCTTTGTTTTCACTTTTCAAGGACGAAAAAAAAAGTTCTCCAAAATCAAAATTTCCACTCGCGTTTTGCGTTTTAGACCTTTCTGAACAATTTTGGTTCCGTGTCTGTCTGTCTGTGTGTCTGTCTGTCTGTCTGTGTGTCTGTCATGATTTCCTTGTAACGCGCATAACTATACGAAGTTATTGTCCGATTTCTATGAAATTTTCAGGGATTGTGCGGGTTGGTGTGTAGATAGTCCCCTATGAAAATCATCATTCCCGGACTGATAGAAGCGACTGCGCATGCGCAAACGTGAATTCCTTGTAACGGCCATAACTTCCACATTTTCTACCCGATTCTAATGAAATTTTCAGGGATTATGCGGAATAGGTTGTAGATGGTCCCTATGAGAATCATCACCTTCGGACTGATAGTAGCCACTGCGCATGCGCAAACGTGAATTTCCTTGTAACGTCCATAATTTCTACATTTTCCATCCGATTTCAATGAAATTTTCTAGGATGTTACAGATTATTTTGTTTTGATGTTGTGATGTTTTGAGATTAACTACTATGCATCGGATCATCTATACAATCGGGTTATGGATACGAGGAAGCTATGTGCCACACCCACTTGGCATTTTTTCTTGGTCGATTCTAAAGGTTCATTATTTAAAATAGTAAACCAAAATCAGGTTTTTCCCAAAATAACACAAACTTTTCCCTTACACTTGAAAATCGGACATGGGTCAAGAGAACCTTTTGGTTTATTATTTTCAATAATGAACCTTTGGAATCGACCAAGAAAAAAAAAATTTTAACACCCCCTCAAAATTTGATGGTTTACGTTTCAAGGTACGTAGAATCCAAAAATCGAATAAAAATTTTGCCGTCCGTCCGCCGTACGCGGCACTTTTGCCACTTAGCATTGACCGATTTTGATGAAGTTTGGTATGTAGGCTCCATTTGGGGTCTAGTTGTGCCCCGAAGCTTTTGGTTGATGTAGGTCACTTCTAAGGGTTCCAAAATCAATTTTGAAATTTTGAAAACGTCCTAACTCAAAAAATTTTGATATAAAGGTATTGTTTTTCCTTCAATTTAAGATTCTATAGAATTTTTAGAATTTTTTGAGACCACGCGGAGCTCTGTAGAACAAACCGTTCACTCCCTACGATAATTAAGGGTTTATATTGAAATATATATATATATAAATCAAAACACGAGTGTGAATCGCAAAAGAGGCCTAATCTCCGTTCAAATTAGAGCTGACCGAAATGCGATCAATGGTTGGTGATTTTGATTTTTTTGATTTTTTTTTTAATTTTATTTTTTTTTTTAATTTTATTTATTTTTTTTTTTCTCTTCATATTGAATGGTTGGTGATTTTGTAGACGAGTGATCTATATAAAAATAATAAACCTTTGTGTAATAATTTGCAGCGTTTTTGTTGCATTATTTGTGGAGGTCTACAAATACATCATAGCGTTTGGACCTCTTATCACCAGTCACTCAGTATTTTTATAACTCATCTCATCACCCGTAATAAGTCAGATAGATCATTGCTTTAGTAGCGGAGGTCGGTCTGAATAGTCGGTTCATTCAGTCACCCCATTTCATCAATGTTTCATCAATGGAATTTTTCCATTATACCCTCTGGCTGCCCTCATATTTGTCTTTCATTTTTTCCAACTTCACCGGGATTCACAGTTGTGTAGGTAGTTTACATAAGAGTCTACAGTAGAGTTCATAAGGCACTAGAGGAGTTCAGCGGTTCTGTTTTAGACATCTAGTGAGAGAAAAAACACTTCATTGCACTCCGCAGAAGTACAAAAGGTGGACAAGGACTCCAGTAGTTGTTGACATGTAATGGATTTGCCAAAAGTTCAAATTGGTTTGCCAAAAATTAAAATTGATTTATGCCAAAGGTTTGTTGACAGTTTATTATGATGCTCGGTTCTGTGTGGAAGCGAATTTGTAATCAAAAGGTGTTAAATCGAATCAAGAAATCAAATTGAATTCCTCCCCATTGTTGAACACGATGGAAGTGAGATGAGGATAGTACTGGCAATTCTTCGTCCGGCCTAAAGATTCTGAATTCATTCATTCTTTATACTGATAGTTGACGTAGTTACTTTCTCAATTTGAAATAATTTTGAAAACGGTTATTCAAACAATGTAGGTACCTAATTTAGGTTGACGAGATTTTTTTAAAATCGCCACGCTCCTAGCAATTCAACGCTCTTAGCTTGGAGTATCACTTACCAGTTTTCTATTCGTTATCCTCACAAAGGCGGGGAATTGCTATCTATATGAAAATCAATGAAATCTATACCTACTTTTTTCTCATTCACACAGGTACGATCAAATTATTGGTTTTCCAGCTCGACCGAATGGTTTGAAATCCAATACCTACTGCAGCTGTTGAATCAAATGTACTACCATCTGGTACGTTTTGATTCAATCAACCGACATTGAAGGCATGTAAATTTCGTTTTTCATATTGTACCTATGGACCGTAATAAATTTCATTGGGGTAATGGTATGATCAGTTGCCTACAGACCGGAGTTTGCGCTACTTATTCAATGGCCAACAAGAAACCGATGGAAGTTATGTTGGAAGGGCTCTCACTTCTTCCTACAACTATACTTTTCCTGTTTTGTTCATCTACAGTCCACTCCTTCTTATTTACTTGGAAGTCATGACACATAGGTAGACATGTCCTTTCACAACACTATTGAAACAAACATCTCGAGTCAAAATTGCGAGAACACAAATTTTGAGAGGGGTTAAAATTCAATTCTCTTGGTCGTTGATGATTCCAAAGGTTCATTATTGAAAATAATAAACCAAAATGCTGCAGACAAGTAGACAATGAGGAATTTCACCATGTCGGAATTTCCTATTTTTGACCCCAAAATCGGATTTAGCACCTATAAAAACCTCCTAAGGCAAACTTTCAGCCCGAACTTCCTAATTTACGAATAAACAAAACAGTGTAGAAAATACGAATGTTTAACACATTCAGTGCGGCCGTCCCGGATCCGGGACGGCAGCTACCCTCCAGCCATGCGTCTGTCCCGGATCCGAGCCACTTACCCTTTTGTTGCTATCGGCCGGTATAAGGTTCACGGACTGCTTCAATGGAATTTGTTTTCATCTGTAGGCGGGCTGGAGAGTCTCTGAAGTGTGAAAATAACCGCAGTTTCAATGTTCACGAACTAACAACGCATTTTCCTACATCTACAATGCCAGACGATGTGACTAAACGCAAGAACTCAAATCAGGTTGGCTGGAAGTTCCCCGATCAATGGTCCGCAGTGAATGTGTTAAAAAAACCGGGAAAATGACGTCATCCTGGAATAGTTCATTTATGGCCGCTTGCAGCGCTGAGATCGAGAAATCCATAGTCCCCAGATGCAAAATTTCATGAAACAGTAAAGTTCGAAATCGAAAAACTGAAGAAAAAAAAAAAATAGAAAAAGCGAGATGGGGAAAATTAGGTTTCCCCTGTTTTTTTTTTTTTTTTGATAATTTTTCTCTTAGAAAACACGATTTCGTCGTCCCAATGGGCAACACTGGGAGGAGACGGCGATCCGAACAGCCAATCAGCGAGCGTTCCCGCTGCACGTCTGTTTTCCCGGTTAGTTTTGAAATTAAAAATTTTGACTGTCTCCCAAAAATAACAGGAGACGTATTCTGCGAAATCAGCCCGCTTTTCATCTATCCCACACCATTAACCATTTAGGAAAAATGCAAACAGAAATCGGTGAAATTCCTCATTTCGTCATTGAAGATGCAATACGTGCTAACTGGCATTTTAAGCAAAATGAGATAATATCCCTAATAATATTATTATTATCCACTCAAGAGCGAAATCTAGTACTCCGTCGACTTAGATGAGGTGAGTTTCGGCAAAAATTCATCAGAATAAGCTCAAATCGCAGAATATGATGAGATGTGATATCTGAAAACGGAAGAAGCAACCACTGCTATCTGACCATCAAATCAATCAACAAGATGATTGTGCCAACAATGCTATGATAACCACAGTTTTTTACTTTTAAACGCCATAAATGAACTTGTTAGCCATGGAAGATTAGAAGATAATAGTAAACATGTTGGATAAGTCGAATGTAAAACATCAGCGCCTCTACAAGTTTTTTGTCTCTCCTGAAAAGTTGCCAAAAGTCTGTTAGCACGTGTCGCATCAACCTTCAACGTTGATTTCTGAAATGAGCGGTAAAACGAGGTGCAGCCTACTTTCCATAAATGCCGCGAGAGCGCAGGACGACGGGGAGTGGGGAGAGGCAACCGACGGGACGAGCTTGGAAAACATCGATGTCGGTAACATCGATACCTCTTAATAACATCGATATCCATGACATCGAAGTGCGGGAACTTTAATTGAAAGTAATTAATTTGTTACATAAAATGATAATTGATTGGTAGGAGGTGTTTTTTAAGTAAATTCAACGAAGTTAGGCCTGGAGTAGGATACTTTTCCGACATATCGATAAAATCAGACCGATGAAAAACATCGATATTACAAGCAAAACATCGATGTTTCGATGTCCCACCCCCATCCCACCTAGAGATGGGCAAAACGGTTCACCAAGAAGAACGGCTCTGAGCGCTCCGCTCATTCAAAAGATCCGGATCTTTTCGACGGATCAGTGGCTCTTTTTGGCTCTTTTGAGCTCGTATTTATTGTAGAGATGAAAATACGATAAAGACGCTACAAATTGTTACACAACGGTTTATTTTAGTTCTGCCCGGAAATGTTTATTCGATTATTGGATTCTACACTACCTTGAATCCTAAACCATAAATTTTGAGGGCGAGAGGGAATAATTTCTCTGTTGCTCGATTCTAATGGTTCATTATTGAAAATAATAACCCAAAAAGCGCTGTTGTTCAATAAAGATGCTCAACAAATCCTTCAAAAAATCAACGAAAAACAGTAAATGAACAAGATTAAAGCAATGAATAAGTAAGATTTAAAAATAAAGTTTTTTGGTAAACTATTATTTATATGAAATCTGCATTTTTTATGCCTCTAATGACAAACCACAATTTAAAAAAAATCTTAGTAGGTATAACATTTTGATGTTATAGGTATTCAACAAAGGAAATTAAGGTAACCAAGTTGAAAGAGAATAAACGAACCAATAAGTACGTAAGCTTCAATATTGATAATAATGGTAAGATAAGGATGTGCTTTTGCTTGCCTTTTGAACTTGTATCAGAAAGCTCCTCACAGAAAATCATGGTGTAAAAATTAAACAGGGAGAAAAGACAACGGAAAGAATCAGAAAGTGGGTCACAGAAAACACTGGAAAAATACGGTAAAGTTTACGACCAAAAATATAATAATGCATGTGGTGGTACGATACAATTCCGCAAAATTGTATTGTTTGATCGACTTACATCGTATTTTCCCTCTGAATTATCGTACGGGTTGGCATCAGTGAGCTGACGAAAAGGAGGTCCTAATTTTCCCGAACACTGCCAATCTAAAAAAAAACCGAAGATCGAAGAGCCGCCGTTCATTTATTTTACTGGATCTCAAGAGATCCGAAGATCGAAGAACCGCGATTCATTTGTCATTTTTACTGATCCGCAGTTCACTCGCTCTTTTGAAGAACCGATCTTCACCGAACACTACCAGCACTGAGCTCAAAAGATCCGAAGAGCCGCGGTTCTTTTTTACTGACCCGTGGTTCACTCGCTCTTCTGAAAGAGCCGGCTCAAAGATCCGGATCTTTAATGAGCGACCCATCTCTAATCCCACCATCCTTCTAATGGCCGACGAGACGGTTGTTTATCCGGCTTTTGTTGTTCTCTGTTTTGTGAAGTATCACGGATTTTTTATTTTTCATTTACCTAAACGTGTAGGTAAATTCTCCATAAACAGTTTTACTTAATATGTGACAGTGTACTAAACGTGGTGATAAAATTTCGAAAGTAAAATAGTCGTTGGAAAAATCTCGTTCGGGTAACCTTGAAAAAACGTGACCGTCGCAAATCGTGAACTGAAGTCGTTTTCTCGTGGATCTTATTTTCGGGCGTTTTTTTCTCTCTTTTCTTCTGGTTTTGATCTTGCACTAAGCCGGTAGGTACTATAAAAATATGTCTCTGCATGTGAAGGAAATTAGGACTATGTAAGGTTTTCTGGAGTAAGCGCATTCCATGGATTGCTAACTGCGTATTATACCTAGTAGAGGTCAGTTGAAGAAGTGTGACAGAAACCTCACTCACAATATTCCTACCTTTTATCGTCTTCCTTTCATCGTCTACCTTTTATCGGCAATATCGTCTTCATTTTATGCTAAGTTTGGAAAGACAAAACTGAGAAATCAAGAACACAATTGAAATTGATCATCAGGTAGAAAACACTCGATTCGAAATCATAAACTCGATTTTTGCTTGCATACGAGTCTGCAACACATTGGGACATTTTCATGTCAACCACTACACAACAAGGTAGTGAAGTCAGGTTGTTAGTTCATGTACCCAAGTATCAAAATAAGAAAACAGTTGATTGTTCTCTTCGCAATACAGTGAGTCTATTTTATTTATTGGTCGCGTGAGCAAGATTTGCTTAGTTTTCGTGACGATTTTTCAGTTCATGTGCCAAAGCTAAGACATGAAAATGTCAAAAAGGTAACACTGAAAGTGAGCTTGTAAAAACCTTAACATTTTGTAACGCTAGATCAACTCTAAGGGAAGATGACGTCACTACAAGGACTGCCTACTACCCGCTAAAATGATCTTTTTATAACTTTATTACAATCTATTAAAATTATCTCAATATTTAGGTATGTGATATTCATCCCATTCAGCTGATTGGGTCACACCATAGTATTATATAACATACACAACGTTGCGGGTCCGGAATTCGCTAATCGTCACGCTAGTGGCAACACCAGCTATCTCATTTTGCTTCCTCACTACCGAAGGTAGGGAAGCTTTGCATTCGTGAAAGAAGTGAAAAAAATGTCCTCCAAAATCAAAATTTCCACTTGCTTTTTGCGTTTTAGAGCTACCCGAACAATTTTGGTTCCGTGTCTGTCGGTCTGTCTGTGGTCAATCCTTGTCCCGGGCAAAACTATACTAACCTGTGGTCCGATTTTGATGAAATTTGCAGGGATTGTGCGGGTTAGGTCCTAGACGGTCCCCTATAAATTTCAGCACCTTCGGGTCAATAGGAGCGAGTGCGCATGCGCAAACGTGAATTTCCTGGAACCTCGGTTTCTAATGAACCGATTTTGCTCAAATTTGGAGGTTAGTTAGGGACTAACTTCTAAGAGACACCCTATAAGTTTCAATCAAATTGGTCAAGCAATAGCCGCTGCGCATGCGCGAACTTTAAATTTATTGTTACAACCAAAACTCTTCAACTATTCAACCAATTTCGGTGAAATTCTCAGGGATTGTGTGGGTTAGGTCCTAGACGGTGGACCGCTAAATAAAGAATCATAATTTGGAGGTTAGTTAGGGACCACAGAGTAACGGAGACAAGTTAACAGAGAAGAAAGCCAACGTTAAAATGGTGTGCAAGCGTTTTTGAGGCTGCCTCAGTTGCGCTATCTACTTTCAGCTAGGATTGAGGAACTACTACGGAAGTGGTGGTGAGGGGGAGGCCACACTCTTCATACCGCTTCTTTTCAAATCCTTTCGAATGACCAGAAATTGATAACTTTTCGTTTCATCATCATTTAGATTTGCAAAAATTACTTGGAAAAACCAATCGAGGCGAAAGGTATTCTCAGAGTTCCTCATGCAATTGTTGTTGTCCCTATCGCCAGTAGTTCAAATATTCAATTGACAACTGCCACCCAAAGAAACGTTTGAAACCCAGTGTATTATTGAAAATCGCTCGATTTTTTCGTACATATCGCGATTATAACTGAATGTTATCAAATTAATTACTTAGATGCAGCCGGTAACGCACCAAGGAGAAAAATATGTGATAAACAAGGGGACTTGTTGTGATGAGGTTGGGAACAAGTGATCATGAACGCTATCTGTTGCTTTCCGCTATAACTACGTCCTGAAGCTCCACCAATCAGAACGCTTCTCGGGCTCCCAGATTCAGCTTTCAGCCAGTGTTAGGGACTAACTTCTAAGAGACACCCTATAAGTTTCCATCAAATTGGTCAAGCAATAGCCGCTGCGCATGCGCGAACTTTAAATTTACTAGAGAGTTCCTAGTAGGGTCGATCCGGCGCGCCGGAACCGGATCGTCCGCCATGTTTGTAATACGGCGCGCCGGATTGCCTCCTTGTGACGTATTCGACCGTAACAATACGGCGCCGTATCGGATACGGCGTGTTCTTATCACAATCCGGCGCCGGATTGAGAGCATGGAAGAAGTAAATCTTCCATGTTGAGAGTGTGTGTAATACGTCACGCCGTATCAAAAACCACTAGGAACTCTCTATTGTTACAACCAAAACTCCGCAACTATTCAACCAATTTCGATGAAATTTTCAGGGATTGTGTGGGTTAGGTCCTAGACGGTGGACCGCTAAATAAAGAATCATAATTTGGAGGTTAGTTAGGGACCACAGAGTAACGGAGACAAGTTAACAGAGAAGAAAGCCAACGTTAAAATGGTGTGCAAGCGTTTTTGAGGCTGCCTCAGTTGCGCTATCTACTTTCAGCTAGGATTGAGGAACTACTACGGAAGTGGTGGTGAGGGGGAGGCCACACTCTTCATACCGCTTCTTTTCAAATCCTTTCGAATGACCAGAAATTGATAACTTTTCGTTTCATCATCATTTAGATTTGCAAAAATTACTTGGAAAAACCAATCGAGGCGAAAGGTATTCTCAGAGTTCCTCATGCAATTGTTGTTGTCCCTATCGCCAGTAGTTCAAATATTCAATTGACAACTGCCACCCAAAGAAACGTTTGAAACCCAGTGTATTATTGAAAATCGCTCGATTTTTTCGTACATATCGCGATTATAACTGAATGTTATCAAATTAATTACTTAGATGCAGCCGGTAACGCACCAAGGAGAAAAATATGTGATAAACAAGGGGACTTGTTGTGATGAGGTTGGGAACAAGTGATCATGAACGCTATCTGTTGTTTTCCGCTATAACTACGTCCTGAAGCTCCACCAATCAGAACGCTTCTCGGGCTCCCAGATTCAGCTTTCAGCCCAGTGTTAGGGACTAACTTCTAAGAGACACCCTATAAGTTTCCATCAAATTGGTCAAGCAATAGCCGCTGCGCATGCGCGAACTTTAAATTTACTAGAGAGTTCCTAGTAGGGTCGATCCGGCGCGCCGGAACCGGATCGTCCGCCATGTTTGTAATACGGCGCGCCGGATTGCCTCCTTGTGACGTATTCGACCGTAACAATACGGCGCCGTATCGGATACGGCGTGTTCTTATCACAATCCGGCGCCGGATTGAGAGCATGGAAGAAGTAAATCTTCCATGTTGAGAGTGTGTGTAATACGTCACGCCGTATCAAAAACCACTAGGAACTCTCTATTGTTACAACCAAAACTCCGCAACTATTCAACCAATTTCGATGAAATTTTCAGGGATTGTGTGGGTTAGGTCCTAGACGGTGGACCGCTAATATTTTGGTATTCAGTAACTCTTTCAATCATAATTTTTTCGCCAACTGATTCTATACGTCCATGTTACAATGAGTGAGGAAGCTGTACTGCCCACCCAACTTGGCAGACGTTTTTTGGCTGTTTCGGTTTAAGAACCGTTTTTAAGGTAAAATTTTGTGGGGAATCGAATGGTGAAGTTAGTTTCTTCATCAGGGCAACAGGGAGCGCGTAAATCGCAATTTACATTTGTTAGTTAACAGTGGTTATCTCAAGTTGTTCGTCAACACATGCTATCTCAGGATGACTACATTTCCGATGGTAAGTTTTCCTAAGTGTATTATTGAGAAAATCATTTGTTTTTTAGTTTATACACCTGTTAAGAAGTTGTAAGGGAAAAGTGAGTCCTATGAAAGAGATAAATAAATTGTTATTCATCAATAATCAGGGACACAAAGTTAGGCGTTGAGATAGCGCCTGTTGCTTATTGAGATCCATTTCTTCATGTTGGTTGGTGGTAACAATGGCAAAGCCGTGCAGTTTGCAGACGAGTGATCTACACAGGGTGTAAGCCTATCTGGTCTGCCATACGGTACCAGTCGATTCTATAATTAATTTGCAACAAAAAATGTCTCTTGGCAATTGTTTTTTAAATCCTTCGTTTTCGAGTTTTCTTTAATTTTTTTCCCCGTGATTTTGACCTTACGTCATTAAATCGGTCATAACACCTTCAATTTGCTGTGTAAATTACAATTTGAGGATACCGTTGGAAAGAGCATTAAATTTCCTATCGGATAGATGTCTTAACTTTTTTGTGAGCCAAGGTTGGAGACATGAAAACGTCCTCTAAAAAGAAAATTTTTCGTAATTTTGGGAACCTCGCATTTTTTTCAATCGCAAATTGAACTACGAGAACCAGTATTTGTTCAAAATGCAAGAACGGTAAAAACTGCGCCAGAATCTCAGCTTTCCAATGGTATAATCAAAAAATATTTTACAACCGAATTTAGTGGAGACATTTGTGTTTGAACGCGGAAAAACGTGCATTTTTTCAACGAAAACAGCGCTCTGGCCATCCTGTTTCCGCCCACCCACTTCCACCGTCCGACCCCTCAGATTGTCTAGCTGGAGCGCCGATTTCGTTGAAAAACACAAATTTCTCCCCTAAATTTGGGTGTAAAATATTTTTTAATTTTATCATTGGAAAGCTGAGATTCTGGCGCAGTTTCTACCGTTCTTGCATCTTGAAAAAATATGGGTTCTCGTAATTCAATTTGCGATTGAAAAAATGCGATGTTTCCTAAATTACGTAAAATTTTCTTTTTAGAGGACGTTTTCATGTTTCCAACCTTGAATCACAAAATAGTTAAGGTATCCATCCGATAGGGAATTTAATGCTATTTCCAACGGTATCCTCAAATTGTAATTTACACATCAAATTAAAGGTGTTATGACCGTTTTAATGACGTAAGATCAAAATCACGAAAAAAAGTTCAAAGTTGAAATATCTGGAAAACAAAGAGTTTTAAACAAAAATTGCTAAGAGACGTTTTTTGTTGCAAATTAGTTATAGAATCGACTGGTACCGTATGGCAGACCAGTTAGGCTTACACCCTGTATTGAAAATGATAAAAATTTGTGTAATAATTTGCAGCGTTTTGGATCTAGATGGCCTGGCTGGATGGTTTTTTTTTTAACGATCATGATTTCCAAGAGGTTTTCATACATTTTCATTTCAGTATGCTCTGAATATGGATTTGGCTTACTACATGAATGTCGTAGTTGTTGGCTGTATTGAAAGTATTGCTGCAGATGCGTCGTAAACGCAGTTCAGTGCATTTTGCTTCCGTGTCTACCAAGGTAGCGCTTTCTTTTCACTTTTCAAGGTTGAAGAAAAAGGTTTCCCCAAAATCAAAATTTCCACTCGCGTTTTACGCTACGCTATTTTGCGATTCACACTCGTGTTTCCGATATATCATAAGTCCAACCCTCAAGTTCTCATAGGGAATGAAAGGTTGGTCCTGCAGAGCACTGGGTGGTCTCATTCTATTCTAAAATTGCAATACTATTTTAAAACTATGAAAACAATACTTTTATTTCGAATTTTTTTTTTTTTTTTTTTTTTTTTTTTTATATAGGACGAAGGCGCGCGAAAAAAAGGTACTCAATTCGGATTGTCGTGGGACGACGATTTTTTTTTTGTATGTCCGATCACCTTGCATTTCTTTATTCTGGTACCAATCTGTCTGATTCTTCTTGAAATGTGTTCTACCAGTATCCGTGGTGATCCCGTTTCAAACAGAAATAATTTTGCTTGGTTAAAAGTATCGCAAATTTGTGAAAGAAGTTGAAAAACGTGGTTCCCGTTTTCGGGAATATTGGTCCGCATTCACTCTCCTTCCCCTGTGACTACCGACTGAGTCGATGGTGGACTATTTGTGTATAGTCAGATTGAAGGTCTGATTGTAAGCTTTAAAATGATATGCTATATGAGGGGGGTTCCGATCACTAAAAGGTGCTGCGGAGATGAGAAAGGGGGGAAATTATAGTGGGTCAGGCCTGCCGCAAATTGAACCCAGCACACGCACAGTCCACGTCCGACACACGCGTGGGTAGGAATGTGAATCACACTTTTGCATTGGGTACCGCATCCAGCAACCAGCCCACGGCTATCCCACTCAGTTGCTCTCCACGCGTGGGTCCGTTTGTATGTGCCGCACAGTTTTCGTGGGTCGTGGGTGCGTTGTTTCCTATGGATGAGAAGTTAATTGAACTTGTCAGGGACCATCATGTGCTGTTCGACACATCTGATGCGAACTACATGAGAACAAAACTGAAAGATGAGCTTTGGGAAACAATTGGGACTGAATTGGAAACGGACGGTAAGCACACACTTTTTATTTTATCATTGTTATTATTAGTTACTTAAAAAAAAATTAAAACAATAATTGTTTTAACATTTTTTCAACAATAATTATTATTGTTTTATCATTGTTAATAATAATAATGATATAATAAAACTCTTTAAATTCACCACAAGTACTTCTCCCAGCTAAATAGGTATTTCTTTAACTTTTTTTTCGTTTTAACCCTTTACTAGTAGACCCCGGAGAGCGGCGCTCCTTCAGCCCATTTTTCGAATACTGTGGTTCACAGTGGCTATCCTGAGGGCTGTGATTCACAGTTCCCTCCTAGAAACCACCTCTACGCAGGACCGTACCCTCCTCTCTGTCCCCAAAACCGCTCAGGGTTAGTGAGAATCGGTTTCTTGCACTAAAACGTGATTGTGTCAGATCGCTCTTAAGTCTGCCCGCTCTTCTGATCCCAAGAAATGGCTTCAGTGGTCTGAGGAAGATTCTGACGATATGGCAGAACGTACATCTGACTGAAACGGCTTTGATTAGTTAAATTTTGATTGCTCAGTTATTTGTATTTCAGAGTTGAGCAAAACCTATTTTTACCAATACGTATTTCTGAGTTCAATAAAAAAAACTTTTTTACCAATATGTTTTTCATTGAACATTTTTAGATACACCAGGAGATGAGTTGAGTATCTCACTCTAACCAAAAATAAATTAAAAAAATATGGTAAATATTGATTTTTTCGGGAGGAAGTACCGAAAGAGCGCCGCGCTCCTGGGTCTACCTTTTGCGAGATGAGATTAGGTCTACCACTGGAGGGTTACCAAAAAAATGGACCGACCTCAAAACTGATGTCGGTAAACACCAAAAAGGGAAAAATAATAATCTCAGCGACAACATACTCGATGTAGGACGTTGTTGGACATAAATATCTAGTCAACAGATGGTATGTTGGAATACCAACAATGGGGTATTTCAGTCAATTTTTTTTATTTTTTTTTCCAAAAGAGTATGGCTCAGGAATAACGGTAATCGGGTCTGTTCGTCGAGAAAATGTTTTTAAAAAATCAGAGAAGCTAAGGAAAGTTGAAGAATTGAATGGTGTGACGTAGTTAGCCAATCGTGACATAGCTAGCCAACTGTCTTTGAAAAAGTATCCATGCACAGAAACCCCTCTTGAATACTACAAAATTCTACTCACACATGCGGCGTAGTCCTTGCCTAGTGTGTGTGCATTTATAGCGGCCCGCCTTTTTCAAACGTGTGATCTCTTTAATTAATTTTTCTACCACATGTTATAATATCATTGGGCTTAAAGTTGTAGTATGTAGGTTTTCAAGGGTGCTGAATCCAAATTTGAGGTCAAAAACCTGAATTTCCGACCCACCGAAATACCCCATTATTTTTAGTGTGATTTCCACTTATTGTCACACTCGAACAATCGAAAGTGAAAACAAGCCTTTGAAGTGGTTGTTTCTTTCGAGCGAACCAACACTTTTCGATGATATCAACGTTCATACTCGACTTTTTCAAACAATCGTAGGTGAAAACAAGCCTTAGGGTAAGTACAGTACGCCGCACCATCACTGTTCACCATCGATGCCCGCACCCTCGCGGTAAACGCGATGGTCAACCTCCTGAATTTCACATAGATGGGGGTGTTCATAGTGGTTCACTTTCTAAGGGGGTCATCTTCGATGTTTTCCCGCCTTTTCACTTCAGTTTCACACGAGCTCTTGCATGATGTTGAGTGATAGTGACGATGAATTGGAAATGGGCACCGCAATTAAAGACCACTCACCATCCACTCCGAGTTTTGTGGCGATTTTCCCCCATTCCTTGGCCAGGACGTACCTATTGTGGTGATTATTATGCCTCTTATCCCAAATAGGGGTGGCCGTGAAAATCAAATCGATCAACTCTTCTTTCATTGCGAGCGATTGCACTCAATCGGCGACAGAACAGAACTTAACTCATACTGAACGGGAAGTAAAAGCTGTGAATCACACAGGACAGCCGGAGGGGCGGCCTCTCAGCCAATCACGTTCGAGTCCACATCGCGGTCAATCCTCGCTGCCCTCCTGAAAATCAAATTAATTTTCAAACATATTGTTTAGTAATGCATGCATTCCAGGGGACGTCCCATTGGATAAGTATTGGATCAGTTTAACCAGTTGTTGAGTGATAAGACTGTTTCTCTCGATGTAATTTATTTATTAAGTACTTTAGGGAAGAAATACTGACCCCCCCCCCACCATTATCCACCTCAACATTTCTAGCGGCATGGGAGCCTCGAATCTGAAGAGCATTTTAAAATCCATGATCTACGACACCCAACATGCGAATTCGAGTTCACCCCCCCCCACCACCACCACCAATGGTGCCAGTCTGGCACCAAAGCGGAAAAACGTCGTAACATTGAACTTTCATCTATTAGTTTTAGTAGGCAGTCCGTCGAATGTCACATCCGTATTCAAGGTGAAACACCAAAAAACCCAAGAAATATGAGGTTTATGGTGCCCTGGCACCATGGTGGCACCACTTTTATTTCCATGGTGGTACAGAAAGTAATTCATGCAAATCCTAAGGTATAATGAGAATTTTTCCTCAATTTCAAAGCTTGGATACAATTAGTGAGCAGTAAAGGAACCGAAATATTGAAAAATTGGATGTTTTAGGAATATTATCCCCCCACCCATCCCCTCCTCTTGCAAATTTTGGTACCTACTCTGGTGAAATCATGTACAACTCGGAAGTTATTTTAGTCAAACAAAAAAAAGAAACACACAAATCGGTTGGAAATTGAGGCCTGGGCAGAGTTTACAAGATAATGCCCGCAAACGTACGTTTTTTAAGCATTAACCCCCCCTCTCCCCCCCTTGAAAGGCGAAATTCGAAATTCCGGCGCCGTAGTGCACAACTAGATAGTTTAACCAGTTGTTAAGTTATAAAACTGTTTCACTCGATGTAATTTATTTATTACTTTAGGCAAGAAATACTGACCCCCCCCCCCCCCTCTCACCATTATCCACCTTAACATTTCTAGCGGCATCGAAGCCTCGAATCTGAAGAGCATTTTAAAATCCATGATCTACGATACCCAACATGCGAATTCGAGTTCACCCCCCCCCCACCCCCGCCCCAACGCCAACAATGGTGCCAGTCTGGCACCAAAGCGGAAATACGTCGTAACTTCCATCTGTTAGTTTTGGTAGGCAGTCCGTCGAAGTTCACATCCGTATTCAAGGTGAAACACAAAAAAAAAAAAAAAAAAAAAACACGAAATAAGCGGTTTATGGCATCATGGCACCATGTCCTGGCACCATGGTGGCACCACTATTAGTTCCATGGTGGTACAGAGAATAATTCATGAAAATCCGGAGGTATAATGAGAATTTTTCCTCAATTTCAAAGCTTGGGTACAATTAGTAAGCAGTAAAGGAACCGAAATATTGAAAAATCGGATATTTTGTGAATATTATCCCCCCACTCACCCCCTCCCCTTGCGAATTTTGGTACTCTGGTGAAATTATGTACAACTCGGAAGTTATTTGAGTCAAACAAAAAAAGAAACACGCAAATCGGTTGGAAATTGAGGCCTGGGCAGTGTTTACAAGATTGTGCACGCAAACGCACGTTTTTTAAGCATTAACCCCCCCTTGCCCCCTCTTAAAAATCAAATTCCAAAATTCCGGCGTCGTAGTGCACAACTAGATAGTTTTCCGCGTCAAACGAAAAAAGAACCACGAAAATCGTTCGATAACTAAGGCCTGGGCAGAGTAGGTACACAAGATAATGCCCAAAAACGCACGTTTTTCGAGCAATAACCCCCCCTTTCCTCCCCTTAAAAGGCAAAATTCGAAATTCCGGCGACGTAGTGCACAACTAGATAGTTTTCCGCGACGAACAAAAAAAGAACCAGGAAAATCGGTTGAGAACTAAGGGCTGGGCAGAGTACACAAGATTTTGTTACACACACACACACACACACACACACACACACATACACATACACACACACAGACATACACCTATGGTTTTTTTCGCGGATTTGGATTCAGAATGGTCTAAAACGGATTACTGTGTGGTTATTTTTTTTTCTGTTGAGTGTTGTCCAACTTCACCCCAGATCGATCGCATAAGGACGCCCAAGTCTTACTGTGGGACGTCCTAAAAAACAGCGAGGGTCGACCTCGGAGGTCAGATGATGGCATCGCAGTGATGGTGCGTCACTATGAATGCTCCCACAACACTACACGTATTTGTTTTACATCGCGGTTACCGCGAGGGTGCAATCATCGATGGTGAACAGTGATGGTGCGGCGTACTGTACTTACCCTTAGAAGTGGTCGTGTCTCTCGAGTACAACAAGTTTTTCTGATTTCAACGTTCATTCACGACTTTTTCAAACAAATGAAGGTGAAAACAAGCCTTTGAAGTGGTTGTTTCTTTTGAGCGAACCAACACTTTTCGATGATTTCAACGTTCATACTCGACTGTCAGAATGTATGAATGTATCATCAATTACTGATGCGGATGGTTTGCATTCTGTTTACAACAGTCAAGGATGGTGGGATCACACTCTGACGGTGATGGCGAGTCTGTCGAGAATTTCACCTTTTTCACATTTTTTTTGAGGAATTTCACCGAATTCTGTTTGCATTTTTCCTGAATAGTTAATGGTGTGGGATAGATGAAAATCGGGTTGATTGGAAAATAAATCTCCTGTTATTCTAGGGAGACAATCAAAATTTTTGATTTCAGAACTAACCGGGAAAACGGACGTGAAGCGGGAACGCTCGCTGATTGGGCTGTTCGGATCGCCCTTTTCCTCCCAGTGTTGCCCATTGGGACGACGAAATAGTGTTTTCTAAGAGAAAAGTTATCAAAACAAAAACAGGGGAAACCTAATTTTCCCCATCTTGCTTTTTCTATTTTTTCTTCAGTTTTTCGATTTCGAACTTTACTGTTTCGTGAAATTTTGCATCTGGGGGCTATAGATTTCTCGATCTCAGCGCTTCAAGCTACCATAAATGAACTATTCCAGGATGACGTAATTTTCCCGGTTTTTTTAAACATTCGTATTTTCTACACTGTTTTGTCTATTCGTAAATTAGGAAGTTCGGGCTGAAAGTTTGCCTTAGTAGGTTTTTTGAGGTGCTGAATCCGATTTTTGGGTCAAAAATAGGAAATTCCGACATGGTGAAATTCCTCATTCTGATGGAGAGTCGGAATCCAGCCATTGTAATCGATTGGCTGATGATGACTGCTCTACCACTTGCAGCGCCACCATCAGTGAAGAATTTAATTATCCAGCTCCGATCCGACTTCAAGAAGTATACGGACCGGAATTCCCAAGGCTACCTAAACTTCACGATCTGGCTTGGGAGCCTACCCGGAGGATCCTACACGACATAAGGGTCATTTCAAAATTTGGGGTTATTTTGTCCTCGAACTTTTCCATAAATTATTGTTGAAGTTTTTATGTTTTTTCTCCCGTAAACGTCCTTTGTTTTGACCACTGAGGCAGATCCTGAAGTGGGCGCACACTTTATCAAGTAGTTTCAAATTTATAGAATTTTGAATTTTTTTCCATAATTTCGACTTTGTAGGGAGAGAGAAAACCAAGTGTGAGTTGAACTCATGAAACCTTTATATTCCTTCAAAATACGAGAATCTTAGTTTAGGAGAGTCTCTTTTATTTATCGCAATCACAGTCCGAAGCTACAATCTAGGTACATCAGAATTATCAGATTCTTCAAGTCTTTCAATCAGTCTAATCTTTCGTAAAATGTGGGTTAAGGAAAAGTCAGAATTATATGACCCAGCGGTGTGAATAGTTCAGGTAACTCTTAAAAATGTAAACGGCTTTGAAAAAACTTTTGAGAACCCATAGTTTATTGAGTTTGTTATTAGTACTTACATGGTTAACTCATTTTCTTAATAATGCATAGGTAACTCACTTTCTTAGTAATACTTAGGTAACTCAGTTTCTAAGTAATACATAGGTAACTCGGTTTCTTGATAATACTTAAGAAACTCAGTTTCTTAATAATAAAATTCTTACAAAAACGCTCGATTCCAAAGGATCATTATTGAAAATAATAAACCAATAGTGTCCAACATTCGGGAATCAGAGCCTAACTAAAATAAAATGAGGTAAGGATCAAAAATCCAAAAATGTCAAACTAATGGGAACTGCACTAATGGGAACTGTGAATCTGAACAAAATCTCTTGTATTTATGACTCGAATATCATTGTCATTAACCTCAAACTGTGCATGGATCCCCGGAAACGCCGTAATCCATTTTTTACTACAATAGTACCATCGTCATTAATAGTATCGTTGCTGTAAACATAGAGATAAGGCGTAATGTTTTCCTTCCGAATCTACCAAGGTAGCGGAAACTTTGTTTTCACTTTTCTAGGTAGAAAAAAAATGTTCTCCAAAATCAAAATTTCTACTCGCGTTTTACGTTTCAGACCTTCCTGAAGAATTTTGGTTCCGTGTCTGTCTGTCCGTCATGAAATCCTTGCCACAGCCATAACTTCTACATTTCTCATCCGATTTTGATGAAATTTTCAGGGATTGTACGGGTTGCCTTGTAGATGGTCCCCTATGAAAATCATCACCCCCAGATTAGTTAATAGTTATTAATAGAATTCTTTTTTTTTTTGGACTCGCTCTTCAAGCTGGCCAAAATGAACATTCCTGGAGTGAGTGTTTCGGGCACAGGCGGTTTAGCTGATGCTGGAAGTCCAGTAGAGATAGAAGGAACAGCACACGTAGACGGTTCATCTAAAGTTGACTAGAACTTCTGTACAAAATATGTTGTTGTAATTACTGATGTAACCTATGGATAACTACTAATACCAAGAATATACACCAAGAGCTCAAATTTAAACCATCATCTTGGTGAACCATGAGCAAAACTTCTCTCCCTGCAATTCCATCTCTCTTCCTACAAACCAGCCTCTTCCCAGAAGTTGTAGGGAGAGAGATTTGTGAGGTTATCACTCTCTACTGGCCTCACCATTATTGATTCTGAACGTTAGAAAAAATACATTACACTATGCCATTCGTAATTGTAATTTGAGTTTAATTAAACTTAGTTGAACACTTACCCTCATGAGTGAGGTGGTTGTAGGGATGGAGAAAGTATTAACCTACTCTCAAAGCTTCAACACTTCACACTTCAAGCTTCAACACATAACCCACACAACTGGGAGCTTGGAAATTCAACAAACTTCAGTAGCTTCGGAAGCCATCTTGCAGCAGTGTTCAGTTTCGTTTTTCATGACACAAAATAATCGTTTTCCAGGAGTGGGCGGGCATTTCAAAAAAATTGTAGGGAGAGAGAATAAAACCTTGTGACAGCATCAAATCATAGCAAAAACCCTTCCAATTCATGGAATTTTCGTTCGTTTCTAATTTATTCCTGAAGAGGAGAGTATCCTAGACCAATAACATTTTTTACTTAAATTAAAATATGAATATAGAGTTCTCCTAAAATTTTCAAAGTTCCCAACCTACCCTTTGTGACAGGTGTAGGGAGAGAGAATTGGGATCATTAATGATTTTTAATTATCTGAGTTAATTGATTAGTGAAATTCATTCTATGTGATCTTTGTAGACACCAACCTGCTGTATCTCCCTGAAAAAATTCTGAATTTCCAAGACAAATAGAGTGTTCACAAAAGCTGCGTGACAAGAAATAACCCCAAATTTTGAAATGACCCATTTACGACACCAGAAGACCGGATGGAGTGGACGGCTTTTGTAGGCGAACGCTACACAACGTGTGGGACCTTGACTTCGCCCTTGGGGTCCACCATCCCTCCAGGAACTCCGACCACATCCACTTCGTCCACCTGTGCAAGTGGAACAGGAGGCAGAGGCGGTGCGGCTGCAGAGGGATGCGGGGCATCACCTTTAATAAGAACCGTCGCATCATCGGGCACTCAGACCGAGATGCCTGAGACTTCGACCGTCTCCTGTTCTATCTTCAGCAGGAGGGCCGACGGATCATCCTCCAGAAGACCGCTCTCTCCCTCTGGGTCGACGTACGTGAGCATCCAGGAGGGATCCCTCCACAGTCTACAGGATGTGCCGACCAGGGGCTGGTGGAGACACATGGACCTGAACGGCAGGTTCCTCATAGATCTATCAGTGGAGGATCATCCCATGAGCTGGACGATGCAAGGGCTGATAAACTACCTGCAGAACCTAGCCAACGCCCAGCAATAAGTAGGCGAAAAGCCACACCACATTTTTTAGTTTATATTATCAATAGGATATGTGCATTTCCTATTCACAATGCGCGCTACACACGCACCTGGTCCGGGTGTGAGTCTTGTAAATTTATTCTACCCGAGGACAAGATCTTTAAACGTGCGTGTGAGATCGAGCAATTAGAATGCGTCTATAGATCAACAAAAGATTTCGAACAATTTTATGCCAATAAACAACCATGTTTCAGGGCGTACAATCATCGTACGGACCATTATGGTCCTCTAGAAACTGTGTATATGTCCTTAGAGGATTCAATTGCAGCCGTTGACGCCCTTTTAACGTTTCAATTTGAAAATGGTAGAGTAAAAGTTAATAATTTTCTAACTGCTGTGGTAGACATTGTTGATAAGCGGTTACCCAAACGTAACTGCTGAGAGATTGAAAGTCCACCTTCCGCAGGGAAGAACTTTTTTGTAGATATGGTTCTTGCTTTCTGCTGAATTGTGGTAACATTGCCAACTTTAATAGGAGTTGACAATTTTCACTACAAGATTGTAATAATAGAAGGGTTCTACTGTGGAACGAACCCAATTGTGAATCAGCTGCCTTTGATTCTATCAAAATGTGTAAATAAATTATGTAACCTCATGACGCAACTGTGTTATCTTTGACCTTCCTTTTCCTTGACCTCATAGGTTATACAGAGTGGCTGAAAACGGACGCCCACTTTTTAAAATGACGCCAAATTTTCAATTTTGGAGATATCAGGTTGAAATAAATTCCAAAATATTCGTTAGGATTGGAAGTTTATTGTACTGTAAGAAAAAATCCCTTGCTGATTAATGCACTGTTCTAGCCATTCGGCGAAGTTGGTCATGACGTTATCCAACATTTCCATCGGAATGGCGGCAATTTCACGTGTGATCGCATCTTTGAGGTCTTGAAGAGTTCGTGGTTTATCAGTTTATCGTGGTTTATCTTGGACTTCAGGTAGCCCCATAAAAAGAAATCACAGGGAGTGAGATCGGGCGAGCGGGGAGGCCATGGAATGTCACCGTGTCGCGAAATCAACTTTCCGGGTAATGTTTGGCGGACAATATCCTTGGAAATTCTCGCGTGTGCAGTTGCCCCGTCGTGTTGAAACCAAATGTTCTCGGTATCCCATTCATTCTCCTCCAGGTAAGGGAAGAAAAAATCCTGCAGCATTGCCACATAGCGCTCTGAATGGGGAATTTTCCTCAATTTTAGATTCTGGAATTTCAAGTCAAATCCTATAATAGGGCCCTAGAATAACGTTTAACACTAGGGATAACCAAGGGAAAAAAATTACCGTAGGAGAAAATGCCTAAATAAGTGAAGCCCTTGTTAAAAAACACCGCGAAAATCGAGGAATATTGTTGACGTCATACGAAAAAAAAAAACGACGCGAAATCAACTCCGACAACAGACAGAGTTCTAGCACCGCCACACAAAGCGATCCAGTGAAATGGCTACTCGAATATTGTGATTCAAATCTTGAAACTAAATAAGAGAAGATGAAGACTAATAATGCTTGATAAACTAGTAGGTAGAATCGTATTGTAAAAAAGTGAGTAATATTGTTTCTTTTGGTCACTTTTGTGTCTGGGTTCTTCCTGCCAGTTCGCGGCGCACTCTTGTGCGCACTACTCGGAAGCTAAAAGTTCGTGTATGTTCCGCTTCTGTGGTAAGCGGCACAGAACCACCTTTGAAGTCAGATTGGTAGAATATCCGTTACGTTTCAAACATGGCTGCCTCTTACCCATTGCCTTTTGCCACCACATTTAAAATTTCCATCTTCCTTAAATTCTCTAAATTTTTTGGATGCGTTTTCGAGCAGCTCACTATGGTTTTATTCCATAAAAATAAACCCTCATTCGAAAAAAAAAAAAAAAATGTGAGGCACATTCCCCATTCACAGTGACTGCTCTTCCTCTTTCATCTTCAAAAACAGAAAGGCCCCACTATCCCTACCTTTGAAAATGCACACCACACTGTAACTTTTTCGCTGTGGAGAGGCTGTTGGTGCAGTTCCCTTGGGTTATCCGATGCCCAATATCGGCAATTTTGCTTGTTAACGTAGCTATCCTGTCAAGATCTGCCGGCAAAATCGTTCTCGTTGACCATAATCAGTTGGCATGAGCTTCTGGACAATCTTAATCTTGTAGGGATGAAAATTTAAATGTTTTTTCAAAATTAATTGAAGAGAACGACGCTTAATTCCGAGTGCTTCAGCGCGATGTCTCATCGAACGAATGGCGACTGGCTCGATGACGTTCGCGGCGCCAGGAATGGCAGTCTGAAGAAAATCCAACCTGAAGTGGTTGTTTACTTTACTACTAGTACACACTTTTCTTAGCGATGTTTTCTTTGCTCCATGTACCTGAGTCACCACGTACCTTCTGAGATGCTGATGAGCTGTACCTGCGTTTTTTTAAATATCTTGTATTCCCTAAAACGCTGTCCTCTCATCGGATATTAGAGTTTGGGGAACATCCGGAAGTCTCAGAGAGCCCGGTTAGGAGAGTAGGGTGGCAGGGGCAGGATTTTTTTTCTGGCTGATTTTGGTTTATTATTTTTGAATAAAATTGTGACGTCCGTCCGCCATGCGCGGCAATCCCCGTTCAAATTTCAGCTGACCGAAATGCGATCGCTGTAGGTACGTTTTAGGTAGGTGGTGACAGTAGCGAAGTTCTTTGCAGACGAGTAATCTATACAGGGTGTAACGGTTAAGGTCGTACAACCGGCCAGGGTTCGATTCTACAACTAATTTGTGACTTTTTTTTTCTTAACCCCCTTGAAATCGGACTTTTTTCACTTCTAAGATTTTTTTCGTATTTTCTGCTTTACGCCATTAAAACAGCCACAACTCCCTTGTTTTTCAGTTAAAATTCATATGTAATTATACCGTTGGAAAGAGCGTTAAATTCTCTATCTCCCTAGTGTTAAATAAAACTTTTTAAAGAAGACCAAGATGTTGAAAAATGAGCCCGACTAGGAAAATCTCGGAAATTTTTCGTTTTTTCAAACGTTTGTAACATTAACTGAAACTGCCGGTTAAGTTTTCACTGTGTAATAAAGTAAGCTGGGAAATTACCTTTCGGAACAAGGCTTTATTCGGCAAGAAACGCACATTACGAAATGAGATCGGAAATTGATATGAACGTCAGATGATATGAACATATGTTAAATAATAATTAGTTGATGGAGATGAGAACAATTAGATAGGTAATAATACTACATTCTTCCCCTCTTAGTTCAAGATGTAGTCCTTTAGGTATCCAGGGGGTTTGTGGTCACGATTACTCCTCCTGAGTTCACGAGAAGGAACCTCTTGAGTGGATGAAGGGGATCGGGGTTGAATTGGTAAGTCTACCACGGGATCTTCTGTACCCAATGGTAGATGGGGTTCTTCAATAAGGGGCGTCTCTTCTGCTTGTTCTCCAGCAGGAGCCAAGTGCCTCGTCGAAACGGTGGTTTCTCGACCGTCAGGTAGCCGGACATTGGCGTAATCAGCATTTGCCTCCAATAAGTCCACTTCTTCTACAGCTGGGTCGAACTTGCTTCGCCTTTGAAATCTCCTGAGCAGTACTGTTCCTGGTTGAAGAAGCCATATGGGTAGAGAGGTGCCACTAGATGATCGCCGTGGATGTTGGAACATACGTTCGTGAGGAGTAGTGTTGGTTGTTGTACATAAAAGGGACCGTATGCTGTGTAGTGCATCATTGAGGACCAATTCCCAGTCTTTTGATTCTAGGTCATTCGATCTCAATGCCAGATTTACTGTGTCCCAAATGATCTTGTTGTACCGTTCGCATTGTCCATTTCCACGTGGGTTGTAGGGTGTGGTGCGACTGGTGGCCACTCCTCTTGCGTGCAAGAAGGTCTTCAATTCTTCTGACATGAAGGAAGCACCTTGATCACTGTGGATATATGCTGGGAGTCCGAATAAACAGAACAAACTTGTCAAGTGTCGACGGATTGTAGCAGCTGAAATGTCTGAGCATGGAAAGGCGAATGGAAATCTACTGAACTCATCAATAATTGTAAGTATGTAGCGGTTCTTATTAGAAGAGGGGAGTGGCCCTTTAAAGTCTAGGTTCAACCTTTCCCAGGGCGAGGTTGCCTTGACGAGATGTGCCTGTTCTTTTGAGTGGAAGCGTGGTTTGACTTCTGCGCACACTTTACAGGAGGAAGTCATCGTTCTGATTTCTTCAAGGGAAAAGGGTAAGTTTTTGGACCTTACCCAATGGTACATCCTCGTTACTCCGGGATGGCACATTCGATCATGCCAATCACGTAGAGGAGTAATGTTTGTAGAGGCAGAAACCCTAGAAAGAGTGTCAGCAGGAATATTCTCTTTCCCTGGACGGTAAACTATGTCGTATTTGAAAGGAGCTAGTTCGATTCTCCATCTCATGATTTTCTCATTCTTGATTTTGGTCGTGCGATGGTTATCGAACATAAATGCAACGCTCTTCTGATCAGTTACGAGCAGGAAGTGTCTCAAAAGAAGGAGTTGTCTCCATTTCCGCAGTGCTTCAACCACAGCATACGCTTCCTTCTCAATTATCGAATGTTTTTGTTCGGATAAGGAAAGCGTACGGGAGAAAAATGCAATGGGTCGTTCTTTTTGGGAGAGTGTAGCTGAGATTGCAAATTCAGATGCATCAGTCTCTACTGTAAAAGGTACCGATTCATCTATAGCAGAAACCATGGATTGAGAGATATTCTTCTTGAGCAACTCAAAGGCAGCAAGAGCTTCAGGGCCGATTGGAAACGAACGGGATTGAACCAATGGCCTTATCTTCTCTGAGTATTTCTGAACCCACTTGGAATAATGAGAGAAAAATCCTAGAACACGCTGGAGTGAAGGAGTGTCAGTTGGAGCTGGAATATCTAGGAGGGCTTTAATGCGTTCGGGATCAGGTTGTATAGATTTGTTAGAGATTTTATAACCCAAAATATTGATTGTTGATGTTCTGAATTTACATTTCTCTTCATTTAGTGTTGCAGTTTTGAGGAAATTGTCTAAATTTTTATCATGTTCTTCGTGGTTATTACCGCAGATCGTTACATCATCAAGATAGGCAAATGTTCCTGATAGATTTTCATTTCGGATGATGTCATCTACTACCCTTTGAAAGGCTGCAACACCATTCGTTACGCCGAAAGGAATTCGGGTGAATTGGTATAGTTGCCCATTAGCCTCGAATGCGGTAAAGGGTCTTTCTTGAGTTTTAATGGGCACCTGATGGTAGGCACTTCGTAAATCAATTGTGCTGAAGATTGAGTATTTGGAAACATTTTGGATGATGGTCTCTATTCTGGGAAGTGGGTATGCATCTAAGTGAGTAAAGCGATTAACGGTTTGGGAATAATCGATAACTACCCTCTTTTTATGGTTAGTACTCGATGTAACAAAAGCTTGGGCCCTCCAGGGCGATTTGCTTGGTTCAATGATTCCTTCATCTAGCATTCTTTTTGTCTCACATTTTATAAAATGAAGGTCATCTTGAGTGTACGAATGGTTCCTAGATTTGGTTGCAATCGGTTTCCACCCTACTGTTAAGGAAGAAAATAAGGAGACAGGCTCGATTGCAGCTATAGCCAAACTGCAGATTCGAAGGGGTTCACGTGGCCCACCAAACTCTAATTCTACGGATTTGTGATGCTGTAGGAGATCATGTCCCAATATAACATCAGCGCATAGGTTCTTCATGATTGCCATTTTTATGTTGCTATAGTAATTGCTGTCAATCTGTAGATTTAGGGTGCAACTTCCTACAATAGAAGAGGTTAGAGAAGTGGAAGCCATAGAGACTTGTCCTCGTTGAGGTGTAATAGTTACATTAAGGTCCTGGGCCTTATTGAGGTTGAGAAAACTCAGGGAGCTCCCAGTGTCAATGAGCGCGTGGCAGTGGTTGCCATTGAGTTTAACGCTCTTGACAGCTTTCCGTACACAGGGTGGAGAAGCTGCTGATAACAATGTGGCTATTAGTTCTGTGGACGCTGAAGTCTGGGATCTGGATGTTGATTTACAGACCTTTTCATAGTGCCCAACTTTACCGCACCCCTTGCAGGTAGCATCTCTCGCAGGACATCTCGATCTTTGATGCAGCATGCCTCCACAGAAATAGCATTTCTTCGTGGAAGATTTCGAAAGTGATGCTGTTGTTTGCTCATGGTGTGGCTCAACGGGATTGGGAACGGATTTAGAAGTGGCCGCATTCAGGTCAGGAGTCGAGAACTCATACGTTCTGGAATGCGTTTGAGCCATTTCTAAAGAGAGTGCTTGTTTGTAGGCGTCGTCTAGAGATAAAGTGTTGTTCTCTAGAAGACGTTGTCGAATGGCATTGGAAAGAAGTCCGCTAATGAAAGAATCACGGACGCAATCCTTTCGATTCTCATCCGCAGTCACAGCAGCGAATACACAATCCTTACTCAATAAATTTAGAGCTTGTAGGTAGGTATCAATGGACTCGTCTGAACGTTGCTTACGAGTTGCTAGGCAATGTCTCGCGTATACGACGTTCTTTGGCTTGACATAAAGATTCTGCAGAATAGTCACGGCTTCGACAAAGGTTGTGCATTCATTGAAATATAAGTACACGGTCGGAGAAACGAAATTGACTAAAAGTTGTAATTTTTTAGCGCACGTCAGAGAAGGATCGGTATTTAAGAAGTGTGAGAAAGTAGCATACCAATGAGTCCATTGTCGCGTTGCGTCCGGTGATGATGGATCCACGTCCAGTCGTTCAGGCTTGAGAAACTTATCCATGTGCTTCTTGCCGAATAAATTGTAATAAAGTAAGCTGGGAAATTACCTTTCGGAACAAGGCTTTATTCGGCAAGAAACGCACATTACGAAATGAGATCGGAAATTGATATGAACGTCAGATGATATGAACATATGTTAAATAATAATTAGTTGATGGAGATATGAACAATTAGATAGGTAATAATACTACACACTGTAACCCCAAAAGTTGACCCAAAATCTCAGCTTTCCAACGGTATGGTCATACAATTGTTTACAGTGTACTAATGGTGTAAAATCCTCGTTCCCGTGCCAAAAACCGTGGATCTTCCAGTAAAAATCGACGTTTTTCGCGAAAGACATTTTTACCCTAAAATGAGTTAGGCAGCCATCTTTTCGTACTTTGTCTCACTGAGTCAAATGATTACACAAGACTTATCGAAAAAGCAGTCACTGATATCTTGTCCAATTCACTTTTCGAAAAATTGTCTTAATTTCTGTTTATTTGTATGCCGTTTTATGAGTGTATGAGTTTTATGAACTGCTATTTTGTTTTAGACAGGTTATTATGAACAGGGTGGTTTGATTACTTGCGATGTGGGGAGGAGGATGGACATTAAAAACATACCTTCGACCTTATTGTCGACCATAGTAACGTTAGTAACACACTAGGGAGATAGAGAATTTAACGCTCTTTCCAGCGGTATAATTACATTTGAATTTTAACTGAAAAACAAGGGAGTTATGGCTATTTTAATGGCGTAAGATCGAAAATACGAAAAAAATCTTAGAAGTGAAAAAAGTCCGATTTCAAGGGGGTTAAGAAAAAAAAGTCAGGTGACAAAAAAAAGTCACAAATTAGTTGTAGAATCGAACCCTGGCCGGTTGTACGACCTTAACCGTTACACCCTGTATAGAAAAGTAATAAACCTTTGTGTAATAATTTGCAGCGTTTTAGTGAGAGTGTCTGGGTTGGCATGTTCAATTAACAGAATTTCAAAACTATTGTCTCTTGTTTGTATCTCTAAACACTTATACTTATTTGATCTCTTAACAGATGATATTGACGGTTGATGGGGTGAAGAAATGCTGCAATGGTCCCAGTTCCCTTGGACACAGGTACATCAATCGCATCATTGATCGACTTTCTTCACTTCGCACGTCCACTTCTTGACCTTCACTGCGCTTGTCTCGGTTAGTATGTAACGTTTTTTTTTCTTCAATCTGCTGCATGACGTTTTAGCAATAAGTTGTCACGGTTCACAGTTCAAGAACCCTAGAAAAATTGAATAATGGAGTACCTAGATTTCCTCAGCCGGGAAAATTCCTTCACCTCTTCAAAAATGGTGTGGGAAACGAAAAGGCTTATAAATAATATATTTCTTGGCAATAACTGAATTTCAATAAAATTGATACCTGGGCATACCAACCTGCCTGGGAACGAACAAGCCGATATTGTGGCGCAAGGGAGTTCGAAGAAAGAATTCATGGGACCCTCTCCGGCAATTGGCGTCTCAAAAAATGGGAATCCTAGCACCTTATCTGGTCCAAAGAAACTGATAGGTTCAGACAGACTAAAATGCTTATCACTTCATGTATGATCCTAAACAAGCCCTGTGGCTGACTTCCAAAAGTCGAAATATCGTCAGACTAACGACATGCATTCTAAAGGGGCATTACGGCGTTCGCTTGATGCTAAACATCATGGACTATCAATTATCACCGATGTGTTCTTGTGAACAAGAAGTGGACTCTGCTGAGCACTTTTTACGTAGATTTTACAAAAGTTGTATTTCGGATTGGCTTCTTTCAGCTCTACCTTTTTCGACCTGTGGCTCTTATTTGTCAGATCGATCGAATCTTTTGAGAAGGACAACTCCTGGTTCGCTTAGTTATATTGGCAAGGCACATCCATAATTTGACCGACGATGATGCTTGAACATTCTCTCATGAGGGGTGCAATTCGTGACTGTGCACAAGAGAGATCGAATAGCAGGTAAGTATTCAGGAAGAACTGGCTCCCACTGAGTATTTCTCAAGTACTTGCTCTTAAGTACAAGTGATACTGCTTTCCACACAATGTCATTTTGCTTCTCAACTTGCCCTTTGGTCTGAGAAGTGACTTGTGGTTGTAACGGAGGAATGTCTTGACTTCATTTGACATGAAAGAACCACCACGATCCGAATGGACTCATGGCTGGCATCCCAAACGTTGTAAAGAGCTCCGTGAAACACTTAATCACTGTTGAACCACTAAGATCTTTACAGGGTAAGGCAAAAGGAAGTCGGGAATACTCATCAACGATTGATAAGAAGTCTATGCTGATTCGTTCAATGCTGGTTGGCTTTTATCAAAACTCCTGAACTCTTCCTGTAGAACCTAGGACTTATTTCAGCACAGATGGAGCTGCGTTAGTCATTCTGAGGACTTCTTCAAAAACACTGTCTCTTGTTTGTACCTCTAAACACTTATACTAATTTGATCTTTTAACAGATGATATTGAACGGGGTGAAGGGAACAATGGTCACAGTTCCCTAGGAAACAGCTACATCGCATCGTTGATCGACTTTCTTCACTTCACACGTGGTTCTTGACCTTCGCTGCACTTGTCTCGGTTAGTATGTAATTTTTTTCTGACATTTTAAGTCTTTACTTTGGCACATAAACGAAAAAACGTCTTGTGAATTTTTAAGCATATCCACTTACAACCAAGTCGTTGCTACAGAATTTTATCTTCGTCATTCGTGTTTGTTGACAAATCGTTCACCATTCGTTGGAAAGAGGAGAGTCTAGCCCCCAGAAAGTTTTTTCAGGTTTCAGCGCTACCTACCGCCACTTCAGCGAACTACCATCCTCATCAGCTCGATGTGAGCGTGGTCAAGCGGCATTTCTGAAAAGTAGGCTTACCTCGGTTTTACCGCTCATTTCTAAGTTTGGCGGCTCTACTTCCCAGCCTTTTTAAATTCCGAGGAAAAGGAACTTGTTATTGCATTTTTGTGTTTTGGAGTGACGAATCAAGGAGAATGCATTGTTATAGTGGAGAATACTGCCTGCAGAACTTTTTACGAACGTATTTCAAGGAAAATTTTGCACTAAACGGCCGTTATTATTCGATTCGCACAAATTTCAAACCTCCACGATTCTATTATAGGTAGGTAAGTAGTAGTATAATATTTCGATGGACCTTTAAAATTCAGAAAGAAACAAAAAGGAGACCCCCTCAAGATTTGATAGATAGTTTAGGTACGATTCTGGGTACAAATGTATTTACGTGTGAATAGCAAAAATTAAGGATGAACGTTCGGGTTCGAGCAGAGAGCCAGCTGTTTGAAAAGTTCTATCCCTGGTTTTTACGCTGTTTGTATTGTTGTTTATTCTTGTTTGGTGACTGCTTTGTGCAAAGTGAAAAATCGCTTGTGAAGACTCGGAAGCAATGTATGGAAGTATATCAAAAGTATATCATGTTCACTCATTTATTAAATAGAATATTAGTTATACAATTATTATAGGCTTATTGAGAACTACAAAATCGGTATATTGTTTGGTGGTTAGAGTAGTGATAAATTAGAAAGGAAAAGGGAACACTATTAGGAATAAGATGAACAAACTAATCTAGGTTGTTAATTGGAAATTTCGTTACATTCGGATCATTTCCCTACTCAGGACAAAACAATCTGGGCCGGTGTTCTGAACACTTGATATGGCAGGTCACCTGGAACAGAATAATGAGGGAGTATTATATCGAGGTGTGAGGTATATGCACTAACCTATGATGAAGAGTGACATAACTATTTAGAAGAATGCACCTACAGCTTTTTGAGCTAAGTTTATGCAGTTACTTGCTGTTATCAGAGTGCTTTATGGTAATGAATTCAATCACGTATCACGTCTACAAAAGGCAAACTAAACTGTTTCGGAAACAAGGTGCTTGCTTGTGAGAGAGTGTATGTAGTCACCTATTCATGATCACATTATTGACGCAAGCATTGCTCAAAATTAATCACTAACATTTACGAGAGCAGTATTTTCATTATACAGAAAACCATTGATCATAAAATCAGACTGTAAATTGTCTAGGGAACTTTAAACATAGGTACAAATTGGCAGGGATAGGAGAATTTTGAGCCACATCCAACCAAATACTTAGAGCAACAGAACTTTGGAAAAAATTTGGAAATGATTTGATGACTTTCGAATAATGTCATTTGATGTCAAGAAAAACCATAAAATAGGTACTCACCACAACGTCGTACCGCTTTTCTTGGATGGGTAGAACTCGTTTCCCAACGACCGCCTTTTGACAGTCAGTTTTCTCCGCTGTTTAGTTGTTATTTCTTTTTAGACACACATCAAGTTCACCACTAGTGTGTAACCCCTTTTATCTATGTATAAGGGAACCCTCGGAAGGGAGCACGTTAGGAATGTAATAATAAATCCTAACCAAGTCTTGTGATATTTAATTAAGCTAAGTGCGGATCACACTTACTGTTAGCAGTCTTGAGCGTCTTCTCTGGCGTAGTACTGCCACCACCTACTTATGAAGTAGGACTTAGTCGGGAGACTAAGTGAAAAATGTATGATCGAAATAAAGGAATTTAATAGCAAGTGATTTACGTTACTGTTATGTTGCAATAATAAAGTGAAGTTAATAGCAATGAGTTTACGTTATTTGTGTTGTATACCTGGTCAGTGGGAGAAGTCAAAGAAAATATAAGTACTCCCGTACGTGAGATGTATTACAAGAAATACGAAACAACAAATAAAATGGTATTCTTTATAGGTAGTTAGCGTACCTACCTATGTATTCGACTTTTAGAAAGGAACTTATCTTCACTAGAATGAGTATTCGTGGTGGTCACTGAAGGTGGGCACCACGAGGTTTTCGCAATCACAAAAGTATACAAGAATTATGAGTTTTGAACAATGAAATGTTACTTAAATCTACGGGG
Organism: Apolygus lucorum; assembly: GCA_009739505.2. Lineage (NCBI taxonomy): Eukaryota > Metazoa > Arthropoda > Insecta > Hemiptera > Miridae > Apolygus > Apolygus lucorum. The sequence continues at coordinate 64,693,119 of CM019180.2, forward strand.
GAATTAGGAAAGGGCCATTCTCAGTCTCTCTCTTTTGGTAGGTATTATATGCGCCTATATCGCCACTTCTAAAGGAAGGAAAATCAGACCTATCTCTATTATATACAAATAAACGTTGTGCACTCCCTACCAGTTGGATACAGTTTGTGATGGGTAGGCTCGGTCGTCGTCTTGTAGCAGTCTTGAAGTCTTGAAGGCAGTCAGAGGTGGTCAGAGTCGGTGATCCCAAGGGTGAGCAGGCAAATGTCGGGGGGGCCCCAGTCTCGGCAGGCTTACACTCTCATCCACTTGGATGCTACTCAAGGAATGAGGAGGTGGAGCAGCTTCAAGGGGGTCCTTTGGTTCTGGAGGGGGCAGGGTGGCGAGAGGGCGCATGCGCGCGGAGTGGGGGCGATGCTGGTGGCGGCGGAGGTAACTCTGTGGCTGCTGGTGTGGACATCGGCGGCGAGCCCGTGGATCTGGAGCGTGCGCGTTTGATGGAGGAAGGGGTAGTGGAACGAACCGTGATCCGGAGTGGAGGGATTCTCCGGTCACAAGTGCATTCAAATCAATTGTAAAACTCAAAAATAAATGTTCTCGAGTCGACTAAGGGCCGGGGGTACAATAGCAGTTTTAAACGCTGCTCAACGTTTAAACTACTGTTTAAACGGAGAATGTAGTTTTGTGCTGGGGTACAAGTGACTAAACTACGCTTATGATTTGTGATAAGAGCTAAACTAAGACTAAACTTAAACGGTCGCTGGGGGCCGTTTAAACTTGGACTAACGAGTATTCACGAGAAATTGTTTGTGGAAAGTGTTGTGCTATTGTTCAAATTTAAAATGCAGTACGGTCCCGATGACATAAGTGATGATGAGGACATCGTGGAGTTGATGGAGGTGTTTTCCAGGCGACCCACGTATATTTCGGGATCGCCCGAATCATTTCGAAAAGTGGGTTGAAGATGAATTTTTTCGATAGATTTCGAATGTCCAAGGCGACCGTGTGGGGCATTCTGCAGCAAATTGAACGTCAAATTCGTTCTCCCACAAACAGGAACAATGCAGTACCAACGGACATCAAGTTGCTGTTGACTTTAGGTACTATGCAACGGGAAGCGTGGCCAGAGTCGTCAGCGACTTTTGTGGAGTGGACAGGTCGACAGGAGGTCGCATTATCCACCAGGTTTCACACGAACTTGCGAAGCTTCGACCTCGGTACGTTCAATATGTCAAATGGGCAGAGAGGGTGACGTGACCATGGCAGGGTTTTATCGGGCTGCTTCCGATTCCCAAATTGCATTGGGCGATTGATTGTACTCATATAAAAATACAGTCACCAGGAGGCCCGCATGGCGAGCTCTCAGGAATCGAAAGGGTTTCTTAGCATCAACGTACAACAGTGAGCGATTCAGACCTTCTCCATCGAAATATTGTGGCAAGGTGGCCGGGTTCTTCCCACGACTCCACCATATTCGCACAGTCGAAGCTGAGAATTCGGATGGAACGTGGTGATATACGTGGAGTTTTGATTGGAGATGCAGGATATGCGCTTACACCATACCCTTGAAGATAGTCCCTGCACCACATACTGAAGGAGAGCGACCTGTACAATGAGCACTTACTCGAGCTCGAAACGTTGTAGAAGGTAACTAGTTCAATAATACCTAATGATTTATTTCAAAAAGTAATCAAGTTATAGTACATAATATTAGTAGTTTAAAGAAGTCGAAACCCTACTAAGTGGGGACTCAATCGTTTCAGCTAGGTGGTCTTTTGTATTATTACCAACTACTATTTATTTATCTGTCCCAGGTCTTATGGCGTATGGAAAAGGCGTTTCCCGATCCTTGTGAAGGAATTAACATGAAATTTGAAATTTGTAGAAGCTATTATTGTGGCCACTTCAGTTCTTCACAATATTGCCATGCACAATGATGAACCACAGCCTGAAGCAGATGATGAAGTGGATCGCCTCATCGAAGAACACAAACGTTGATCAAAGTCACGAAGGATGGAAGGAAAACCGAAATAGCAGTACTGTACAGCAGCAATACATTTCATATTTTGAAAATTAATATAATTTTATGAACTCTAATTTAATTTTTTTTTTCATCCACTCAGCTATTTTATACAACTTTAAAGTTTTCTGGGTAAGGAAAGTATCAGGTAAAAATCGCTAATCTAGTACGTACATTTTTTCATCTTACGAAAGGATTTTAGAAATAAAATCGTACCTATACCAGTAATAAAAACCTTGAATTTTTAAGAATATTCGTGTATACGTGTACCTTTTCCTATTTAATATTAAAATAAAGAAGGTCGTGAAAGAAAGAAAGGTATGTTTCAACCTGTACTTTAGTGCATCACGGAGTAGTAATCACCTGGTAATACCAAATTATAATATAATTTAAAAGTTTATAGTTTAAATAGTTTATTTTTAAAAGTTTATATTATAAACTT